>CM052703.1:129122819-129152382 GCA_028551405.1 Uromys caudimaculatus | reverse complement strand
TTTCTTTAAGGGTGTTATTCATTTCTTTCTTAAAGTCATGAGAAATGATTTTAAATCTGCGTCTTGCTTTTCTGGTGTGTTGGGGTATCCAGGGCTTGTTGTGGTGGGAGAGCTGGGTTCTGAGGGTGTGGAGTACTCTTGGTTTCTGTTCTTTATGTTCTTAACCTTGTCTTTTGCCATCTTGTTGACTCTGAGGTTAGCTGATCTTACTCTGTCCAGTTGTGGCTTGCCCCTCCTACAGGCCTCTGTGTCAGTACTCCTTGAAGACCAGCACTCTCTGAGAGGTGTTTGTGTTTGGAGAGCTGTCCCTCAGGGTCCGCTCTGGGGTACAGAATGGAATAGGAAGGATCTTGTCCCCAGCTGTCCCTTGGTTCCTATGCCCCAAAGGTTCTCTAAAGGTCTCTCTTGATCCAGAAGTGGTGGTTTTGCCTGTGTTCAAAGGTGTGTCAGCACTTCTGGGATTCCCTATTCTCGTGGAGCCTTGTGGCCCAGGCTGAGTTACCCAGGCACCAGTGTTGAAAGTGTATTTTTGGATGCTAGGCTTAATTGTGCATTCTTTGACTTGATTAACAAGGTAGAGAAGAAACTAGTAGATATTGCCCACCAGTGGATGGAAGAGGCAGTTATGAGAGGTCTTCTCACCATAGCATTACATATGTAGATTTCACTTAAGATTTCACTCTCCAAAATTTTTTTTGTAATGAAGTGAATACAAGTGCCTTTAGACCTTGCTCTTTTTTCTTTAGGGAAGACAAGTTTCAAGGTTTCATTCAATGGATACCATGCTTCCCTACAAGAAATTTCAACACCACACCCCTCTCCTCTATCATGTGACCATTTTGAACATCATGACACTGTTGGCAGGTCAGGTAGGTGATGGAATTACATGATATAAATGCATAGGTAGCTTTTTTCCATCCAGACCTGGGTCAATGATGACAATCCATTGTCATGAAGAGTTGTGATGACATAAAAATCATGCTCAATAAGATTACGCTGAGGCCCACCCAATGGAACAGGGTTTCAAAAGGTCCTTAGACCATTTAGGGACTTCTGGGGGTACATTCCCTCGTTCCTTAGTTACCCTTACCCTGTTTTCCATTGGGGGAACCCTGGACACTCCTCGTGCCCATGGCTTGGCAATCGCTGCCTGCCAAAATGCACCTAGTCCCATATTCTACAAGTGTGCAAGCTTGCAAGTCCCAATCCCAGCTAATGAACCTGTTTTTTCTTGTATTTCTCATTCATTTTAGCAGTGCCTTGGATCCCAGACAATCACAGATGCAAGGTGAGGAGAAAGATTGTGGCTCATGTCTTCCTTTTAAATTTACATGTCCCTTGTAGATTTGGGCTCTGAGTTACAGAAATTGTCAATGTATTGACATTTGAAAAAACAGTAAACAAATGCACCCACTGAGGTTTGAATATGATTCTATTCTGCCCATTAGACCTACAGAATTACAGAAATTTTGTGACTTCCCAATAATTCTATGCCACATCATTTTGATGTAATTTTAATCAATATAAGAGTTTAAAACGTTCTCTTCATTTTGTTCTAACTGTCTTTGATGACATGGTGTCAAACTGAGAAACTCCATCATAGCTTGAAATAATGTCCTTAGTTCTGGATTTCCTATGATATTTGAGACACAAGGAACACAGATTGGTTTTCAGAGAGAGAAGTGGTGTATAATTCACAAACCTGGCAAGCCGCCACATGATGTGTTCCCAGAAGGCAAATGTTTGAGCAAATATTCCACAAACTATTGCTCCAAAGGAAAGTTGCCCACGTTCATACGTTGAAATTTAATGTGATGCCTTTGTTCCCCTTATTTCAAAAGTCTTTAACCATGAATACTTGTGCTCCAACTAATTTCTCTGCACAATCATTGAGGAAACAGATGTCAAAGTATAGACTGATATAAGACAGACTTATTCATCAGGAATCGAAAGGTATGGTGATTCATGAAAAACTGCTCAAATTGAAATCAGGAACATTGGTCCCTTCATAGATTCTATATATGGCACAGTCTCTTGCACCTTTAAACAAATGCATCCATGTAGGAACATTGGTAATTGTCTTCTCTCACCCTCTCTATAATTGAAGTAAAAGTATCAGTCACTATGTCTAAGCAAGCAAGTTAGAACTTGAAGAGACATGTTCGCTTCCTTGCTTTTGGAATAAGAATCCCTTAGGTCCGAGACTACAGACTCTAATATCTATATGGAATTGGTGGCTTTTGTCCTGTCCTTACTACATGGGCAACTCAAACTGAGACATGGGCCTTCATCAGTGTTTAGGCAGAAGTGCTATGTGTTCTTGCTACTATTTCTTGGAGAAACAGAAAGTGTATTTTTGGAAGCTACGCTCATTTGTGCATTCTATGACTTGATTAACAAGGTAGCCAAGAAACTAGTACATATTTCCCACCAGTGGATGGAAGAGGCAGTTATGAGAGGTCTTCTCACCATAGCATTATATATGTAGATTTCCCATAAGATTTCACTCAATGAAATTTTTTTTGTAATGAAGCGAATACAAGTGCCTTTAGACCTTGCTCTTTTTTCTTTAGGGAAGACAAGTTTCAAAGTTTCATACAATGGGTACCACGCTTCACTAGAAGAGCTTTCAACACCACAGCTCTCTCCTCTATCATGTGACCATTTTGAACATCATGGCACTGTTGGCAGGTCAGGTAGGTGATGGAATTACATGTTATAACTGCATAGGTAGCTTTTTTCCGTCCAGACCTGGGTCAATGATGACAATCCATTGTCATGAAGACTTGTGATGACATAAAAATCATGCTCAATAGGATTACACTGAGGCCCACCCAATGGAACAGGGTTTCAAGAGGTACTTTGAACATTTCTGGATTTCTTGGGGTACATTCCCTAGTTCCTTAGTTACTCTTGCCCTGTTTTGCATTGGGGGAAACCTGGACACTCCTGGTGTCCATGGCTAGGCAATCACTGCCAGCCAACGTGCACCTAGTCCCATATTCTACAAGTGTGCAAGACTGCAAGTCCTAATCCCGGCTAATGAACCTGTTTTCCCTTGTGTTTCTCAGTAATTTTTGCAGTGCCTTGGATCCCAGACAATCACAGATGCAAGGTGAGTAGAAATATTGTGACTCATGTCTTCCTTTTAAATTTACATTTCCCTTGCTGATTTGGTCTCTGAGTTCCAGAAATTGCCAATGTATTGACATTTGAAAAAACAGTAAACAAACGCACCCACTGAGGTTGGAATCTGAGTCTATTCTGCCCATTAGACCTACAGAATTACAGAAATTTAGTGACCTCCCAATACTTCTATGTTACATCATTTTGATATAATTTTAATCAATATAGTGTTTAAAGGGTTCTCTTAGTTTTGTTCTAACTGTCTTTGGTGACATGGTGTCGAAACAGAGAAACTCCATATTAGCTTGTAATAATGTCCTTAGTTATGGATTTCCTATGATATTTGAGACGCAAGGAACACAGACTGGTTTTGAGAGAGAGGGGTGGTGTATAAATCACAAACCTGGCAAGCCTCCACATGATGTGTTCCCAGAAGGCAAATGTTTGAGCAAATATTCCACAAACTATTGCTCCAAAGGAAAGTTGCCCACGTTCATACGTTGAAATTTAATGTGGTGCCTTTGTTCCCCTTATTTCAAATGTCCTTAACCATGAATAATTGTGCTCCAACTAATTTCTCTGCACAATCATTGAGGAAACAGATGTCTGAGTCTAGATTGATATAAGGCAGACTTATTCATCAGGAATGGAAAGGTATGGTGATTCATGAAAAACTGCTCAAATTGAAAACAGGAACATTGGTCCCCTCCATAGATTCTATATATGGGACAGTCTGTTGCACCTTAAAACAAATGCATCCATGTAGGAACATTGGTATTTGTCTTCTCTGACCCTCTCTCTAATTGAAGTAACAGCATCAGTCACTATGTCTAAACAAAAAAGTTAGAACTTCAAGAGAAATGTTCCCTTCCTTGCTTTTGGAATAAGAATCCTTTAGATCTGAGACAACAGACTTTAATATCTATATAGAATTGGTTGCTATTGTTCTGTCCCTACAACATGGGCAACTCAAACTGAGACATGGGCCTTCAGCAGTGTTTAGGCACAAGTCCTATGTGTTCTTGCTACTATTTCTTGGAGAAATAGAAAGTGTATTTTTGGAATGCTAAACCTATTTGTGCATTCTTTGACTTTATTAACAAGGTAGCCAAGAAACTAGTAGATATTGCCCACCAGTGGATGGAAGAGGCAGTTATGAGAGGTCTTCTCTTCATAGCATTATATATGTAGATTTCCCTTAAGATTTCACTCACTGAAATTTTTTTTTTGTAATGAAACGAATACAAATGCCCTTAGACCTGGCTCTTTTTTCTTTAGGGAAGATGAGTTTCAAGGTTTCATTCAGTGGATACTATGCTTCCCTACAAGAGCTTTCAACACCACAGCCCTGTCCTCTATCATGTGACCATTTTGAAGATCATGGCACTGCTGGCAGGTCAGGTAGCTGATGGAATTACATGATATAAATGCAGAGTTAGCTTTTTTCCATCCATATCTGTGTCAAGGATGACAACCCATTGTCATGAAGAGTTGTGATGACATAAAAATCATGCTCAATAAGATTACGCTGAGGACCACCAAATGGAAAAGGGTTTCAAAAGGTCCTTTGACCATTTCGGGACATCTTTGCGTATGTTCCCTAATTCCTTAGTTTCTCTTGCCCTTTTTTCTATTGGGGGAAACCTGGACACTCCTGGTGCCCCTGGCTTTGCATCACTGCAGGCCAACATGCACCTATCCCATATTCTTAACGTGTGCAAGCCTGCAAGTCCCAATCCTGGCTCATGATCCAGTTTTTTCTTGTGTTTCTCAGTCATTTGAGCAGTGCCTTGGATCCCAGACAATCACAGATGCAAGGTTGGTTGAAAGATTGTAGCTCATGTCTTCCTTTTGAATTTACATGTCCCTTTCTGATTTGGTCTCTGAGTCCCAGAAATTGTCAATGTATTGACATTTGAAAAAACAGTAAACAAAAGCACCAACTGAGGTTTCAAAAGGAGTCTATTCTGCCCAGTAGACCTACAGAATTACAGAAATTTTGTGACCTCCCAATAATTCTATGCCACATCATTTTTATGTAATTTTAAACAATATAAGAGCTTAATACGTTGTCTTAGTTTTGTTCTCCCTGTCTTTGATGACATATTGATGAAACAGAGAAACTCCATCGTAGCTTACAATAATGTCCTAAGTTCTGGATTTCCTATGATATTTGAGAAGAAAGGAACACAGATTGGTTTTGAGAGAGAGAAGTGGGGTATAAATCTCAAACCTGGCAAGCCTCCACATGAAGTGTTCTCAAAAGGCAAATGTTTGAGCAAATATTCCACAAACTATTCCTCCAAGGGAAAGTTGCCCACATTCATAAGTTGAAATTTAAGGCGGTACCTTTGTTCGCCTTATTTCAAGTGTACTTCACAATGAATATTTGTGCTCCAACTAATTTCTCTGCACAATCATTGAGGAAACAGATGTCTAAGTCAAGATTGATATTAGGCAGACTGATTCATCAGGAATCAAAAGGTATGATGACACATGAAAACTGCTAAATTGAACTCAGGAACATTGGTCACCTACATAGATGCTATACATGGCCCAGTCCGTTACACCTTAAAACAAATTGATCCATTTATGAACATTGGTAATTGTCTTCCCTGACCCTCTCTCTAATTGAAGTAACAGCATCAGTCACTATGTCTAAACATGCAAGTTAGAAATTGAAGAGAAATGTTCCATTCCTTGCTTTTGGAATGAGAATCCCTTAGGTCCGAGACAAGAGACTCTACTATCCATATGGAATTGGTGGCTTTTGTCCTATGCTTACAACATGGGCAACTCAAACTGAGACATGGGCCTTCAGCAGTGTTTAGGCAAAAGTCCTATGTGTTCTTGCTACTATTTCTTGGATAAATAGAAAATATATTTTTAGAATGCTAAGCTTATTTGTGCATTCTTTGACATGATTAACTAGGTAGCCAAGAAACTAGTAGATATTGTCCACCAGTGGATGGAAGAGGCAGTTATGAGAGGTCTTCTCTCCATAGCATTATATATGTAGATTTCCCTTAAGATTTCACTCACCGAAATTTTTTTGTAATGAAGTGAATACAAGGGCCTTTAGACCTTGCTCTTTTTTCTTTAGGGAGGAAGAGTTTTAAGGTTTCATTCAATGGATACCATGCATCCCTACAAGAGCTTTCAATACCCCAGCCCTCTCCTCTATCATGTGACCATTTTGAACATCATGGCACTGTTGGAATGTCAGATAGGTGATGGAATTACATGATAAAAATGCATAGGTAGCTTTTTTCCATCCAGACCTGGGTCAATGATGACAACACATTGTCATGAAGAGTTGTGATGACATAAAAATCATGCTCAATAGGATTACTCAGAGGCCCACCCAATGGAACAGGGTTTCAAAAGATCCTTTGACTGTGTACATTCCCTAGTTCCTCAGTTACCCTTGCCTTGTTTTCCATTGGTGGAAACCTGGACAATCCTGGTTCCCCTGACTTGGCAATTGCTGCATGCCAACATGCACCTAATCCCATATTCTATAAGTTTGCAAGCCTGCAAGTCCCAATCCCGGCTCATGACCCTGTTTTTTCTTATGTTTCTCAGTCATTTGAGCAGTGCCTTGGATTCCAGATAATTACAGACACAAGGTGAGTAGAAAGATAATGGCCCATGTCTTCCTTTTGAATTTACATGTCCCTTTCTGATTTGGTCTCTGAGTCCCAGAAATTATCAATGTATTGACTTTTGAAAAAACAGTAAACAAATGCACCAACTGAGGTTTGAATCTGAGTCTATTCTGCCCAGTAGACCTACAGAATTACAGAAATTTTGTGACCTCCCAATAATTCTATGCCACATCATTTTGATGTAATTTTAATCAATATAAGAGCTTAAAACTTTCTCTGAATTTTGTTCTCCCTGTCTTTGATGACATAGTGTCGAAACAGAGAAACTCCATAGTAGCTTGTAATAATGTCCTTAGTTTTGGATTTCCTATGATATTTGAGATGCAAGGAACACAGTTAGTTTTGAGAGAGAGAAGTGCTGTATAAATCTCCAACCTGGCAAGCCTCCACATGATGTGTTCCCAGAAGGCAAATGTTTGAGCAAATATTCCACAAACTATTGCTCCAAAGGAAAGTTGCCCACGTTCATAAGTTGAAATTTAATGCAGTGCCTTTGTTCCCCTTATTTCAAATGTCCCTCACAATGAATACTTGTGCTCCAACTAATTTCTCTGCACAGTCTTTGAGGAAACAGATTTCTAAGTTTAGATTGCTATTAGGCAGACTTATTCATCAGGAATCGAAAGTTATGGTGATTCATGAAAAACTGCTCAAATTGAACTCAGGAACATTGGTCCCCTTCTAAGATTCTATACATGGCACAATCCATTAGACCTTAAAACAAATGGATCCATGTAGGAACATTGGTCATTGTCTCCTCTGACCTCTTCTGAATTGAAGAAACAGCATCAGTCAATGTGTCTAAACAAGCAAGTTAGAACTTGAAGAGAAAATTTCGCTTCCTTGCCTATGGAATAGAATCCCTGGGGTCCCAGACAACAGATTCTAATATCTATATTTAGCTGCCTGGTTTTCTACTGTCCATACCACATGGGGAAGTCCATCTTTGTCTTGAGCCTTGCCCAATATTAAGTCATATCTCCTATGTGATGTGGATATTTTTTCTTGGAGAAATTGCAAGTGTATTTTTGGAATGCTAAGTTTATTTGTGCATTCCTAGACATTTCTAGTAAGGTAGTCAATTAACTTGTGGGTGCTGCACCCCAGTGGATAGAAGAGGCAGTTTCAATTGGAATTCTGTCAACAGCATTACACATGTAGATTTCTCCTACAATTTCACCCACCAAAAATTTTTTTGTAAAGAAGGGAATTCAAGTGCTTTTAGAGTTTGCTCCTTTTTCTTTAGGAAAGATGATTTTCAAGGTTTCAAGCAATGGATCCCTTGCTTCACTACAATAACTTTCAATATCCAAGGCCTCTCCTCTATCATGAAATCATTTCTAACTTCACGACACTGTTTGCAGGCCAGATAAGTGATGGAAGTAGGTGATATAAAAGCATAGGTAGCTTTTTATTATCCAGGCCTGGGTCAATGATGACAGCCTAATGTCATGAAGTGTTGTGATGACATAAAAATCAAGCAAGATTGGAATATCCTGAGGCACAGCTAATAGAAGAGGGTTACAAGAGATCCTTTGTACTTTTGTGGACATCTTTGGGTACATTCCCTAGGTCCTAAGTTGCCCTTGCCCTGTTTTCCATGGGAGTTAATCTGGAGATTTCTGGTGCCCCAGGCTTGGCAATCGCTGCTGCCTGTCAACAAGCACCTACTCCCACATTCTACAAGAGACCAAGACTACAAGTCACAATCATTGCTCATGACCTTGTCTTTTCTTCTGTTTTTCAGTCCTCTGAGCAGTTCCTCGGATCCCAGACAATCCCAAACCTCAGGTGAGTGGAAAGATTGTGGCCCATGGCTTCCTTTAGAATTGACCTGTCCTTTCCTGCTTTGTTCTCAGAGTCCCAGAAATTCTCAAGGTATTGACTTTTGAAAAAAACAGTAAACAAATGCACCATCTGAGGTTTGATTCTCAGTCTAATCTGCCCAGTAGACCTACAGAATCACAGATGGTGAAGAAATTTTCTTACCTGCCAATGATTCTCTGCTGCATCATTTTGATGTACTTTTCATGGATATACGAGCATAAAACTTTACCTTAGGAGCCTAACAGGGGTGGCGTATGCCTTTGATCCCAGCACTTGGGATGCAGATATAGGGGGATTTCAAGTTCCAGGCCAGCCTGGTCTACGTAGTAGGTTCCAGGGCAGCCAGGGCTATACAGAGAAACCCTGTCTGGAAAAAACAAAAAACAAACAAACAAAAACAAAAACAAAAATTTTCTCTTACTTTTGTTCTCCCTGTCTTTCCTGATGTGGTGTAAAAGAAACAGAAACTCCATAGAAGCTTATAAGAATGTTCTTAGTTCTGGATTTCTTATGGTGTGTGAGACACAGAGGACAGAAATTTGTTTTGAGGGAGAGAATTGGTGTATAAATCTCAAACTTGGCCAGCCTCAACATGATGTGTTCCCAAAAGTCAAACGTTTAAGCAAATATTCCCCAAACTTTCTCTCCAAAGAGAAGTTGCCTATGTGGATAAATTGAAATTTTATGCATTGCCTTGGTGCCCACCTATTTCGAAATGTCCTTCACAATGAATATTTGTGCTCCAGCTAAGCTCTCTTCAAAATCAATGAGGAAACAGATGTCTAACAAAAGATTGATTTTAGGCAGACTTGTTCTTAAGGAATAGAACGGTTGGTGATTCATGAAAAATTGCTCAAGTTGAACTCAGTAATATCGGTCCCCTTCATAGATTTTATACATGGCACAATCCATTACACTTTTAAAAAAATGGATACATGTAGGAACATTGGTAATTGTCTACTCTGACCCTCCTCTGAATTGAAGTAACAGCATCAGTCACTGTGTCTAAACAAGCATGTTAAAACTTGAGGAGAAATGTTCCCTTCCTTGCCTAATGAATGAGAATCCCTCGGGTCCCTGCCAACACACTCTAATATCTATATTTAGTTGTGTGGTTTTCTCCTGTCTATATAACATGGGGAAATCAATCTGTGTCTTGGGGCTTGCCCAATATTTAGTCATATGTCCTATGTGATGTGGCTATTGTTTCTTGGAGAAACAGCAAGTGTGGTTTTAGAATGCTAAGTTTATTTGTGCAATCCTTGACTTTACTAACAAGGTAGCCAAGAAAATTGTGGGTACTGCACGGCCGTGGATAAAAGAGGCAGTTAAGAGAGGTATTCAGTCAACAGCATTACACATGTAGATTACTATTACAATTTCACTCACCAAAAACTTTTTTGTAGAGAAGGGATTACAAGTGCCTTTAGATCTTGCTCTTTTTTCTTTAAGGAAGAGGAGTTCAAGGCTTCAAGCAAAAGATCACATGCTTCCCTACAAGAGCTTTCAACATCTAAGCACTCTCCTCTATCATGGGACCATTTCTAACATCACAGCAGTGGTGGCAGGCCAGGTAGGCAATGGAATTATGTGTCATAAAAGCATTGGTAGCATTTTACCATCCAGACATGGGTCGATGATGACAACCTTTTGTCATGAAGAGTTATGATGACAGAAAAATCATACACGATGGGAATATGCTGAGGCCCAGCCAAATGGAACAGAATTACAAGAGGTCCTTTGCCCATCTTGGGGTTCACTCCCTAGGTCACACGTTGTTCCTGCCCTGTTTTCCATGAGAGGAAACCTGGACACTCCTGGTGGCCCTGGCTTTGCAATCACTGCATGCCAACAAGCACCTACTCCCACATTCTGCAAGTGTGCAAACCTGCAAGTACCAAGCATTGCTCATGACCCTGCCTTTTCTTCTGTTTCTCAGTCATCTGAGCAGTTCCTTGGTACCCAGACAATCACAGCCCTCAGGTGAGTGGAAAGATTGTGGCTCACGGCTTCCGTTACTATTGACCTATCCCTTTCTGTTTTGGTCTTAGAGTCTCAGAAATTCTCAAGGAACTGACTTTTGAAAAAACAGTAAACAAACACACCAACAGGGGGTTGAATCTGAGTCTATTCTGCCCTATAGACCTACAGAAATACAGATGGTGAAGAAATTTTCCTATCTGCCAATAATTCTATGCCACATCATTTTGATGTTCTTTTCATAGACATAAAAGCTTAAAACTTTCTCTTACTTTTGTTCTCCCTGTCTTTGATGATGTGGCACCATAAAAGAGAAACTACATAGAAGATTGGAAGAATATTCTTGGTTCTGGACTTCTTATGATATTTTTGACCCAAGACACAGAGCTTCGTTTTTAGAGAGAGAAGTGGTGTATAAATCTGCAACTCTGCCAGCCTCCAGATGATGTGTTCCCAAAAAGCAAACAGTGGAGCAAATATTCCACAAATTTTTGAAATTTGATGCATTGCCTTTGGTACCGCTTATTTCCAAATGTCCTTCACAATGAATATTTGTGCTCCAACTAATTTCTCTGCACAATCCTTGAAGAAACAGATGCCTAAATCAAGATTGATTTTAGGCAGGCTAGTTCTTAAAGAATTTAACGCCATTGTTATGCCTGACAAAACTACCCAAACTGAACTCAGGAACATTGGTCCCCTTCTAAGATTCTATACATGGCACAATCCATTACATCTTAAAACAAATGGATCCAGGTAGGAACATTGATCATTGTCTTCTCTGACCCTCTTCGAAATTGAAGAAACAGACTCAGTCAATGTGTCTAAACAAGCATGTTAGAACTTGAGGAGAAATATTCCCTTCCTTGCCTATTGAATGAGAATCCCTTGGGTCCCTGCCCAAAGACACTATTATCTATACTGACTTGTCTGGTTCTATCCCCTACATACGACATGGGGAACTCAAACTTAGTCTTGGGCCTTGCACAATGTTTAGGCAAATGTCCAATGTGATATGGCTATTGTGTCTTGGAGAAACAGCAAGTGTGTTTTTGGAATGCTAAGGTTATTTCTGCATTCCTAGACATTTCCAGTAAGGTAGCCAAGAAACTTGTAGGTACTGCACCTTAGTGGATAGAAAGGCAGTTTCAATAGGTATTCTGTCAACAGCATTATACATGTAGATTTTTCCTACAATTTAACCCACCGAAAATTTTTTTATAAAGAAGGGAATTCAAGTGCCTTTAGAGATTGCTCCTTTTTCTTTAGGAAAGAGGATTTTCAAGGTTTCACGCAATGGATCCCATGCTTCACTACAATAGCTTTCAATACCCCAGGCCTCTCCTCTATCATGAAATCATTTCTAACTTCACGGCACTGTTTGCATGCCAGATAAGTGATGGAAATCGGTCATATAAAAGCATAGGTAGCTTTTTTTCATCCATGCCTGGGTCAATGATGACAACCCAATGTCATGAAGTGCTGTGATGACATAAAAATCAAGCACGATTGGAATATCCTGAGGCACAGCCAATAGAACAGGGTTACAAGAGGTCCTTTGTCCTTTAGAGGACATCTTTGGGTACATTCCCTAGGTCCTAAGTTGCCCTTGCCCTGTTTTCCATGGGAGAAAACCTGAAGACTTCTGGTGCCCCTGCCTTGGCAATTGCTGCTGCCTGTCAACAAGCACCTACTCCCACATTTTACAAGTGTGCAAGCCTGCAACTCCCAATCATTGCTTATGACCCTGTCTTTTCTTCTGTTTCTCAGTCATCTGAGCAGTTCCTTGGATCCCAGACAATCACAGATCTCAGGTGAGTGGAAAGATTGTGGCCCATGGCTTCCTTTAGAATTGACCTGTCCCTTCCTGTTTTGTTCTCAGAGTCCCAGAAATTCTCAAGGTATTGACTTTTGAAAAAACAGTAAACAAATGCACCATCTGAGGTTTGAATCTCAGTCTATTCTGCCCTGTAGACCTACAGAATTACAGATGGTGAAAAAATTTTCCTACCTGCCAATAATTCTATGCATTTTATTTTGATGTACTTTTCATGGATATAAGAGCATAAAACTTCCTCTTAAGAGCCTGACAGTGGTGGCATGTGCCTTGATCTCAGCACTCAGGAGGCAGATATAGAGGGATTTCTAGTTCCAGGCCAGTTTGTGTTCCAGGACAGCCAGGGCTATACAGAAAAACCCTGTCTGGAAATAAAAACAAAAACAAAAACAAAAACAAAAACTTTCTCTTACTTTTTTTCTCCCTGTCTTTCCTGATGTGGTGTAAAAAACCAGAAACTCCATAGAGGCTTATAAGAATGTTTTTAGTTCTGGATTTCTTATGGTATGTGAGACACAGAGGACAAAGGTTTGGTTTGAGAGAGAGAATTGGTGTATAAATCTCAAACTTGGCCAGCCTCTTCATGATATGTTCCCAAAAGTCAAATGTTTAAGCAAATATTCCCCAAACTTATGCTCCAAAGGGAAGTTGCCTATGTGGATAAGTTGAATATTTATGCATTGCCTTGGTTCCCACTTATTTCCAAATGTCCTTCACAATGAAAAGTTGTGCTCCAGCTAATCTCTCTTCAAAATCAATGAGGAAACAGATGTCTAACAAAAGATTGATTTTAGGCAGGCTTGTTCTTAAGGAATCTAATGACATTGTGATGCATGACAAAACTGCCCAAACTGAACTCAGGAACATAGGTCCCCTATTAAGATTCTATACATGGCATGGTCCAATATACCTTAAAACCAAAGGATCCATGTAGGAGTATTGGTAATTGCCTTGGCTGATACTCTTCAAATTAAAGAAACAGAATCAGTCATTGTGTCTAAACAAGCATGTTAGTACTTCAGGAGAAATGTTTTCTTAATTGCTCATTGAATGGGAATCCCATCGGTCCCTGAAACAGACTCTAATATCTATAATGAGTTGCTTGGTTTTGTTCTGTCCATACCACATGGGGAACTCAAAATGAGTCTGGGGCCTTGTGCAAAGTTTAGGCAAATATCCTATGTGATGTGGCTGTTGTTTTCTGGAGAAACAGCAAGTGTGTTTCAGGAATGCTACAGTTATTACTGCATTCCTTGACTTTACTAACAAGGTAGCCAAAAAACTAGTTCATATTGCCTACCAGTGGATAGAAGAGACAATTTCGAGAGCTATTCAGTCAACAGCATTACACATGCAGGTTTCTCTTACAGTTTCACACACTGAATATTTGTTTGTGAAGAAGGGATTACAAGTGCATTTAGAGCTTGCTCTTTTTTCTTTAGGGAAGATGAGGTTCAAGGTTTCACACAATGGATCCCATGATTCCCTACAAGAGCTTTCAGCACACCAGCCTTCTCCTCTATCATGTGACATTTCTAACATGAAGGCAGTGTTGGCAGGCCAGGTAAGCAATGGAATTACATGATATAAAAGCTTAGGTAGCTTTTTTTTATACAGGCCTAGGTCAATGATGAAAACCCATTGTCATGAAGAGTTATGATGACATAAAAATCATACTCGATGGGAAGATGCTGAGGTCCAGCCAATGGAACAGGGTTAGAAGAGGTCCTTTTTCCTTTACGGGACATCTTGGGGTTCATTCCCTAGGCCCTAAGTTTCCCCTGCCCTGTTTTCCATAAGAGGAAACCTGGACACTCCTGATGCCCTTGGCTTTGCAATCGCTACATGCCAACAAGCACCTACTCCCCCATTCTACAAGTGTACAAGCATGCAAGTCCCAATCATTGCTCATGACTCTGACTTTTCTTCTGTTTCTCAGTCTCTAGGCAGTTCCTGGATCCAAGCCAATAACAGACATCAGGTGAGTTGAAGAATTTGACCAATGGCTTCCTTTAGAATTGACCTGTCCCTTCCTGTTTTGATCTCAGAGTCCCAGAAATTCTCAAGTCAATATTTCAAAATATACTTTTGAAAAAGCAGCAAACAAATGTACCAAATGAGGGTTGAATCTGAGTCTATTATGCCCTGTAGACCTACAGATTTGCAGATGGTGAAGAAATTTTGTTACCTGTCAATAATTCTATGCAACATCACTTTGATGTACTTTTTCTGGATATAAGAGCTAAAACTTTCTCTTACTTGGGTTTGCCCTGTCTTTCCTGAGGTGGCATCAAAAAAAGAAATGACTTTGAAGCTTATAAGACTGTTCTTAGTTCTGGATTTCATTTGATAATTGAGAACCAAGGGACAAAGCTTCGTTTTAAGAGAGAAAAGTGGTGTATAAATCTCAAACTTGACCAGACTCCTCATGATAATTTCCCAAAACACAAAGGTTTGAGCAAATATTCCACAAAGCTTTGCTCCAAATGGAAGTTGCACAAGTGGATAAGGTGAAATTTTATGCATTTCTTTGAGTTCCATTTATTTCCAAATGTCCTTCACAATGACTATTTGTGCTCCAACTAATTTCTCAGCACAATCATTGAGGAAACAGAGACATAAATCAAGATTAATTTTAGCCATGCTAGGTCTTAAGGAATATAATGTCATTATGATGCATGTCAAAAGTGCCCAAACTGAACTCAGAAACATTGGTCCCCTTCCAAGATTCTATACATGGCACAATCCATTACACCTTAAAACAAATGGATCCATGTAGAAACATTGGAAGTTGTCTACTCTGACCCTCCTCCAAATTGAAATGACAGCATTCAGTCACTGTGTCTAAACAAGCAGGTTAAACTTGAGGAGAAATGTTCCCTTCCTTGCCTATGGAATGAGAATCCCTGGGGTTCCTGCCAACACATTCTAATATCTATATTTATTTGCCTGGATTTCTCCTGTCCATACCACATGGGGAAGTCAATCTGTGTCTTGGGCCTTGCCCAATATTTAGTCATATGTCCTATGTGATGTGGCTATTGATTCTTGGAGAAACAGCAAGTGTGTTTTTAGAATGCTAAATTTATTTGTGCAATCCTTGACTTTACTAACAAGGTAGCCAATAAAATTGTGGGTACTGCATCCCAGTGGATAGAAGAGGCAGTTTGGAGAGGTATTCTGTCAACAGCATTACACATGTAGATGACTCTTACAATTTCACTCACCAAAAACTTTTTTGTAGAGAAGGAATTACAAGTGCCTTTAGATCTTGCTCTTTTTTTTTTAAGGAATAGGAGTTCAAAGTCGCAAGCAAAAGATCACATGCTTCCCTACAACAGCTTTCAACATCCCAACACTCTTCTCTATCATGTGACCATTACTAACATCACAGCAGTGGTGACAGGCGAGATAAGCAATGGAATTACGTGAAATAAAAGCATAGGTAGCATTTTTCCATCCAGACATGGTCAATGATGACAACATTTTGTCATGAAGAGTTATGATGACAGAAAAATCATACTCAATGGGAATATGCTGAGGCCCAGCCAAATAGAACAGGGTTACAAGAGGTCCTTTGTCCTTTTGGGGACAACTTGGTGTTCATTCCCTAGGTCATTAGTTGCCCCTGCCCTGTTTTCCATGAGAGGAAACCTGGACACTCCTGGTGCCCCTGGCTTCGCAATCGCTTCATGCCAACAAACACCTACTCCCACATTCTACAATTGTGCAAGCCTACAAGTCCCAATCATTGCTCATGACCCTGTCTTTTCTTATGTTTCTCAGTCATCTGAGCAGTTCCTTGGTACCCAGGCAATCACAGTCCTCAGGTGAGTGTAAAGATTGTGCCTCACAGCTTCCTTTAGAATTCATTTATGCCTTCCTGTTTTGGTCTTAGAGTCCCAGAAATTCTCAAGGTACTGACTTTTTAAAAAACAGAAAACAAACACACCAACAGAGGGTTGAATCTGAGTCTATTCTGCCCTATAGACCTACAGAAATACAGATTGGGAAGAAAATTTCCTATATGCCAATAATTCTATGCCACATCATTTTGATGTACTTTTCATGGATATAAGAGCATAAAACTTTCTCTTACATGCTGGGCAGTGGTGGTACATGCCTTTGATCCCAGCACTTGGAAGGCAGATAGATGAAGGGGGATTTCTGAGTTCCACTCCAGCCTGGTCTACAGAGTGAGTTCCAGGGCAGCCAGGGCTATACAGAAAAACCCTTACTCGAAAAAAACCAAAACAAACATAAAAACAAAAGAACAAAAACAAAAACTTTCTCTTACTTTTGTTCTCCCTGTCTTTCCTGGTGTGGTGTAAATAACTAGAAACTCCATAGAAGCTTTTAAGAATGTTTTTAATTCTGGATTTCTTATGCTATGTGAGACACAGAGGACAGAGGTTTATTTGAGAGAGAGAATTGGTGTATAAATCTCAAACTTGGTCAGCCTCCACATGATGTGTTCCCAAATGTCAAACGTTTAAGTAAATATTCCCCAAACTTTTGCTCCTCAGGGAAGTTGCCTATGTGGGTAAGTTGAAATTGTATGCATTGCCTTGGTTCCCACTTATTTCCAAAAGTCCTTCACAATGAATAGTTGTGCTCCAGCTAATCTCTCTTCAACATCAATGAGGAAGCAGATGCCTAACTCAAGATTGATTTTAGGCAGGCTTGTTCTTAAGGAATCTAATGCCATTGTGATGCATGACAAAACTGCCCAAACTGAACTCAGGAATATAGGTACCCTCTTAAGATTCTATACATGGATCTGAGGTAGGCAGGCATATGAACATCCTGGTTCCCATCTGCTGCAGGAAACCTCTGCCTGGGCCACCAGGATTCCATAGCTAAGCAGCGCTGGGAGAAAGTTACTCTCCCAGGAGAGTGGAAAAGCCTTGAGTGGGACAAAACCAGCACCAGTGCTCACCAATTCTGCCTGGAAACTGCAGGCAATAGAGACTAAGGAACAGGAAACCTCCAGACTCCATCTTTGGCTGGGGACCCCAGCTTGGGCCATGGGTCTCCACAGCCAATTAGCACCGGGAGAAAGCTACCCTCCCAGGAGCTTGGAAAAGCTGGGAGTGGGGCCCAGACAAGCTCCACTACTCACCAGGAACCGCCCCGAACCTGCTGGACACAGGGACTGAGGTAGGCAGACATAGGAACCCGCTGGTTCCCATCTGTGGCAGGAGACCTCTGCCTGGGCCACTAGGGTCCCACAGCCAAGCAGTGCTGTGAGAAAATTACTCTCCCAGGCCCTCAGAACACAGAGACCTGGAGGAAAAGTAAGGGACAGGAACCTTCCTGATTCTATCTGTGGTAGGTGATCTGTGCCTGGGCTACCAGGGTTACATAGACAAGCAGTGCTAGGAGAAAGTCACCCTCCAAGGAGGATGGAAAAGCTGTGAGTGGGGATAAGACAAGCCCCACTGATCACTGGGACCTGAAGACCTCAGCCTGGGCCACAGGGCTCCAGGAGAGAGCTGGTATCCCAGGAGTACTGATACACCTTCAAGTATAGGCAAAACCACCACTTCCATTCAAACTCACTGGATCAAGAGGGACCCTTGCAGAGAGATCAGGACATAGGAACCAAGAGACAGCTGGGGACAAGATCCTTCTGGTTTCTGTCTGCACCCCAGATCTGACCCAATGCCACAGCACTCCAAACACAAACACCTCTCAGAGAGAGCTGGTCTTCAAGGAGTATTGATACAGAGGTCTGCAGGAGGGACAGGCCACAGCCAGACAGAGTAAGATCAGCAAACATCAGAGTTAACAAGATGGCAAAAAGCGGGCAAGAACCTAAGGAACAGAAACCAAGGCTACTTGGGATTATCAGAAACCAGCTCTCCCAACACAGCAAGCCCTGGATTCCCCAACACACCAGAAAAACAAGACTCAGATTTAAAATCATTTCTCATGATGATTATAGAAGACTTTAAGAAAGAAATTAATGCCCTTAAAGAAACACAAGAGAACAGAGGTAAAGAACTAGAAGCCCTTAAAGAGGAAACACAGAAATACATTAAAGAATTACAGGAAAACACAATCAAACAGACAAAGGAAATGACCAAAACTATCCAGGAGCTAAAAATAGAAATAGAAACAATAAAGAACTCTCAAAAAGAGACAATCCTGGAGTTAAAAAACCTAGGAAAGAGATCAGGAGTCATAGTTGCAAGCATCACCAACAGAATACAAGAGTTAGAAGAGAGAATTCAGGAGTAGAAGATACCATTGACAACATAGACACAACAGTAAAAGAACATACAAAATGCAAAAAGCTCCTAACCCAAAACATCCATGAAATCCAGGACACAATGAGAAGACAGAATCTAGGGATAATAGGTGTAGAAGAGAATGAAGATTCCCAACTTAAAGGACCAGTAAATTTCTTCAACAAAATCATAGAAGAAAACTTCCCTAACTTAAAGAAAGAGATGAACCTAAATATACAAGAAGCTTACAGAACCCCAAGTAGATTGGACCAGAAAAGAAATTCGTCCCATCACATTATAGTGAAAACAGCAAATACACAAAACAAGGAAAGAATATTAAAAGCAGTAAGGGAAAAAGGTCAAGTAACATATAAAGGCGGACCTATCAGATTACACCAGACTTCTCACAAGAGACTATGAAAGCTAGAAGGTTCTGGGCAAAACTCACACAGACCCTAAGAGAACACAACAACCAGCCCAGGCTGTTATACCCAGCAAAACTCTCAATTAACATAGATGGTGAAACCAAAATATTCTATGACAAAACCAAATTTATACAATATGTTTCCACAACCCCTGCCCTACAAAGGATAATAAATGGTAAATGTCAACTCAACGAGGGTAACCACACTCTAGAAAACACAAGAAAGTAATCTTTCAACAAACTGAAAAGAAGATAGCCACACAAACCTAAAAGTTACATGGAAAATAACAGGAACCAACACTCATGATTCCTTAATATCTCTTAATATCAATGGACTCAATTCCCCAATAAAAGACATAGACTGACAGACGGGAACCATAAAGAGAACCCAGCATTTTGCTGCATTCAGGAAACACACCTCCGCGATAAAGACAAACACTACCTCAGAGTAAAGGGCTGGAAAACAAGTTTCCAGGCAAATGGTCCCAAAAAACAGGCTGGAGTAACCATTCCTATATCAGATAAAATTGACTTTCACCCAAAAGTCATCAAAAAAGATAAGGAAGGACACTTCATACTCATCAACGGAAAAATCTAACAAAAAGAACTCTCAATTATAAACAACTATGCTCCCAATGCAAGGGCACCCACATTCATAAAAGAAACTTTATTAAAGCTCAAACCACACATTGCACCTCACACAATAATAGTAGGAGACTTCAACACTCCACTATCATCGATGGACAGATCTTGGAATCACAAACTAAACAGACACAGTGAAATTAACAGAGGTTATGAACCAAATGGATTTAACAGATATCTATAGAACATTTCATCCTAAATCAAAAGAATATAACTTCTTCTCAGCACCTCATGGTACCTTCTCGAAAATTGACCATATAATCGGTCACAAAACAAACCTCCACAGATACAAGAAGATTGAAATAATCCCATACCTCCTATCAGATCAATACGGTTTAAGGCTGGTCTTCCATGGCAGCAATAACAACAGAAAGCCCACATACACGTGGAAGCTGAACAACGCTCTATTCAGTGACAACTTGGTCAAGGAAGAAATAAAGAAAGAAATTAAGGAATTCCTAGAATTTAATGAAAATGAAAGTACAACATATCCAAACTTATGGGACACATTGAAATCAGTGTTAAGAGGAAAATTCATAGCTTTGAGTCCTCCAAAAAGAAACTCGAGAGAGCATACATTAGCAGCTTAACAACACACTTGAAAGCCCTAGAACAAAAAGAAACTAATACACCCAGGAGGAGTCGAAGGCAGGAAATAATCAAACTCAGGACTGAAATCAACCAAGTAGAAACAAAAAGAACTATACAAAGAATCAACAAAACCAGTAGTTGGTTCTTTGAGAAAATCAACAACATAGATAAACCCTTAGCCAGAATAACCAGAGGGCACAGAGACAGAATCCAAATTAACAAAATTAGAAATGATAGGAGAGACATTACAACAGATTCTGAGGAAAGTCAAAAAATCATCAGATCCTACTACAAAAGCCTATACTCAACAAAACTGCAAAATCTGGATGAAATGGACAATTATCTAGACAGATATCAAATACCAAAGTTAGGTCAGGATCAGATAAAGAATCTAAACAGTCTCATAATGACTAAAGAAATAGAGGCAGTCATTAAAAGTCTCTCAACCAAAAAAAGCCCAGGTCCAGATGGGTTCATTGCAGAATTCTATCAGACCTTCAAAGAAAACCCAATACCAATACTCTTCAATCTATTTCACAAAATAGAAACAGAAGGAACACTACCCAATTCCTTCTATGAGGCCACAATCACACTGATACCAAAACATCACAAAGACCCAACAAAGAAAGAAAACTTCAGACCAATTTCCCTTATGAATATCGATGCAAAAATACTCAATAAAATTCTCGCAAACTGAATCCAAGAACACATCAAAACGATCATTCATCATGATCAAGTACACTTCATCACAAGGATGCAGGGCTGGTTCAATACCCAGAAATCCATCAATGCAATTCACTACATAAACAAACTCAAAGAAAAAAACCACATGGTCATTTCCTTAGATGCTGAAAAAGCATTTGACAAAATTCAACATCCCTTCATGATAAAAGTCTTGGAAAGATCAGGAATTCAAGGCCCATACATAAACATAGTAAAAGCAATATACAGCAAACCAACAGCCAACATCAAACTAAATGAAGAGAGACTAGAAGCAATCCCACTAAAATCAGGGACTAAACAAGGCTGCCCTCTCTCCCCCTATCTATTCAATATAGTAATTGAAGTTCTAGCTAGAGCAATTAGAAAACAAAAGGAGGTCAAATGGATACAAATTGGTAAGGAAGAAATCAAATTAAAACTATTTGCAGATGACATTATCGTATACTTAAGTGACCCAAAAAACTCCACCAGAGAACTCCTGCAGCTGATAAACAACTTCAGCAAAGTGGCTGGATATAAAATTTCCTCAAACAAATCAGTAGCCTTCCTTTACTCAAAGGATAAACAGGCTGAAAAAGAAATTAGGGAAATGACACCCTTCATAATAGTCAAAAACAGTATAAAGTGTCTTGGTGTGACTCTAACCAAACAAGTGAAAGATCTGTATGACAAGAACTTCAAGTCTCTGAAGAAAGAAATCGAAGAAGACCTCAGAAGGTGGAAAGATCTGCCATGCTCATGGATTGGAAGGATTAATATAGTAAAAATGGCCATCCTGCCAAAAGCAATCTACAAATTTAATGCAATCCCCATCAAAATTCCAACTTAATTCTTCATAGACTTAGAAAAAGCAACTCTCAAATTCATTTGGAACAACAAAAACCTAGGATAGCAAAAGCTATCCTTAACAACAAAAGAACTTCTGGGATAATCAGTATCCCTGATCTCAAGCTGTACTACAGAGCAGTAGTGATAAAAACTGCATGGTATTGGTACAGGGACAGGCAGGTAGATCAATGGAATAGAATTGAGAACCCAGAAAATGAACCCAAACACATATGGTCACTTGATTTTCCACAAAGGAGCTAAAACCACTCAGTGGAAAAAAGACAGCATTTTCAACAAATGGTGCTAGTTCAACTGGCGATCTACATGTAGAAAAATGCAAATTGATCCATTCCTATCTCCTTGTACAAAGCTCAAGTCCAAGTGAATCAAGGACCTCCCCTTAAAACCAGATACACTGAATCTAATAGAAGAGAAAGTGGGGAAAACACTTGAAAACCTGGGTACGGGGGAAACGTTCCTGAACAGAACACCAGTGGTTTATGCTCTAAGATCAAGATTAGACAAAAGGGACCTCATGAAATTGCAAAGCTTCTGTAAGGCGAAGGACACTGTCAATAGGAGAAAACGGCAACCAACAGATTGGGAAAAGATCTTAACCAATCCTATGTCCGATAGAGGGCTAATATCCAATATATAAAAAGAAATCAAGAAGTTAGACTCCAAAAAACCAAATAACCCCATCAAAAAATGGGGAAAAGAGAATTCTCAACTGAGGAAATTCACAGGGCTCAGAAGCACCTAAAGAAATGCCCAACATCCTTAGTCATCAGGGAAATGAAAATCAAAACAAGTCTGAGATTCCACCTCACGCCAGTCAGAATGGCTAAGATCAAAAACTCAGGTGACAACAGATGCTGATGAGGATGTGGAGAAAGAGGAACACTCCTCAACTGTTGGTGGGATTGCAAGCTGGTACAACCACTCTGGAAATCAGTTTGGCAGACCCTTAGAAAAATGGATATTATAATACATGAGTAAACAGCTATACCACTCCTGGGCATATACCCAGAAGATGCTCCAACATATAATAAAGACACATGCTCCACTATGTTCATAGCAGCCAAATTTATAGTAGAAAAGAAGCTGGAAACAACTCACATCAATTTTACCCATGCTAGGTCTTAAGGAATCTAATGCCATTATGAGGCATGTCAAAAGAAATGTTCCCTTCCTTACCTATGGAATGAGAATCCCTGGGGTCCCTACCAATGAACTCTAATATCTATATTTAGTTGCCTGGTTTTCTCCTGTCCATACCACATGGGGAAGTCCATCTGTGTCTTGGGCCTTGCCCAATATATAGTCATATGTCCTATGTGATGTGGCTATTGTTTCTTGGAGAAACAGCAAGTGTGGTTTTAGAATGCTAAGGTTTTTTGTGCAATCCTTGACTTTACTTACAAAGTAGCCAAGAAAATTGTGGGTACTGCACCACAGTGGATAGAAGAGGCAGTTTGGAGAGGTATTCTGTCAACAGCATTACACATGTAGATTACTCTTACAATTTCACTCACCAAAAACTTTTTTGTAGAGAAGGGATTACAAGTGCCTTTAGATCTCGCTCTTTTTTCTTGAAGGAAGAGGAGTTCAAGATTTCAAGCAAAGGATCACATGCTTCCCTACAAGAGCTTTCAACACCCAAGCACTCTCCTCTAACATGTGACCATTTTGAACATCACAGGAGGGGTGGCAGGCCAGGTAAGCATTGGAACTATGTGACATAAAAGTATAGGTAGCATTTTTCCATCCAGACATGGGTCAATGATGACAACCTTTTGTCATGAAGAGTTATGATGACAGAAAAATCATACTCGATGGGAAGATGCTGAGGCCCATCCAATGGAACAGGGTTAGAAGAGGTCCTTTGTCCTTTTGGGGACATCATGCAGTTCATTCCCTAGGTCATAAGTTGCCCCTGCCCTGTTTTCCATAAGAGGAAACCTGGACACTCCTGGTGGCCCTGGCTTTGCAATCGCTGCATGCCAAGAAGCACCTACTCCCACATTCTACAAGTTTGCAAGCCTGCAAGTCCCAATCATTGCTCATGAACCTGTCTTTTCCTCTGTTTCTCAGTCTCTGAGCAGTTCCTTGGATCCAAGCCAATAACGGACATCAGGTGAGTTGAAGAATTTGGCCAATGGCTTCCTTTAGAATTGACCTGTCCCTTCCTGTTTTGGTCTCAGAGTCCCAGAAATTCTCAAGTCATTTTTCAAAATTGACTTTTGAAAAAGCTGCAAACAAATGTACCAAATGAGGGTTGAAGCTGAGTCTATTATGCCCTGTAGATCTACAGATTTGTAGATGGTGAAGAAATTTTCTTACTTGTCAATAATTCTATGCAAATCATTTTGATATACTTTTTATGGATATAAGAACTAAAACTTTCTCTTCCTTGGGTTCGCCCTGCCTTTCCTGAGGTGGCATCAAAGAAAGAAACTACTTTGAAGCTTATAACACTGTACTTAGTTCTGGATTTCTTTTAATATTTGAGAGCCAAGGGACAGAGCTTCATTTTAAGAGAGAGAAGTGGTGCATAAATCTCAAACTTTGCCAGTCTCCACATGATATTTTCCCAAAACATAAACATTTGAGCAAATATTCGGTGAATCTTTGCTCCAAATGGAAGTTGCACAAGTGGACAAGGTGAAATTTTATGCATTTCTTTGAGTCCCATTTATTTCCAAATGTCCTTCACAATGACTATTTGGGCTCCAACTAATTTCTCAGCACAATCACTGAAGAAATAGAGACCTAAATCAACATTAATTTTATCCATGCTAGATCTTAAGGAATCTAATGCCATTATGATGCATGTCAAAAGTGCCCAAACTGAACTCAGAAACATTGGTTCCCTTTCAAGATTCAGTACATGGCACAAACTATTACACCTTTAAACAAATGGATCCATGCAGGAACATTGGTAATTGTCTACTCTGACCCTCCTCCAAATTGAAGTGACAGCATCAGTCACTGTGTCTAAACAAGCATGTTAGAACTTGAGGAGAAATGTTCCCTTCCTTGCCTATGGAGTGAGAATCCCTGGGGTACCTGCCAACAGACTCTAACATCTATATTTAGTGGGCTGGTTTTCTCCTGTCCATACTACATAGGGACGTCCATCTGTGTCTTGGGCCTTGCCCAATATTTAGTCATATGTCCTATGTGATGTGGCTATTGTTTCTTGGAGAAACAGCAAGTGTGTTTTTAGAATGCTAAATTTATTTGTGCGATCCTTGACTTTACTAACAAGGTGCCATGAAAATTGTGGGTACTGCACCGCAGTGGACTGAAGAGGCAGTTTGGAGTGGTATTCTGCCCCAACCCACTGGGACATTGAGCAGGGGTTCCGAGGGGCGACAACCACTGCAGAAAAAGAGAAGAGACAAGTGTAGAGTGGTGGCAAGACAGGGCTCTGATAAAGCCATACCCACTGTTCAAATTTTATTACTTATATAGCCAGCAAGCAGGTAGGGGAGAGGAGGATGTGGCAGTGGATAAATCATTTCTAGAAAGTCCTTTGAAGCCCCTGCTACCTGGGATGGAAAGACCCAAAGGCAGGTGGCCAACGATTGTTTCTTGGCAGAAACCACAAGATATTCCTGATAACAGGAACTGTTTCAGCTTGGGTTCAGCCAGAGTTCAGCCTGAGTTCAGCCTGAGTTCAGCCCGAGTTCTTCTGGTCCCCAACATCTCCTCCCTTTCTTTATACAAAATGAGCATTATGGCCTTGCATAAGCAAGGATGGACTTATAACCTGAGAGGGAGGACAGAGGCTCGAATCCCCATGGAAAGATATCATCTCTTGCTGGGGAGAGGTTCTAGGATGACTACCCCTATGCATTCGGGCATGCCCTTCAGGGAAGTCAGTATTTTACGATCATTCATAGGACCCTTCTCCCTTGCAGTGCTTAGCCTCGCACCTCTGGGGATGCCCATATGGTTTATCATGTGCCTGCTACTGGCAACAGGCAGCCCTCTGTTGCAAGGGAGCTCATTTTTTTGAACATCGATGGGGTCAACACCCCGATCCAGGAGGTCGAGATGATCGTAATGGACCTGGATTACCTTCGTTGTAGAAGCGTCAATCTGTTCCTTTATGAATGATATGATGCGGTTGAACACAAACGGTCCCAAGCTGATTAAAAGTAACAACACAATTAAAGGCCCCAAAAAGGGGAGAAGCAATGATAACATAGAGGATTGCCACCATGAATTTGCCTAGGAGGAAAACTGCTGCTTTTGCAGGGATAGGCGGATATCTTGAAGTTTCTTTATTTGTTCCTCTACGATACCCGATTAATTGACATAATAACAACATTCCTCCCCCAAAAACATACAGGTACCACCCTTATCAGTCAGGAGATCAAGTGCCCTTCTATTCTGCAATGCCACCTGAGCCAGGGATGTTAATTGCCTCTGAAGGGAGGCAAGGAATTGGGATGAAGCCTCCATGGCAAGATCAAATTGCTGGTGGAGCTCAGTATTCTTTGCCACTGAGTGATAAAGAGCTCCTCCACCAATCCTAGTGGATACCATAGAACTGGCAAAGGCAATACCTGCAAGCAGGGGAAGAAAATTTTCCCTTTTTTCACGCCATTGGGAAAAGAGTGCTCGATGGGTCATTTCTGTGGGAGTTAAAAGATAAAGCTAGGGAACCAAGCTAACTGGAAGCCATAAGCTCTGGGCACCATCCTTAGACACGGAAAAATTCTTAGAAAGGGTGCCATTGCACCAAATGAAAACACCAGGGGGAGGGTAAGGAGTTATAGGTTGGGAAGTATGATTGCACAAAGCCTTATCATAAGTGGAGAGGCAAAAAGGAAAGGTAGATACTGCTGTAGCCACCAAATCAAATAACTGGACATCTGCAATAGGCTCAAAGAAAGGGGCAGGGTTCTGAGTCCAATTAGGCTCTCCCATAGGGATGGCTATAAGAGGAGGACGGGAGAGTGCTGCACACAGAAAGCAATCGGTAAGATTACCAAGGCCTCCCTCATCAGCTATGTGTAACCCCTGTTGTATTAAAGAAAGCCAGGCAAAGGGGGTCACTCTATCTGTTTGTGAGAGCTGATGGGCAAGCAATGATTCTTGATCTTTAATAAGCAAATGTACAGTAGGCGTGGAGGGAACCAACTCTCGCCAGATTGAAAGATAGCTCTGGACCAAGGAGGTATAATAATCATCAAACACTCCTCCTACAACACCTTTGGTCCATAGCACATCCCAAGGATCCCAGATGACCAAGGAATAACCCTGACTGTTGGAGAATAAGTGATGTTGGCCATACGTTGTTTGCAAGTAAAGCAGGTCTTGTCAGACCTTCCTCTGAGGGCCGCTCCAATGGCCAGAGACATGGCATGTTGAGAGCTAGTAATGCCTGTGCAGAGTCATATAAACTTTGCCACTGGTTTATCCCGATGAAGGCAGAGAGCCGCCTGGCAGGCAGAGTTGGCGTTCTCAAACGCCAAATGTTTAATAATGTTATCTTCCATATCTCCTTTGCCCAGAATCTGATCAGCTGACTCAGTTAGCCAGCTGATGAATTCACTGTAGGGCTCGTCAGGCCCTTGTCTAACCTTAGCCAGGGAGGTAGAAAAACCACTAGCTGTAGGCAGGCGCTTCCAGGCCTGAATTGTAGCTAATTGGACCTGTGCTAGTAGCCCCGGGAGAAAGGCAGCCTGGGTGTCATTACTCTCATAGGGCGATCTGCCCAGGAGCTTGTCCTTGGTCCGTGTCTGAGACGACGCCCGAGCAGCATTACGTTGAGCGGTCTCTTTGCAATTTTGTGAGAAATCGGCCTTCCAGAACAAAAAATTTCCTCCTGACAAAACCGCCCTAGTTAATTGATACCAGTCATTAGGCATTAACCAGTTTTCTGCCATCTGATCAACAATAGACTGAGTAAAAGGGGCAGTGGCTCCATATGAGGTCACAGCTGACTTGAGCTCTTTAATGTATTTGAAATTTAAGGGGTGATATCTTTGTTCTCCCCTACTATGGCGAGGCTCCTCTAGAGGAGACTCATCCTCGCTCATTCCAGATGGCTCGGGGTCTTGTTCGCCCTCATCTTCATCTGATTCTGAGAGGGGAATGATCTTAAGTGACAAAACCTTGGGCCTTGAAGCTGGCAGGGGGGATCCATAGGGGGTCTCTGTTTGGTCTTGGAGGTGGACGGCCTCACGGGGGCGTCTGAGGGAGCTATGGGAGTCGCAGGTGTTTCTGGGGCAGGGCGTTCCTCTTCAAGAGTGGGCGTGTCCTCTCCCTCCATCTGCTGGACTTGTAAGCGCGTTACAGGAAAGGCCAGTTTCGTTTTTGCTTTGAAAAATGCCTCCGTATCGGGGCTTATCGAGGGTGGGCTAATTAACTGTTGGATAGTAAGATCTAAATTTCTTAATTTTTTTATGAGCTCAGTATGTTCCTGGTGTTCAATAATATATTCTTTTAAGGCAATATTTTTCTGTTTCAGAAGGCGCTTAGCAGCCGCCAAATTAGTTAAAGCTGCATCCTCATTGATATCAAGAATGGGAGCGCTGGGAGTAATAAGGGGCATTTGAAGTAAGGGCTGATAATCATTCAAAGTAGGGGCGCGAAACTGCGGTGGCCAATCTGGATTGCAGTAGGCAGCGGCAGCCTCTTCTTCTAAGGCAGCGGCATCGCTGGGAGAAAGGGAATCCGACCTCTTAAGATCGGCTTTCAGGGAGGGATAAATTGTGGGAGTCTTTATAGATTCTAAATTTATTCCCTCATTGGGCCGATTCTTTTCTGCAATAGAAGGGCCTTGTAGAGGGGGATGAAGAACAACAGGAGGAACTGAATCATCCCTGGGGACTTCTAAAATTACAGATGAGGCCGCAGAAGGTGGTCGGGAGGCTTCCTTAAACACCTCCTCGCCCCTAGAAATGAGTTTTTTCACATCATCATTACCACTATAATTCTGAAGAATATCACTAATAAGGTTATAAAGGGACATAGCCTGGACAGTAATTTTTTGAGGGCCAAAGGACTTATAATAGTCTTGAAAACAACCCCCTACTCTTTCCCAACGGCGGGCATTTATAGTGTCCTCTAAAGGGAACTAGGGACAGAAATCATTTACAAAAAGAAAAAATTTAACAAGATCCTTCTTTTTTACTTTAACTCCTCTTATCTTGAGGGACTCTTTTATCCCTTTCAAAAACAATTCATGAGCATTAAGATTTTGTCCCATCCCTATACTTGTCCAACCTTAACCTTATGTCTCTGAGTTATCACTCACCACTCTGGGGCGGCACAGAGTGTGCAGGGTCAGCGTCACTCTTCACCACTCCTCACTCGGATCCGAGACTTTTTTCCTCCGTGAGTGATCTTTGCAGGGGGCCACCACCCTCAGGTCCCTGTTCGGGCGCCAATTGCCCCAGCCCGCTGGGACACTGAACGGGTCCCGAGGGGCAACGACCACTGCACAAAAAGAGACAGAGACAAGTGTAGAGTGGTAGCAAGAGAGGGGTCTGATCAAGCCACACCCACTATTCAAATTTTATTACTTATATAGCCAGCAAGCAGGTAGGGGAAAGGAGGAAGTGGCAGGGGATAAATCGTTTCTAGAAAGTCCTTTGAAGTCCCTACTACCTGGGACAGAAAGACCCAAAGGCAGGTGGCCAACTTTTGTTCCTTGGCAGAAATG
>CM052703.1:129089211-129122719 GCA_028551405.1 Uromys caudimaculatus | reverse complement strand
TGCTAGTGGCCCCAGTAAAAGGGAATGTCAAGGTGGGAATATGGGAATGGGTGGGCGGGTAGGTGGGAGGAGGAATTCCCTCACAGAGGCGGGGAGGGGGAGGGGACACGGGGTTTCCAAAGAAAAGGGGGATCATCGGAAATGTAAATAAAATATCAAAAAAAAATTAAATAAAAGAATGAAAAAGGAAAAAAAAAAAAAAAAAAGATGTTCCTGATAACAGGAACTGTTTCAGCTTGGGTTCAGCCGGAATTGAGCCTGAGTTCAGCCTGAGTTCAGCCCGAGTTCTTCTGGTCCCCAACAGCATTCTGTCAACAGCATTACACATGTAGATTACACTTAAAGTTATACTCACCGAAAACATTTTTGTAAAGAAGGGATTACAAGTGCCTTTAGATCTTGCTCTTTTTTCTTGAAGGAAGAGGAGTTCAAGATTTCAAGAAAAAGATCACGTGCTTCCTTACAAGAGCTTTCAACACCTCAGCACTCTCCTCTATCATGTGACCATTTCTAACATCACAGCAATGGTGGCAAGCCAGGTAAGCAATGGAATTACGTGACATAAAAGCATAGGTAGCATTTTTCCATCCAGACATGGGTCAATGATAACAACATTTTGTCATGAAGAGTAATGATGACAGAAAAATCATACTCAATGGGAATATGATGAGGCCCATCCAAATGGGACAGGGTTACAAGAGGACCTTTGTCCTTTTGGGGACATCTTGGGGTTCATTCCCTAGGTCATAAGTTGCCACTGCCCTGTTTTCCATGAGAGGACACCTGGACACTCCCGGTGCCCCTGGCTTTGCAATCACTGCATGCCAAGAAGCACCTACTCCCACATTCTACAAGTGTGCAAGCATGCAAGTCCCAATCATTGCTCATGACCCTGTCTTTTCTGTTTCTCAGTTTCTGAGCAGTTCCTTGGATCCAAGTCAAGAACAGACATCAGGTGAGTTGAAGAATTTGGCCAGTGGCTTCCTTTAGAATTGACCTGTCTCTTCCTGTTTTGGTCTCAGAGTCCAAGAAATTCTCAAGTCAATTTTTCAAAATTGACTTTTGAAAAAGCCGCAAACAAATGTACCAAATGAGGGTTGAATCTGAGTCTATTGTGCCCTGTAGACCTACAGATTTGCAGATGGTGAAGAAATTTTCTTACCCATCAATAATTCTATGCAACATCATTTTGATGTACTTTTTATGGATATAAGAGCTAAAACTTTCTCTTACTTGGGTTCACCTGGTCTTTTCTGAGGTGGCATCAAAAAAAAAAAAAAACTATGTTGAAGTTTATAAGACTGTTCTTAGTTCTGGATTTCTTTTAATATTTGAGAACCAAGGGACAGAGCTTCGTTTTAAGAGAGAGAAGTGATGTATACATCACAAACTTGGCCAGACTCCACATAATAATTTCCCAAAACGCAAACGTTTGAGCAAATATTCCGCAAAGCTTTGCTCCAAATGGAAGTTGCTCAAGTGGATAAGGTGAAATTTTATGCATTTCTTTGAGTCCCATTTATTTCCAAATGTCCTTCACAATGACTATTTGTGCTCTAACTAATTTCTCAGCACAATCACTGAGGAAACAGAGACCTAAATCAAGATTAATTTTAGCCATGCTAGGTCTTAAGGAATCTAATGCCATTGTGACTCATGACAAAACTGCCCAAACTGAACTCCGAAACATCAGTCCCCTTCCAAGTTTCTATACATGGCACAAACCATTACACCTTAAAACAAATGGATCCATGTAGGAACTTTGGTAATTGTCTGCTCTGACCCCCTTCTGAATTAAAGAAACAGCATCAGTCATTGGGTCTAAACAAGCATGTTAGAACTTCAGGTGAAATGTTTCTATCCTTGGTCATTGAATGAGAATCCCAAGGATCGCTGAAACAGACTCTAATATCTATAATGAGTTGCCTGGTTTTGTCCTGTTCATACCACATGGGGAACTCAAAATGAGTCTGGGGCCTTGCGCAATGTTTAGGCATATATCCTTTGTCATATGGTGATTGTTTCTTGGAGAAACCGCAAGTGTGTTTCCTGAATGCTAAGTTTATTTGTGCATTCCTTGACTTCACTAGGAAGGTAGCCAAGAAACTGGTGGGTACTGCACCCCAGTGGATAGAAGAGGCAGTTTCGAGAGCTATTCTGTCAACAGCATTACACATGTAGATTTCTCTTACAATTTCACACACTGAGTATTTTTTTTGTAAAGAAAGGATTACAAATGCATTTAGAGCTTGCTCTTTTGTCTTTATGGAAGACAAGTTTCAAGATTTCACACAATAGATTCCATGATTCCCTACAAGAGCTTTCAACACCCCAGCCCTCTCCTCTATCATGTGACATTTCTAACATCAGGGCAGTGTTGGCAGGCCAGGTAAGCAATGGAATCATGTGATATAAACACATAGGTAGCTTTTTTCTGTACAAGCCTGGGTCAATGATGACCACCTATTGTCATGAAGAGATATGATGACATAAAAATCATGCTCGATGGGAAGATGCTGAGGCCCATCCAATGGAACAGGGTTAGAAGAGGTCCTTTGTCCTTTTGGGGACATCATGCAGTTCATTCCCTAGGTCATAAGTTGCCCCTGCCCTGTTTTCCATGAGAGGAAACCTGGACACTCCTGGTGCTCCTGGCTTTGCAATCGCTGCATGCCAACAAGCACCTACTCCCCCATTCTACAAGTGTGCAAGCATGCAAGTCCCAATCATTGCTCATGAACCTGTCTTTTCTTCTCTTTCTCAGTCTCTGAGCAGTTCCTTGGATCCAAGCCAATAACGGACATCAGGTGAGTTGAAGAATTTGGCCAATGGCTTCCTTTAGAATTGACCTGTCCCTTCCTGTTTTGGTCTCAGAGTCCCAGAAATTCTCAAGTCAATTTTTCAAAATTGACTTTTGAAAAAGCCGCAAACAAATGTACCAAATGAGGGTTGAATCTTAGTCTATTGTGTCCTGTAGACCTACAGATTTGCAGATGGTGAAGAAATTTTCTTACCTGTCAATAATTCTATGCAACATCATTTTGATGTACTTTTTCTGGATATAAGAGCTAAAACTTTCTCTTACTTGGGTTTGCCCTTGGCATTCCTGGGGTAGCATCAAAAAAATAAACTACTTTGAAGCTTATAAGACTGTTCTTAGTTCTGGATTTCTTTAATATTTGAGAACCAAGGGACAGAGCTTCATTTTAAGAGAGAAAAGTGGTGTATAAATCTCAAACTTGGCCAGCCTCCACATGATATTTTCCCAAAACACAAATGTTTGAGCAAATATTCCACAAAGCTTTGCTCCAAATGGAAGTTGCACAAGTGGATAAGGTGAAATTTTATGCATTTCTTTGCGTCCCAATTATTTCCAAATGTCCTTCACAGTGACTATTTATACTTTCTCCGCACAATCATAGAGGAAATAGAGACCTAAATCAAGACTAATTTTAGACATGCTAGGTCTTAAGGAATCTAATGTCATTATGATGCATGTCAAAAGTGCCCAAACTGAACTCAGAAACATTGGTCTGCTTCCAAGATTCTATATATGGCACAAACCATTACACCTTAAAACTAATGGATCCTTGCAGGAACATTGGTAATTGTCTACTCCGACCCTCCTCCAAATTGAAGTAACAGCATCAGTCACTGTGTCTAAACAAGCATGTTAGAACTTGAGGAGAAATGTTCCCTTCCTTGCCTATGGAATGAGAATCCCGGGGGTCCCTGCCAATGGACTCTAATGTCTATATTTAGTTGGCTGGTTTTCTCCTGTCCATACCACATGGGGAAATCCATCTGTGTCTTGGGCCTTGCCAAATATTAAGTCATATGTCCTATGTGATGTGGCTATTGTTTCTCGGAGAAACAGCAAGTGTGTTTTTAGAATGCTAAGTTTATTTGTGCAATCCTTGACTTTAGTAACAAGGTAGCCAAGAAAATTGTGGGTACTGTACCTCAGTGAATAGAAGAGGCAGTTTGGAGAGGTATTCTGTCAACAGCATTCCACATGTAGATTACTCTTTCAATTTCACACTCCGAAAGCTTTTTTGTAGAGAAGGGATTACAAGTGCCTTTAGATCTTGCTCTTTATTCTTTAAGGAAGAGGAGTTAAAGGTTTCAAGCAAAAGATCACATGCTACCTTACAAGCGCTTTCAACACCCCAGCACTCTCCTCTATCATGTGACCATTTCTAACATCACGGCAATCGTGGCAGGCCAGGTAAACAATGGAACTATGTGACATAAAAGCATAGGTAGCATTTTTCCATCCAGACATGGGTCAATGATGACAACCTTTTGTCATGAAGAGTTATGATGACAGAAAAATCATACCCGATGGGAATATGGAGAGGCCCAGCCAAATGGGACAGTGTTACAAGAGGTCCTTTGTCCTTTTGGGGACATTTTGGGGTTCATTCCCTAGGTCATAAGTTGCCCCTGCCCTGTTTTCCATAAGAGGAAACCTGGACACTCCTGGTGGCCCTGGCTTTGCAATCGCTGCATGCCAACAAGCACCTACTCCCACATTCTACAAGTGTGCAAGCCTGCAAGTCCCAATCATTGCTCATGACCCTGTTTTTTCTTCTGTTTCCTAGTCATCTGAGAAATTCCTTGGTACCCAGACAATCACAGTCCTCAGGTCAGTGGAAAGATTGTGGCTCACAGCTACCTTTAGAATTGACCTATCCCTTCCTGTTTTGGTGCTAGAGTCCCAGAAATACTCAAGGTACTGACTTTTGGAAAAACAGTAAACAAACACAACAACAGAGGGTTGAATCTGAGTCTATTCTGCCCTATAGACCTATAGAAATACAGATGGTGAAGAAATTTTCCTATCTGCCAATAATTCTATGCCACATCATTTTGATGTACTTTTCATGGATATAAGAGCATAAAACTTTCTCTTACATGCCGGGCAGCAGTGGCGCACGCCTTTGATCCCAGCACTTGGGAGGCAGATAGAGGCAGGGGGATTTCTGAGTTCCATGCCAGCCTGGTCTACAGAGTGAGTTCCAGGGCAGCCAGGGCTATACAGAGAAACCCTGTCTTGAAAATACAAAAACAAAAATAAAAACAAACAAAATAAAAACTTTATCTTACTTTTGTTCTCCCTCTTTCCTGATGTGGTGTTAAAAAACCAGAAACTCCATAGAAGCTTGTAAAAATGTTCTTAGTTCTGGATTTCTTATGTTATGTGAGACACAGAGGACAGAGGTTTGTTTTGAGAGCAGAATTGGTTTATAAATCTCAACCTTGGCCAGCCTCCAAATGATGTGTTCCCAAAAGTCAAACATTTAAGCAAATATTCCCTAAACTTTTGCTCCACAGGGAAGTTGCCTATGTGGATAAGTTGAAATTTTATGCATTGCCTTGGTTTCCACTTATTTCCAAATGTCCTTCACAATGACTATTTGTGCTCCACCTAATCTCTCTTCAACATCAATCAGGAAACAGATGCCTAACTCAAGATTCATTTTAGGCAGGCTTGTTCTTAAGGAATCTAATGCCATTGTGATGCATGACAAAACTGCCCAAACTGAACTCACGAACCCATCCCCTATTAAGATTCTATACATGGCATGACCCATTACACCTTAAAACAAATGGATCCTGTAGGAGCATTGGTAATTGCCTTTTCTGACTCTCTTCTGAATTAAAGGAACAGCATCAGTCAACGTGTCTAAACAAGCATGTTAGAACTTGGGGAGAAATGTTCCCTTCCTTGCCTATTGAATGAGAATCCCTGGGGTCCCTGCCCAAAGACTCTAATATCTACACTGATTTGTCTGGTTCTGTCCTCTCCATAAGACATGGGGAACTCAAACATAGTTTTGGGCCTTGTGCAGTGTTTATGCAAATATCCTATGTGATGTGGCTATTGTTTCTTGGAGAAACAGCAATGTGTTTCCTGAATGCTAAGATTATTTGGGCATTCCTAGACATTTCTAATAAAGTAGCCAAGAAACTTTTGGGTACTGCACCCCAGTGGATAGAAGAAGTGGATAGAAGTTTCAATAGGTATTCTGCTAACAGCATTATTCTTGTTTCAAGGTTTCATACAAAGGATTCCATGCTTCCCTACAAGAGCTTTCAACACCCCAGCCCTCTCCTCTATCATGTGACCATTTCTAACATCATGGCAGTGTTGGCAGGCCAGGGAAGCGATGAAATTAGGTGATATAAAAGCATACGTAGCTTTTTTTCTGTCCAGACTTGGGTCAATGATGACAACCCATTGTCATGAAGAGTTGTGATAATATCAAAATCATGCTAAATAGGATTACTCTGAGGCCCACCCAACGGAACAGGGTTACAAGAGTTCCTTTGACATTTTGGGTGCATCTTGGGGTACATTCCCTAGGTCCTAAGTTGTCCTTGCCCTGTTTTCCATGAGAGGAAACCTGGACCTTCCTGGTGCCCCTGGCTTGGCAATCCCTGCATGCCAACAAGGACCTAGTACCACATTCTACAAGTGTGCAAGCCTACAAGCTTAAAACTTTCTCTTATTTGGGTGTGCCCCGTCTTTCCTGATGTGCTGTCAAAAAAGAGAAACTCCATAGAAGCTGGTAAGAATGTTGTTATTTCTGGATTTCTTATGATATTTGAGACCCAAGGCTTCCTTTTTAGAGAGAGAAATGGTGCCTAAATCTCAAAGTTGGCCAGCCTCCACAGGATATGTTCCCAAAAGGCAAACGATTGAGCAAATATTCCATAAATTTTTCACTGCAAAGGGAAGTTGCCCAGGTGGATAATTTGAAATTTAATGCAATGCCTTTCATCCCACTTATTTACAAATGTCCTTCACAATGAATAGTTGTGCTCCAACTAATTTCTCTGCACAATCTTTGATGAAACTGATGCCTAACCCAAGATTGATTTTAGGCAGGCTAGTACTTAAGGAATCTAATGTCGTTGTAATGCATGACAAAACTGTGCAAACTGAACTCAGGAACATTGGTCCCCTTCTCAGATTCTATGCATGGTAAATCCATTACACCCTAAAACAAATTAATCGATGTAGGAACATTGGTAATTGTCTTCTCTGACCCTCTCCAGAACTGAAGTAACAGCATCAGTATCTGTGTCTAAACAAGCATGTTAGAAGTTGAGGAGAAATGTTCCCTTCCTTTCCTATTGATGACAATCCCTGGGGTCCCAGACAACAGACTCTAATATCTATATTGAATTGCTTGCTTTTGTCCTGTTCATACCACATGGGAATGTCAAATTGAGTCTTGGGCCTTGTGCAGTGTTTAGGCAAATGTCCTATGTGTTCTAGCTATCATTTCTTGAAAAATAGAAAGTGTGATTTTGTAATGCTAAGGTTATTTGTGCATTCCTTGACTTTGCTAACAAGGTAGCAAAGAAACTACTAGGTATTGCACCCCAGTGGATAGAAGAGGCAGTTTCGAGAGGTCTTCTGTCAACAGCATTACACATGTAGGTTTCTCTTACAATGTCACACACTGAATTTTTTTTTGTAAAGAAGGGATTACAAGTGCCTTTAGTGATTGTTATTTTTTCTTTAGGAAAGAGGAGTTTCAAGATTTCACACAATGGATACCATGCTTCCCTACAAGAGCTTCAACACCCTTGCCCTCTCCTTTATCACCTGAACATTTCTAACATCACATCAGTGTTGGGAGGCCAGGTAAGCTATGAATTACGTGATACAAAAGCATAGGTAGCTTTTTTTCCATCCTGGACTGGGTCAATGATGACAACCCATTGTCATGAAGAGTTGTGATGACATAAAAATCATGCTCAATAGGATTACACTGAGGCCCATCTAATGGAACAGAGTTACAAGAGTTCCTTTGACATTTTGGGGACATCTTGAGGTACATTCCCTAGGTCCTAAGTTGCCCTTGCCCTGTTTTCCATGAAAAGAAACCTGGACACTCCTGGTGCCCCTGGCCTTGCGGTTACTGCATGCCAACAAGCAACTAGTCCCTCACTCTAAAAGTGTGCAAGCCTGCAAATCCCAATCATTGCTCATGACTCTGTCTTTTCTTCTGTTTCTCCATCATTTGAACAGTGTCTTGGATTCCAGACAATCACAGATGTCAGGTGAATGGAAATATTGTGGCTCATGGTTTCTTTAAAATTGACCTGACCCTTCCTGTTTTGGTCTCAGAGTCACAGAAATTCTCAAGGTATTGACAACTGAAAAAACAGTAAACAAATGCACCAACTGAGGGTTGAATCTGAATCTATTTTGCCCTATAGACCTACAGAATTACAGATGTTGAAGAATTTTTCTTACCTCCCAATAATTCTATGCCACATCATTTTGATGTACATTTCATGGATATAAGAGCTTAAAACTTTCTCTTACTTTCTTTCGCCCTGTCTTTCCTGACATGCCCTCAAAAAAGAGAAACTCCATATAAGTTTGTAAGAATGTTCTTAGTTCTGGATTTCTTATGATATTTGCGACCCAAGGGACACAGCTTCATTTTGAGAGAGAGAAATTGTGGATAAATTTCAAACTTGGCCAGCCTCCACATGATGTGTTCCCAAAGGCAAACGTTTCAGCCATTATTCCACATACTTTCAATCAAAAGGGAAGTTGCCCATGAGAATAAGTTGAAATTTAATGCAGTGCCTTACAAAGGTCCTTCACAATGAATACTTGTGCTCCAACTAATTTCTGTGAGCAATCATTTAGGAAATATATGCCTAACTCAAGATTGATTTTAGGCAGGCTAGTTCTTAAGGAATCTAATGTCATTGGATGCATGACAGAACTTCGCAAACTGAACTCATGAGCATTGTTCCCCTTCTAAGATTCTATACATGGCACCTTCCATTACACCCTAAAATGAATGAATCCATGTCGTAACATTGGTAATAGCCTTCTCTGACTCTCTTCTGAACTGAAGAAACAGATTAGTCATTGTGTCTAAACAATCAAGTTAGATCTTGGAGAGAAAAGTTTCTTTGCTTGCTGATTAAAAGAGAATCCCTGGGGTCTCTGACAACAGAATCTAATATCTATATTGATTGGCCTTGTTTTGTCCTTTACATACCACATGGGGAACTCAAACTGAGTCTTGGGTCTTGTCCAAAGTTTGCGCATATGTCTTATGTGATGTGGCTATTGTTTCTTGGAGAAACAACAAGTGTGTTTTTGGAATGTTAAGGTTATTTGTGCATTTCTTAACTTTACTAACGGGTAACCAAGAAACTTTTGGATACTGCACCCAAGTGGATAAAAGCAGCAGTTTAGAGAGGTATTCTGTCAACAGCATTACACATGTAGATTTCTCTTGCAATTTCACACACCGAATATTTTTTTGTAAAGAAGGGATTACAAGTGACTTTAGAGATTGTTCTTTTTTCTTTAAGGAAGAGGGGTTTAAAGGTTTCATGCAAAGGATACCATGTTCCCTACAAGAGCTTTCAACACCCCAGCCCTCTACTCTACAATGTGACCATTTCTAACATCATGGCAGTGTTGGCAGGCCAGGTAAGCAATGGAATTACGTTATATAAATAAATAAGTATTTTTTTCCTGCCAGGCCTGGGTCAATGATGACAACCCATTGTCTTGAAGAGTTGTGATGACAGAAAAATCATGCTCAGTAGGATTACGCTGAGGCCCACACAATGGAACAGGATTTCAAAAGTCCTTTGACCTTTGGGTGACATCTTGAGCTACATTCCCAGGTACTCAGTTATCCTTGCCTTGTTTTCCATGAGAGAAAACCTGGACACTCCTGGTGCCCCTAGTTTGGCAAACGCTGAATGCCAACAAGCACCTAGTCCCACATTTTACAAGTGGGCAAGCCTCCAAGTCCCAATCATTGCTCATGACCCTGTTTTTTCTCGTATTTCTCAGTCATTTGAGCAATGTCTTGGATTGCAGACAATCACAGAGATCAGATGAGTAGAAAGATTGTGGCTCATGGCTTCCTTTTGAATTGACTTGTCCCTTCCTGTTTTGGTCCTAGAGTCCCAGAAATTATCAAGGTATGGACATTTGAAAAAACAGTAAACAAATGCACCAACTAAGGGGTGAAACTGAGTCTATCCTGCCCTGTAGACCTACAGAATTACAGATGGTGAAGAAATTTTCTTGCCTCCCACTAATTCTATGCCACATCATTTTGATGTTGTTTTCATCAATATAAGAGCTTAAAACTTTCTCTTACTCTTGTTCTCCCTGTTTTGCTGACATGCTGTCAAAACAGAGAAACTCTATAGAAGTTTGTAAAAATGTCCTTAGTTCTGGATTTCTTAAGGTATTTGAGAGCAAAGGAACACATCTGGTTTTGAGAGAGAGAAGTGGTGTATAAATCTCAAACTTGGCCAGCCTCCACATCATGTGTTCCCAAAAGGCAATCATTTGAGCAAATATTCCACAAACTTTGGCTCCAAAGGGAAGTTGCCCATGTGTATAAGTTGAAATTGTATGCATTGCCTGGGGCCACACTTATTTCAAATGTCCTTCACAATGAATATTTGTGCTCCAACTAATTTCTCTGCACAATCATTGAGGAAACAGATGCCTAACTCAAGATAGATATTAGGTAGGCTTACTCTTAAGGAATTTAATGCTATGGTGATTCATGACCAAACTGTCCAAAGTGAACTCAGGATCATTGGTCCCCTTCTAAGATTCTATACATGGCACAATCCAATACACATTAACACAAATGAATCCATGTAGGGACATTGGTAGTGGCCTTCTCTCACCCTCGCCGGAATTGAAGTAACAGCAATAATCACTGTGTCTAAATAAGCAAGTTAGACCTTGAAGAGAAATGTTCCCTTCCTTGCCTATTGAATGAGAATCCCTGGGATCCCAGACAACAGACTATAATATCTATATGGAATTGCTTGCTTTTGTCCTGTCCTTACCACATGGGGAAGTCAAACTGAGTCTTGGTCCTTGAACAGTGTTTAGGAAAATGTCCTATGTGTTCTGGCTATTATTCCTTGGAGAAATACAAAGTGTGTTTTTGGAATGCTACGGTTATTTGTGCATTCCTTGACTTTACTAACAAGGTAGCCAAGAAACTACCGGGTATTGCACCCCAGTGGATAGAAGAGGCAGTTTCAAGAGGTCTTCTGTCAATGGTATTAAGTATGTAGGTTTCTCTTACAATTCACTTACCAAAAAATATTTTATAAAGAAGGGAATACAAGTGCCTTCAGAGCTTGCTCTTTTTTCTTTAGGGAAGAAGAGTCTCAAGGTTTCAACCAATGGATCCCATGCTTCCCTACAAGACCTTTCAACACCCCAGCCCTCCCCTCTATCATGTGACCATTTCTAACATCAGGGCAGTGTTGGCATGCCAGGTAAGCAATGGAATTATGTGACATAAATGCATAGGTAGATTTTTCCATCCAGGCCTTGGTCAATGATGACAACCCATTGTCATGAAGTGTTGTGATGACATAAAAATCATGCTCAGTAGGATTACGCTGAGGCCCACAAAATGGAACAGGGTTTCAAAAAGTCCTTTGCCCTTTGGGAGACATCTTGGGGTACATTCCCTTGGTCCTCAGTTACCCTTGCCCTGTTTTCCATAAGAGAAAACCTGGACACTGGTAGTACCCCTGGATTGGCAATGGCTGCATGAAAACAATCACCAATTACCACACTCTACAAGTTTGCAAGCCTGCAAGCTCAATCATTGCTCATGACCCTTTTTTTCCCCTTATGTTTGTCAATCATTCGAGCAGTGCCTTGAATCCCAGACAATCACAGACTCAGGTGAATAGAAAGACTGTGGCTCAGGGCTTCCTTTTAAATTGACATGTCCCTTCCTGTTTTGATCTCAGAATCCCAGAAATTATCAAGGTATTGACATTTGAAAAAACAGTAAGTAAATGCACCAAATGAGGGTTGAATCTGAGTCTATTCTGCCCAGTAGACCTACAGAATTACAGATGGTGAAGAGATTTTTTTACCTCCAAATAATTCTATACCACATCATTTTGATGTAATTTTAATCAATATAAGAGCTTAAAACTTTCTGTTACTTTTGTTCTCCCTGTCTTTGCTGACATGGTGTCAAAACAGAGAAACTCCATAGAAGCTTGTAATAATGTCGTTAGTTCTGAATATCTTATGATATTTGAGACCCAGGAACACAGCTTTGTGTTGAGAGAGAAAAGTGGTGTATAAATCTCAAACTGGCCAGCCTCCACATGATATGTTCAAAAAAGTCAAAAGTGTGAGCAAATATTCCACAAACTTTCACTCCAAAGGGAATAGCACTTGTGCATAAGTTGACATTGTATGTGTTGCCTTGGGTCCCACTTATTAAAAATGTCCTTCACAATATAGATTTGTGCTCCAACTGATTTCTCTGCACAATCATTGATGAAACAGATGCCTAACATAAGATTGATATTAGGTAGGCTTACTCTTAAGGAATCTAATGCTATGTGGATTCATGAAAAAACTGCCCAAAGTGAACTCAGGATCATTAGTCTCCTTCTTGGATTCTATACATGGCACAATCCATTACACCTTAGCACAAATGGATCCATGTAGGAACATTGGTATTGTCTTCTCTCATCCTCTCCCGAACTGAAGTGACAGCATGAGTCACTATGTCTAAACAAGCAAGTTAGAACTTGAAGAAAAAATTCCCTTGCTTTCCTGTTGAATGAGAATGCCTTGGGTCACAGAAAACATACTCTAGTATCTATATGGAATTGCTTGCTTTTGTCCTGTCTGTACCACATGGAGAAGTCAAACTGAGTCTTGGGTCTTGTGCAGTGTTTAGGCAAACGTCTATGTGTTCTGGCTATTGTAACTTGGAGAAATAGAAAGTGTTTTACTGGAATGCTAAGGTTATTTGTGCATTCTGTGACTTTACTAACAAGGTAGCCAAGAAACTACTGGGTATTGCACCTCAGTGGATAGAAAAGAAAGTTTTGAGAGGTCTTCTGTCAACAACATTACACATGTAGATTTCTCTTACAATTTCACTCACCGAAAATTATTTTGTAAAGAAGAGAATCCAAGTGTCTTTACAGATTGCTCTTTTTTTCTTTATGGAAGATGAGTCTCAAGGTTTCACTCAATGGATCCCATGCTTCCCTACAAGAGCATTCAACACCCCAGCCCTCTCCTCTATCATGTGACAATTTCTAACATCTCGGCAGTTTTGTCTGGCCTGGTAAGCGATACACTTACTTGATATAGTATAGGTGGCTTTTTTCCATCCAGGCCTGGGTCAATGATGACAACCCATTTCATGAAGAGTTGTGATGACATAAAAATCATGCTCAGTAGGATTACACTGAGGTCCACACAATGGAACAGGGTTTCAAAAGGTCCTTTGACCTTTGGGGGATATCTTGGATTCCCTAGGTCCTCAGTTACCCTTGCCCTGTTTTCCATGGGAGAAAACCTAGAGAGTCCTGGTGCCCCTAGCTTGGCAATTGCTGCAAGCCAAAAAGCACAAGTAGTCCCACATTCTAAAAGTGTGCAAGCCTGAAAGTTCCAATCATTGCTCATGACCCTGTTTTTTCTTGTGTTTCTCAGTCATTCCAGCATTGCCTTGGATCCCAGGCAATCACAGATGTCAGGTGAGTAGAAAGATTGTGGCTAACGGCTTTCTTTAGTATTGAAATGTACCTTCCCATTTTGGTCTCAGAGTCCCAGAAATTATCAAGTTATGAACATTTGAAAAAACTGTAAGCAAATGCATCATCTGAGGGTTGAATCTGAGTCTATTCTACCATGTAGACCTACAAAATTACAGATGGTGAAGAAATTTTCTTACCTCCCAATAATACCAAGCCATATCATTTTGATGTACTTTTCATCAATATAAGAGCTTAAAATCTTTCTCTTACTTTTCTTCTCCCTGTCTTTGCTGACATGGTGTCAAAACAGAGAAACTCCATAGAAGCTTGTAATAATGTCCTAGGTTCAGATTTCTTACAATATTTGAGATCCAAAGAACACAGCTGGTTTTGAGAGAGAGAAGTGGTGTATAAATCTCAAACTTGGCCAGCCTCCACATGATGTGTTCCCAAAAGACAAACGTTTCAGAAAATATTCCACAAACTTTGGCTCCGAAGCAAAGTTTCCCATGTGTATAAGTTGAAATTGTATGCATTTCCTAGGGTCCCACTTATTTCAAATGTCCTTCACAATGAATATTTGTGCTCCAACTAATTTCTCTGCACAATCATTCAGGAAACAGATGCCTAAATCAAGATTGATATTAGGCAGGCTTATACTTATGGAATCTAATGCTATGGTGATTCATGATAAAAATACCCAAAGTGAACTCAGGAACATTGGTCCCCTTGTAAGATTCTATACATGGCAAAATCCATTACACCTTAAAACAATTGGATCCATGTAGGAACATTGGTAACTGTCTTCTCTGACCCTCTCCAGAATTGAAGTAACAGCACCAGTCACTGTGTCTAAACAAACAAGTTAGAACTTGAAGAGAAAAGTTTCCTTCCTTGCCTATTGAATGAGAATCCTGGGTTCCAACCAACAGATTCTAATATATATATTGAATTGCTTGCTTTTGTCCTGTCCTTACCACATGGGGAAGTCAAACTGAGTCTTGGGCCTTGCACAATGTTTAGACAAATGTCCTTATATGTTTTAGCTATTGTCTTTGGAGAAGTAGAGAGTGTGTTTTTGGAATGCTAAGGTTATTTGTGCATTCCTTGACTTCACTAACAAGGTAGCCAAGAACTAGTGGGTATTGCCCATCAGTGGATAGAAGAGGCAGTTTCGAGGGGTCTTCTCTCAACAACCTTATACATGTAGATTTCTCCTACAATTTCACTCACCGAAAATTTTTTTGTAAGGAAGGAAATACAAGTGACTTTAGAGCTTGCTTTTTTTCTTTAGGAAGACAAGTTTCAAGATTTCATACAATGGATCCCATGCTTTACCACAAGAACATTCAACACCCCAGCCCTCTCCTCTATCATGTGACCATTTCTAACATCACAGCAGTGTTGCCAGGCCAGGTAAGTGATGGAATTACGTGATATAAATGCATGGGTAGCATTTTCCTTTCAGGTTTGGGTCAATGATGAACCCATAGTTATGAAGAGTTGTCATGACATAAAAATCATGCTCAATAGGATTATGTTGAGGCCCACCCAATGGAACAGGGTTTCAAAAGGTCCTTTGACCTTTGGGGGACATCTTGGGGTATATTTCCTAGGTCCTCTGTTACCCTTGCACTATTTTCCATGAGAGAAAGCCTAGACACTCCTGGTGCCACTGACTTTGCAATCACTGCAGGCTAAAAAGCATGTAGTCCAAGATTCTCCAAGTGTGCAAGCCTGAAAGTCCCAATAATTGCTCATGACCCTTTTTTTTCTTGTGTTTCTCAGACATTTGAGCAATGTCTTGGATCCCAGACAATCACAGACGTCAGGTGAGTAGAAAGATTGTGGCTCATGGCTTCCTTTTGAATTGACCTGTCCCTTCCTGTTTTGGTCTGAGTGTCCCAGAAATTATCAAGGTATGGACATTTGAAAAAACAGTAAACAAAAGTACCAACTGAGGGTTGAAACTTAGTCTATTCTGCCCTGTAGACCTACAGAACTACAGATAGTGAAGACATTTTCTTACCTCCCAATAATTCTATGCCACATCATTTTTGTGTACTTTTCATCAATATAAGAGTTGAAATTTTTCTCTTATTTTGTTCTCCCTGTCTTTGCTGACATGGTGTCAAAACAGAAAAACTCCATAGAAGCTTCTTATTGTGTCCTTAGTTCTGGATTTCTTATGATATTTGAAACCCAAGGAACACAGCTTGGTTTTGAGAGAGAGAGAAGTGGTGCATAAATCTCAAACCTGGCCAGCCTCCACATGATGTGTTCCCAAATGGCAATCATTTGAGCAAATATTCCACAAACTTTCGCTCCAAAGGGAAGTTGCCCCTGTGCATAAGTTGAAATTTTATGCATTGCCTTGGGTCCCACTTATTTCAAAAGTCCTTCACAATGAATATTTGTGATCCAAATAATGTCTCTGAACATTCATTGAAGAAACAGAAGCCTAACTCACGACTGATATTAGGCAGGCATATTCTTATGGAATCTAATGTTATAGTAATTCATGACAAAACTGACCAATGTGAACTCAGGAACATTGATCCAGTCTAAGATTCTGTACATGGCACAATCCATTACACCTTAAAACAAATGGATCCATGTAGGAACGTTCGTAATTGTCTTCTCTGACCCTCTCCAGAATTGAAGAAACAGCATCAGTATCTGTGTCTAGAAAAGCAAGTTAGAACTTGAAGAGAAAAGTTCCCTTCCTTGCCCAATGAATGAGAATCCCTGGGGTCCCAAGCAATAGTCTCTAATATCTTGATTGAATTGCTTGCTTTTTTCCTGTCTGTACCACATGGGGAATTCAAACTGAGTCTTGGGACTTGTGCAGTGTTTAGCCAAATGTCCTATGTGTTCTGGCTATTATTTCTTGCAGAAATAGAAAGTGTGATTTTGGAATGCTAAGGTTATTTGTGCATTCCTTGACTTTGCTAACAAGGTAGCCAAGAAACTACTAGGTATTACACCCCAGTGGATAGAAGAGGCAGTTTCGAGAGGTCTTCTGTCAACAGCATTACACGTGGAGATTTCTCTTACATTTTCACTCACTGAAAATTTTTTTATAAAGAAGAGAGTGAATTCAAGTGCCTTTAGAGCTTGCTCTTTTTTCTTTAGGGAAAAAGAGTCTCCAGGTTTCATGCAAGGGATCCCATGTTTCCTTACAAGAGCATTCAACACCCCAGCCTTCTCCTCTATCATGTGACCATTTCTAACATCAAGGAAGTGTTGGCAGGCCAGGTAAGCAATGGAATTACATGATGTAAATGCATAGGTAGCTTTTTTCCTTCCAGTCCGGGGTCAATGATGACAACCCATAGTCATGAAAAGTTGTGATGACTTACAAATCATGCTCATTAGGATTACGCTGAGGCCCACCCAATGGAACAGTGTTTCAAAAGGTCCTATGACCTATTGGGGACATTTTGGGGTACATTCCCTAGGTCCTCAGTTACCCTTGCCCTGTTTTACATGAGAGAAAACCTGGACACCCCTGGTGCCCCTGGATTGGCAGTCTCTGCAGGCCAACAAGCACCTAGTCCCACATTCTACAAGTGTGCAAGCCTGCAAGTCTCAATCATTGTTCATGACCCTGTTTTTTCTTGTGTTTCTCTGTCATTTGAGCAGTGCCTTGGATCCCATACAATCACAGACCTCTGGAGAGTGGACAGATTATGGCTCATAGCTTCCTTCAGAATTGATCACTCCCTTCCTATTATGGTCTCAGAGTCCCAGAAATTATCAAGGTATTGACATTTTAAAAAACAGTAAACAAACACACCAACTGAGGGTTGAATCTGAGTCTATTCCGCCCTATAGACCTACAGAACTACAGATGGTGAAGAAATTTTCTTACCTCCCAATAATACTATGCAACATCATTTTGATGTACTGCTCATCAATATAGGACCTAAACATTTTCTCTTACTTTTGTTTGCCCTGTCTTTGCTGATATGGTGTCAAAACAGACAAACTCCATAGAAGCTTGTAATAATGTCCTTAGTTCTGGATTTCTATGATATTTGAGACCCAAGGAACAGAGCTTGGTTTAGAGAGAGAAATGGTGTATAGATCTCAAAGTTTGCTAGCCTTCACATGATGTGTTCCCAAACGGAAATTGTTTGAGCAAATATTCCACAAACTTTCGCTCCAAAGGAAAGTTGCCATGTGCATAAGTTGAAATTTTATGCATTGCCTTGGGTCCCACTTATTTCAAATTTCCTTCAAAATGAATATTTGTGCTCCAACTAATTTCTCTGCACAATCACTGAGGACAGACATGCCTAACTCTAGATTGATATTAGGCAGGCTTATTTTTAAGGAATCTAATGCTATAGTGATTCATGACAAAACTGACCAATGTGAACTCAGTAACATGGGCCTACATCTATTCTATACATGGCATAATGCATTACACCTTAAAAGGGATCCATGTAGGAACATTGGTAATTTTCTTCTCAGACCCTCTCCAGAATTGAAGTAACAGCAACAGTCACTGTGTCTAAACAAGCTAGTTAGAACTTGAAGAGAAAAGTTCCCTTCCTTGCCAATTGAATGAGCATCCAACGTGTCCCAGACAACAGACTCTAATATCTATATTGAATTGCTTACTCTTGTCTTGTCCGTACCACATGTGGAAATCAAACTGAGTCTTGGGACTTGTGCATTGTTTAGGCAAATGTCCTATGTGTTCTGGCTATTTTCTCTTGGAGAAATAGAAAGTGTGTTTTTTGAATGCTAAAGTTATTTATGCATTCCTTATCTTTACTAACAAGGTAGCCAGGAAGTACTGGGTATTGCACCTCAGTGGATAGAAGACATAGTTTCAAGAGGTCGTCTGTCAACAGCATTACACATGTAGACTTCTCTTACATTTTCACTCACTGAAAAAATTTTTATAAAGAAGGGAGTGAATTCAAGTGCCTTTAGAGCTTGCTCTTTTTTCTTTAGGGAAGAAGAGTCTCATGGTTTCACACAATTGATCCCAGGCTTCCCTACAAGAGCTTTCAACAGCCCAGCCCTCTCCTCTGTCATGTGACCATTTCTAACATCAAGACAGTGTTGGAAGGCCAGGTAAGCGATGGAATTATGTGATGTAAATGCATAGGTAGCTTTCTCCTTCCAGGACTGGATCAATGATGAAAACCCATTGTCATCAAGATTTGTGATGACATGAAAATCATGCTCAATAAGATTACGCTGAGGCCTACCCAATGGAACAGGGATTCAAAAGGGCCTTTGACCTTTGCGGGATATCTTGGGGTACATTCCCTAGGTTCTCAGTTATCCTTGCCCTGTTTTACATGACAGAAAACATGGACACTCCTGGTGCCCCTGGATGGTAATCGTTGCAGGCTTACAAGCACCTAGTCCAACATTCTACAAGTGTGCAAGCTTGCAAGTCCCAATCATTGCTCATGAACCTGTTTTTTCTTGTGTTTCTCTGTCATTTGAGCAGTGCCTTGAATCACAGACAATCATAGACCTCTGATGAGTATACAGATTATGGCTAATAGCTTCCTTCAGAATTAATCACTCCCTTCCTGCTTTGGTCTCAGAGTCCCAGAAATTATCAAGGTATTGACATTTGAAAAACAGTAAACAAATGCACCAACTGAGTGTGGAACCTGAGTCTATTCTGCCCTGTAGACCTACAGAACTATAGATGGTAAAGAAATTTTTGGAGGGACAGGAAACTTCCGGTCTCCATCAGTGGCTGGGGACCTCAGCTTGGGCCACAGGGCTCTATAGCCAATTAGCACCGGGAGAAAGCCACCCTCCCAGGAGCTTGGAAAAGCCAGGAGTGGTGCCAAGACAAGCTCTACAGCTCACCAGGAACTGCCCCGAACCTGCGAGACACAGGGACTGAGGTAGGCGGGCATAGGAACCCCCTGGATCCCATCAGTGGCAGGAGACCTCTGCCAGGGCCACCAGGGTTCCATAGAAAAGCAGCACCGGGAGAAAGTTACTCACCCAGGAACATGGAAAAACCACCTCTCAGAGAGAGCTGGTCTTCAAGGAGTATTGATACAGAGGCCTGCAGGTGGGAAAAGCCATAGCCAGACAGACTAAGATCAGATAACATCAGAGTTAACAAGATGGCAAAAGGCAAGGACAAGAACCTAAGGAACAGAAACCAAGGCTACTTGGCATCATCAGAACCTAGCTGTCCCACCACAGCAAGCCCTGGATTCCCCAATATGCCAGAAAAGCAAGACTCAGATTTAAAATCACTTCTTATGATGATGATAGAAGACTTTAAGAAAGAAATTAACACACTTAAAGAAACACAAGAGAACAGAGGTAAAGAACTAGAAGCCCTTAAAGAGAAAACACAGAAATCCATTAAAGAATTACAGGAAAACACAATCAAACAGACAAAGGAAATGAACAAAACCATCCAGGAGCTAAAAATAGAAATAGAAACAATAAAGAAATCACAAAATGAGACAACCCTGGAGTTAGAAAACTTAGGAAAGAGATCAGGAGTCATAGATGCAAGCATAACCAACAGAATACAAGAGATAGAAGAGAGAATCTCAGGTGTCAATATAGAAAAACTTCATAAAAGCTTGTAATAATGTCCTTAGTTCTGGATTTCTTACGATATTTGAGACCCAAGGAACACAGCTTGGTTTTGAGAGAGAGAAGTAGTGTATAAATCTCACACCTGGCCAGCCTCCACATGATGTGTTCCCCAAAGGCAAACATTTGAGTAAATATTCCACAAACTTTCGCTCCAAAGGGAAGTTGCCCATGTGCATATGTTGAAATTTTATGTGTTGCCTTGTGTCCGACTTATTTCAAATGTCCTTCACAATGAATATTTGTGCTCCAACTAGTTTCTCTGCACCATCATTCAGGAAACAGATGCCTAACTCAAGATTGATATTAGGCAGGCTTATTCTTTGGAATCTAATGCTATGGTGATTCATGACAAAACTGCCCAAAGTGAACTCAGGAACATGGGTCTCCTTCTCAGATTCTATACATGACACAATCCATTATACCTTAAAACAAATGGATCCATGTGGGAACATTGGTAACTGTCTTCTCACTTCCTCTCCAGAATTGAAATAACAGCTTCAGTCACTGTGTCTAAACATGCAAGTTAGAACTTAAAGAGAAAAGTTTCCTTCCTTGACAATTGAATGAGAATCCTAGGTGTTCCACAAAAGACTCTAATATCTACATTGAATTGCTTGCTTTTTTCCTGTCAGTACCACATGGGGAATTCAAACTGAGTCTTGGGACTTGTACAGTGTTTAGGCAAATGTCCTATGTGTCTGGCTATTGTTTCTTGGAGAAATAGAAAGTGTGTTTTTTGGAATGCTAATTTTATTTGTGCATTCCGTAATTTACTAACAAGGTAGCCAAGAAACTCGTGGGTATTGCACCCCAGTGGATAGACGGGAACTTACCAGATGTCTTCTGTCAAAATTATTATACATGTAGAATTGTCTTACAATTTCACTCACTGAAAATTTTTTTGTAAAGAAGGGAATACAAGTGCCTTTAGAGCTTGCTCTTTTTTCTTTAGGGAAGGAGTTTCAAGGTTTCACACAATGGATCCCATGCTTCCCTACAAGAGCTTTTAACACCCCAGACCTCTCCTCTATCATGTGACCATTTCTAACATCACGGCAGTGTTAGCAAGCCAGGTAAGCAAAGGAATTATGTGATAAAAATGCATACGTAGCTGTTTTGCTTCCAGCCCTGGATCAATGATGACAACCCATTGTCATGAAGAGTTGTGATGACATAAAAATCATGCTCAATAGGACTACGCTGAGGCCCACCCAGTAGAACAGGTTTCAAAAGGGCCATTATATCTGGGGGACATCTTGGGGTACATTCCCTAGGTCCTCAGTTACCCTTTCCCTGTTTTACATGAGAGAAAACCTGGACACTCCTGGTGCCACTGGCTTGGCGATCGCTGCAGGCCAACAAGCATCTAGTTCCTGATTCTGCAAGTGTGCAAGCCTGCAAGTCCCAATCATTGCCCATAACCCTGTTTTTCTTGTGTTTCTCAGTCATTTGAGCAGTGCCTTGGATCTCAGACACTACAGATGTCAGGTGAGTAGAAACATTGTGGCTCACGGCTTCCTTTTGAATTGACCTGTCCCTTCCTGTTTTGGTCTCAGTGTCCCAGAAATTATTAAGGTATTGACATTTGAAAAAATGGTAAACAAAAGCACCAACTGAGGGGTGAATCTGAATCTAATCTGCCCAATAGACCTACAGAATTACAGATGGTGAAGAAATTTTCTTACCTCCCATTAATTCTATCCCACATCATTTTGATGTACTTTTCATCAACATAAGAGCTGAAAACTTTCTCTTACTTTGGTTCTCCCTGTCTTTACTTACATGGTGTCAAAACAGAAACGCCATAGAAGCTTGTAATAATGTCCTATGTTCTGGATTTCTTATGATATTTGAGACGCAAGGAACACAGCTCGGTTTTGAGAGAGAGAAGTAGTGTATAAATCTCAAACCTGGCCAGCCTCCACATGATGTGTTCCCCAAAGACAAACATTTGAGTAAATATGCCACAAACTTTTGCTCCAAAGGGAAGTTGCCCATGTGCATAAGTTGAAATTTTTTGCGATGCCTTGGGTCCCACTTATTTCAAATGTCCTTCAAAATGAATATTTGTGCTCCAACTTATTTGTCTGCACAAAAAATTAGGAAACAGATGCCTAACTCAAGATTGATATTAGGCAGGCTTTTTTCTTATAGAATCTAATACTCTGGTGATTCATGACAAAATTGCCCAAAGTGAACTCAGGAACATTGTCCCCTTCTAAGATTCTCTACATGGCACAAGTCATTATACATTAAATCAAATGGTTCAATTTAGGAACATTGGTAATTGTTTTCTCACTACCTCTCCAGAATTGAAGTAGCAGCATCAGTATCTGTGTCTAAACAAGCAAGGTATAATTTGAAGAGAAAAGTTTCCTTTCTTGCCTATTGAATGATAATCCCTGGGGTCGCAGAAAACAGACCCTAATATCTATATTGAATTGCTTGTTTTTGTCCTGTCTGTACCACATGGGAAAGTCAAATTGAGTCTTGGGACTTTGGCAGTTTTTAGGCAAATGTCCTAATTGTTCTGGCTATTGTCCCTTGGAGAAATAGAAAGTGTGTTTTTGGAATGCTAAGGGTATTTGTGCATTCCTTGACTTTACTAAAAAGGTAGCCAAAAAAATAGTGGGTATTGCACCCCAGTGGATAGAAGAGGCAGTTTAAAGAGGTCATCTGTCAACAGCATTATACATGTAGATTTCTTGCACTTTCACTCACTGAAAATTTTTTAGTAAAGAAGGGAATACAAGTTCCTTTAGAGCTTGCTCTTTTTTCTTTAGGGAAGACGAGTTTCAAGGTTTCACCCAATGGATACCATGATTCCCTACAATAGCTTTCAACACCCCAGCCCTCTCCTCTATAATGTGACCATTTCTAACATCATGGCAGTGTTGGCAGGCCAAGCAAGCAATGGAATTATATGATATAAATGCATAGGTAGCTTTTTTCCTTCCAGCCCTAGGTCAATGATGACAACCCATTGTCATGAAGAGTTGTGATGGCATAAAAATCATGCTCAATAGGATTACGCTGAGACCCACCCAATGGAACAGAGTTTCAAAAGAGCCTTTGACATTTGGGGGACCACTTGGAGTACATTCCCTAGGTCCTCAGTTACCCTTGCCCTGTTTTCCATGAGAGTAAACCTGGATACCCCTGGTGCCACAGGCTTGGCAATCACTGCAGGACAAGAAGCACCTAGTCCCACATTCTGCAAGTGTGCAAGGCTGCAAGTCCCTATCATTGCTCATGACCCTGTTTTTTCTTGTGTTTCTCAGTCAATTGAGCAGTACCTTGGATCCCAGACAATCACAGACATCAGGTGAGTAGAAAGATTGTGGCTTACTGCTTCCTTTTTAGTGTACCTGTCCCTTCCTGTATTGGTGTCAGAGTCCCAGAAAATATCAATATATGGATATTTGAAAAAACAGTATACAAACGCACCAACTGAGGGTTGAATCTGAGTCTATTCTGCCTTGTAGACCTATAGAATTAGAGATGGTCAATAAATTTTCTTAACTCTCAATAATTCTATCCCACATCATTTTGGTGTTCTTTTTGTCAATATAAGAGCTTAAAACTTTCTCTTACATTTTTTTTATCCCGGTCTTTGCTGACATGGTGTCAAAACAGAGAAACTCCATAGAAGCTTGTAATGATGTCCTCAGCTCTGGATTTCTTATGATATTTGAGACCCAAGGAACACAGCTTGGTTTTGAGAGAGAGAGAGAAGTGGTGTATAAATCTCAAACTTGGCCAACCTCCACATGATGTGTTCCCAAAGGCAAACTTTTGAGCAAATATTCCACAAACTTTCACTCCAAAGGGAAGTTGCTAAAGTGTATAAGTTGAAATTTTATGCTTTGCGTTGGGTCCCACTTATTTCAAAAGTCCTTCAAAATGAATAATTGTGTCCAACGAATGTCTCTGCACAATCATTGAGGAAACAGAAGCCTAACTCAAGATTGCTTTAGGCAGGCATATTCTTATGGAATCTAATGCTATCGTGATTCATGACAAAACTGCCCAAAATAAACTCAGGAACATTAGTCCACTTCTAAGATTCTATACATGGCACAATCCATTACACTTTAAAATAAATGGGTCCATGTAGGAACATTGGTAATTGACTTCTCTGATGCTTTCCAGAATTGAAGTAACAGCATCAGTATATGTTCTAAACAAGCAAGGTATAACTTGAAGAGAAAAGTTTCATTCCTTGCCTATTGAATGAGGATCGCTGGGGTCCCAGACAACAGACGCTAATATCTATATGGAATTGCTTGATTTTGTCCTGTCCTTACCACATGGGGAACTCAAATTGAGTCTTGGGCCTTGCGCAGTGTTTAGGCAAATGTCCTATATGTTCTCGCTATTGTTTTTGAAGAAGTAGAAAGTGTGTTTTTGGAATGCTAAGGTTATTTGTGCATTTTTTACTTCACTAACAAGGTAGCTAAGAAACTAGTGGGTATTGCCCATCAGTGGATAGAAGAGGCAGTTTCAAGAGCTCTTCTCTTAACAGCATTATACATGTAGATTTCTCTTACAATTTCACTCACTGAAAAATTTTTTGTAAGGAAGGGAATACAAGTGCCTTTAGAGCTTGCTCATTTTTCTTTAGGAAGATGAGATTCAAGATTTTATACAATGGATACCATGCTTCACCACAATAACATACAACACCCCAGCCTTCTCCTTTGTCATATGATCATTTCTAACATCACAGCAGTGTTGCCAGGCCAGGTAAGCAATGGAATTACATGATATAAATGCATGGGTAGCTTTTTTCTGTCCAGGCCTGTGTCAGTGATGAAAACCCATAGTCATGAAGAGTTGAGATGACATAAAAATCATTCTCAATAGGATTACGCTGAGGCACACCCAATGGAACAGGGTTTCAAAAGGTCCTTTGACTGTTTGGGGACATCTTGGGGTATATTCCCTAGGTCCTCAGTTACCCTTGCACTATTTTCCATGAGAGGAACCCTTGACAATCCTGGTGCCCTGTCTTGGCAATCACTGCATGCCAAGAAGCACCTAGTCCCACATTCGACAGGTGTGCAAGCCTGCAAGTCCCAATCATTGCTCATGACCCTGTTTTTTCTTGTGTTTCTCAGTCATTTGAGCAGTGCCTTGGATCCCAAAGAATCACAGACATCAGGTGAGTAGAAAGATTGTGGCTCATGGCTTCCTTTTGAATTGACCTGTCCCTTCCTGTTTTGGTCTCAGAGTTCCAGAAATTATCAAGATATTGACATTTGAAAAAACTGTAAACAAACGCACCTTCTGAGGGGAGAAATTGAGTCTATTCTGCCCTATAGATGTACAGAAGTACAGATGGTGAAGATAATTTCTAACCTCACAATAATTTTGTGCCACATCATTTTGGGGTACTCTTCATGAATATAAGAGCTGATAATTTTCTCTGACTTTGTTCTCCCTGTCTTTGCTGACATAACAGAGGTCTCTGTCAAAACAGAGAAACTCCATAACAACTTGTAATAATGTCCTATGTTTTGGATTTCTTATGATATTTGAGACCCAAGGAACACAGCTTGGTTTTGAGAGAGAGAAGTAGTGTATAAACCTCAAAACTGGCCAGCCTCCACATGATGTGTTCCCCAAAGGCAAACATTTGGGTAAATATACCACAATCTTTCGCTCCAAAGGGAAGTTGCCCATGTGCATATGTTGAAATTTTATGCGTTGCTTTGTGTCCCACTTATTTCAAATGTCCTTCACAATGAATATTTGTGCTCCAACTAATTTCTCTGCACAATCATTCAGGAAACAGATGCCTAACTCAAGATTGATATTAGGCAGGCTTATTCTTTAGAATCTAATGCTATGGTGATTCATGACAAAACTGTCAAAGTGAATTCAGGAACATGGGTGCCGTTCTAAGATTCTATGCGTGGCACAATCCATTACACCTTAAAACAAATGGATCCATGTAGAAACATTGGTAATTGTCTTCTCACTTCCTCTCCAGAATTGAAATAACAGCCTCAGTCACTGTGTCTAAACAAGCAAGTTAGAACTTGAAGAGAAAAGTTTCCTTCCTTGTCAATTGAATGAGAATCCTAGGTGTCCCAGACAGCAGACTCTAATATCTATATTGAATTGCTTGCTTTTTTCCAGTCCGTGCCAACGTGGGGTAGTCAAACTGAGTCTTGGGACTTGTGCTGTGTTTAGGCAAATGTCTTATGTGTTCTGGCTATTGTTTCTTGAAGAAATAGAAAGTGTGTTTTTTGAATGCTAAGGTTTTTTGTGCATTCTATGACTTTACTAACAAGGTAGCCAAGAAACTAGTGTGTATTGCACCCCAGTCGATAGAAGAGGCACTTTCCAGGGGTCTACTGTCAAAAGCATTAAACATGTAGAATTCTCTTACAGTTTCACTCAGCGAAAATCTTTTTGTATAGTAGGAAATACAAGTGCCTTTAGAGTTTGCTCTTTTTTCCTTAGGGAAGGAGTTTCAAGGTTTCACGCAACGGATCCCATGCTTCCCTACAAGAGCTTTCAACACCCAGCCCTCTCGTCTATCACGTGACCATTTCTAAAATCACAGCAGTGTTGGCAGGCCAGGTAAGCGATGGAATTACATGATATAAATGCATAGGTAGCTTTTTTCTATCCAGGCCTGTGTCAGTGATGACAACCCATTGTTTGGAAGAGTTGTGATGACATAAAAATCATGCTCAATAGGATTAGCTGAGGCCCACTCAATGGAAAAGGGTTTCAAAAGATCCTTTGACCATTGGGGGACATCTTGGGGTACATTCCCTAAGTCATCAGTTATCCTTGCCCTGTTTTCCTTGAGAGGAAACCTGGACACCCCTGGTGCTCCTGGGTTGGCAATTACTGCATGCCAAAAAGCACCTAATCCCACATTCTACAAGTGTGCAAGCCTGCAAGTCCCAATCATTATTCCTGACCCTCAGCGTTTTGCACTCATATGAGCAGAACTTTGGAGTCCAGATAATCACAGACATCAGGTAAGTGGGAAGACTGTGGCTCATGGCTTCCTTTAGTTTTGACCTGTGCCTTCAGGTTTTGGCCTCAAAATCTCAGCCCATCTCAAGGTATTGACTTTTGAACAAAAAGGAAGTAAACGGACCAACTGGTGGTTGAATCTGAGTCTATTCTTCCTCAAAAACCTACAGAACTACAGATGGTGAAGGAATTTTCTTATCTGCCAATAATGCTTTCTCACATCATTTAGATATTCTTTTCATAGATATAAGAGCTTAACACATTCTCTTTCTTGGGGTCTCCATCTCTTGGCTTACATGGTATCAAGAAACAGAGACTCCACAGAAGCTTCTAAGAATGTTCTGAGTTTTAGATTTCTTATGATATTTGACACCCAAGGGACAGAGCTTTGTTTTGAGATAGAGAAGTAGTTTATAAATCTCCAACTTGGCCAGCCTCCACATGATGTGTTCCCAAAAGGCAAACTTTGAGCAAATAGTCCAATAACTTTCATTCTGTAGGGAATTTGCCCTTGTGGATAAGTTGAAATTTTATGGGTTGCCTTGTGTTCCATTATTTCCAAATGTCCTTTCCAATGTTTATTTGTGCTCTAACTATAGTTCTCTGCAGCATATTTGAGGAAACAAATACCTAACTTGCAGAGTGATTTCAGGCAGGCCTGGTCGTAAGGAACCTATTGCCACTGTTATTCATAACAAAACTGCCCAAACTAAACTCAGTAACATTAGTCCCATTCTATGTTTATTCACATGGCAATTGATCACACTTTAAAACAAATGGATCCATGTAGAAACGTTGCTCACTGTTCTCTCTGATCATCTGCAGAAAAGAAGTAACAGCATCAATCACTATGTTCAAACATGCAGGTTAGACCTTGAAGAGAAATGATCCCTTCATTGCCAATTGAATGACAAACACTGGGGTCCCTGCCAACAGACTCTAATGTATATATTTAGTTACCTGTCCATTAGCCCTGACCATTCCAGTTGGGACACTCAACCTGAGTATTGGGTACTATATAATGTTTAGGCAAAGGTCATATGTGATGTGGCTATTGAAATTAGGGGAACCAGGAAGTTTGTTTTTGGAATCCTATGGTCCTTTGTGCATTCACTGACTTCACCAACAAGGTAGCCAAGAAACTGTCTGGGTACTCTACCCCTATGGAAATATGACGTAGTTCCACGAAGTTTTCTGTCCATGGCATTATTCTTGTAGAGCTTTTATAGAATTTCTCTTGCCTTTAATTTTTTCGTAAAAAAAGGGAAAACAAGTGCCTTGACAGCTTGCTCTTTCCTCCTTTTCAGAAGATATCCTTCAAGGTTACAAGCAAGGGATTCTTTGCTTCCCTACAAAAGCTTTCTATACTCCAAAACTCTCCTCTTACCTGTGAGGATTCTTAACATCCCAGCAGTGTAGGCAGGCCAGGTGAGTGATGGGTTTAAGTTATATCAAAGCACAGGTAGTGTTTTCTGTCTAGGCCTGGGCCAATAATAACAACCCAGTATCATGAAGAGAGGTGATAACATAAAAACTATGTTCAATATGTTTACGTGATGGTTCACCTAGGGGATCAGTGTTACAGGTGGTCCTTTGACTCGTTGGGGACATCTAGAGGGACATTCCTGAGGTTCTCAGATACCTTTGCACTAATTTTCACTAGAGGAAACTTGGGCACTCCTGGTACACCTGAGTTGGCAATCAACACCAGTTTGAGCATGGCAACAAGCACCTAGTCTCATATTCTACTTGTATGAAAGCCTGCAAGTCCCAACCATTGCTGATGACCCTGTCTTGTCTGATGTTCTGTAGTCTTTTGAGCAGACCTTTGGAGCCCAGAGAATCACAGACATCAGATAAGTGGAAAGGCTGTGGCTAATGACCTCCTTTAGAATTGACCTGCACCTTCATGTTTTGGCTTCTGAGTCTCAGCCCGTCTCAAGGTATTGACTTTAAAAAAATAAAAATAAAAAAGTAACCAAACCCAGCAACTCAGGTTTGATTCTGAGTATTTTCTGCCTTGTAGACCTATAGAATTAGAGAGAATAAAGGAATTTTATTAACTCCCAATAATTCTTTCCCACATAATTGGGAGCTACTTGTCTTGGATAGAATAGCTTAGCACATTCCCTATCTTGGGGTCTCCATCTTGTTGCTTACACGGTAAGGAGTAACAGAAACTCCACAGAGGCTTCAAAGAGTGTTCTGAGTTCTGGATTTCTTATGGCATTTGATAACCAAGAGACAGAGCCTTGACTTGAGGGTGAGAAGTAGTGTATAAATCAGCAACTTCGTCAGCTTTAACATGATGTGTTCCCAAAAGTCAAATTTTGATCAAATATTCCACAAACTCTCACTCCATAGGTAAGTTGCTCTTGTGGATAAGTGGAAATTTTAGGCATTCCCTTGGGTCCCACTTTTTTCCAAATTTCCTATCCAATGTTTCTTTGTGCTCTAACTAAAGTTAGCTGCAGAATCTTTCAGGAAACAAATACCTAACTTGAAGGTTGATTTTGGTCTGGCCTGCTCTGAAGGAACCTAGTGTCACTGTGATTCATGACATAACTGCTGAAACTGAACTCAGGAACATTGGTCTCCTTCTAACTTTAGACACATGGCAGTTCATTACACCTTAAAACAAATGGATCAATGTAGGAATTTTGATCACTGTCCTCTCTGCCCCTCTGCAGAATTGAAGTAACAGCATCACTCGCTGTGTTGAAACATGTGGGTTATACCTTTAAGAGAAATAATCCCTTCATTGCTGATGGAATGAGAAACCCTAGGCTCCCTGCAAACAGACTCTAATATGTATATTTAGTTTCCTGTTTATTGTCCTGTCCATTCCATTTTGGGAACTCAACCTGAGTTTTGAGCCCTACACAATGGTTAGTCAAATTTTAATATGATGTGACTATTACTTTTAGTGGAATCAGGACATCTGTTTTTGGAATACTATGATCCTTTTTGCATTCATTGACTTTACTAACAAAGTGCCCCAGAAACCTTTTGGGTACTCACCCAAATGGATGAAAGAGACAGTTGCAAGAAGTATTCTATCAATGCTATTATTCCTGTGGAGCTCTTACACAATTTCTCTCACCTTAAATTTTTCTTGTAAAGAAGGGAAAACAAGTGCCTTGATAGCTTGCTCTTTTTTCCTTTAGAGAAGTCAAACTTCAAGTTTCCAAGTAAGTGATCCCTTGCTTCCTTAGAAGAGCTTTCTACACTGCTGCCTTCTCTTCTTACATGTGACCATTCTTAACATCAAGGCAGTGTTGGCAGGCAAGGTAAGTGATTGGGTTAGGTGATTTAAAAGCATAGTGAGCTATTTACTGTCTAGGCCTGGGTAAATGATGACAACCCAATATCATGAAGAGAGATAATGATATAAAAAATCTTGCTCAATAGTATTATGCTGAGGCCCACCCAGGGGAACCAGGTTACAAGTGGTCCTTTGACCCTTTGGGGAAGTCTTAGCGGACTTTGCTGAGGTCCACAGATGCTCTTGTCCTGTTTCCCATGAGAGGAAACCTGGACCATCCTGGTGCACCTTGGTTGGCAATCACTGGGTGCCAACGAGCAACTAGTCTCACATTCTACTTGTGTTCTAGCCTGCGAATGCCACCCATTGCTCATGACCCCATCTTTTCTGGTTTTTTACATTTATATGAGCAGTTCTTTGGAGTCCAGAGAATCAGGCATTAGGTAAGTGGAAAGATGTTGGCTAATGGCTTCCTTTAGAATTGACCTGTGCCTTCATGTTTTGGCCTCCAAGTCTCAGCCAATCTCAAGTTATTGACTTTTTTTTTTAAGTATCCAAAAACACTAATTGAGGGTAGATTATGAGAATGCTCTGCCATGTAGACCTACAGAGTTACTGAGGGCAAAGGAATTTTCTTAATTCCCAATAATTCTTTCCCACATAATTGTGAGCTACTTGTCATGGGTAGAAGAGCTTAACACATTACATATGTTTAGGTCTTTGGACACCATGTGTCACCCTAGCTCAAAGTTTTGGGGTACTACATGTCCTGTCTTAGGTTGTCTCACCACACCTGATATCTTATCCATCATTGCCCAGGTGTAGGGCTGAAGAGGGGAGCTCATAGGCAGAGGCATATATAGGGCTTGGCTCAGAAGAGACAAGTTTACGTAATGGACCTCAACTTGGTGAAGCTGGACTGCCTCTAGCCTCTAATGGATAAAATTAGTGAGCTTGTTGAGCTCAACATGGTCCAAAAATCAAGATAAGGAGAAGGAGAAGAAAGGGGCCAAGGAGGGGTAGGGAATAGTGTAATAGACCATGAATTCCAGAACACAATGGCGTGTTCTGGAACTCCCTTCAGCTCCTTTATCCCACTGTTTTTTGAGGATCTCTTGTACTCTCCAGGGGCCCACAAATCCTCTCTCAGTCAAGATTTGGAATAGCATTCATGTCAGCAGCAGGGTCATTTCCTTGATCATCTTTGTCTCCTGAGGGAGAAGGCTAGGGGGTATTCTTAGGTCAGTTGGACTCCCTAGAAAGGTTATTGTCAGCCTCCAATTGTTGGCACAGATAATTTATGTCTCTGGCCAGTATCCAGATTGCTCTTTTTTCCCTTTGTGGAAATATGCAGCTGAATCCCATCCCAGCTGTCTGAAACAGGTTTGTTCTACTCCAAGCTCTCGTCAGTGTGTCTTTCCATCTACCTCGTATCGAGCTATAGGAGATGGAGGAAGTTCAATGTTATTGAAACAGGGACAACTGAGGAATTCCTTTTGAAAAGTTTAAAATATTTAAAGTGAATAATGCCTTTTTCAGCTGATCATGTTGGGGTAAAGACTCCCCCTTTGTTGTTGTAACTGAGATTTTAAAGCTTGAATTTGTCTTTTGACAACTGCTTGTCTTCTCAGGTTGTAAGGGACCCATAGAGGGAGATCTTCCACATATGGAGAAACTCTGAAAGAGGTTTGCTGGTAAAACACGGGCCATTATCTGTTTTAATTTGATTTGGAAGTTTGAGAATGGTGAAACATTGAAACTTATAGCTAGCAGCATGTTCAGATTTTTCTCTGGCATGGGGTGACACCCAGCATAAATGGAGGGAGGCACCTGTAGAAATGGCTGGCAAGATTTACAGGTACAAAGTATATTTTTAAGGTCTTCAATTGGAACATGTAGGAATTTATGCCTAAGGACACTCCAGTTGAGGTGGGTCAATGAGTGTAACTGTGTGGCCTCAGAGACAATAGGACACTGTAATGTAGATGCTAGTTGGCCAGCCAGGCTATTCTCCAGGGATAAAAATCTGGGAAGATTTTAGTGGCCTCAGAGTTGTTGGATATAGATAGGACATTGTCTCTGTTTAAGTAAAGTGCAGTCCTGTATCATCAAGAGGGTGATAGGATTAGAATCTAGCTTATTATGAGTCTCAATCAAGATGGGCAGCAAATTTACCACATAAAGGCTATCAGAAAACAGATTGATAGGCTCATGCACAAAATCCAGTGCCATTACTACTACAGTTCTTTAAAATGTGCAGATCCCTCAACAATAAGAACACCTGATTTTATGGGAATAGATAGGTCACCCTGTCTAAAGGGGGGATACACAACAATGGAGGATCCAGGCACCCACCATCAGTAAAGACGGTGGGATAATTTGGATTGGGGCTAGAAAGAAAAAGTCTATGGGGCCTCCAATCAAGCCTGGAGAAGGATCTAATCCACTTATGTGATCCAAAGTGGCAATCAATTTCACCAGGAAAGTCCTCTAAGGCCAGAACAACCCGGCTATTATTTCTCTGTAACCAAAGGAAATCTGTATTTTTAAATGAGTAGTAAGGGCAGAAGGCTCTGCCCCAAAGAGCCTAATGGTAAGATCGCTCTCCTTAACATTGCAATCAATCAGTTGATTAGTCATGGAACAAACCTGAGGGACTCCTCCCACCAAATGATGGATCCAATGGATAGGTTTGCCTTCCTGGCCAAGTAGCACAGTACACAACATTTCTCTGGGGGAAAATATATAGCATAGGGGTTAGGTTGGGATCATATCATTTAAGGGTTGCCAAATCGATGGCTTTTTGAATCTTGTTCAACAACTGGATATGATCAGATGTCAGCACTATAGGAGTGGATAGGTCATTCCCTTTAAGAAGGTCAAACAATGGTGTTAGACCTTCTGTGGCAATGGTGATCCAAGACCTCAACTATTGATTTCTTCTAAAAGCTTATGTAACTGTGGGAGGGTATAAGAATCTTGAATTTGAAGTTGAGGCTTGACAGAGTACACAACATCTAATGACCAGGATCTTAAGCGGTGGCACCCTCTGAAACTTTTCAGGAGCCACGCCAA
>CM052703.1:128975058-129088711 GCA_028551405.1 Uromys caudimaculatus | reverse complement strand
TGTTGAATCTTGTTCAACAGCTGGATATGATCAGATGTCAGCACTATAGGAGTGGATAGGTCATTCCCTTTAAGGAGGTCAAACAATGGTGTTAGACCTTCTGTGGCAATGGTGATCCAAGACCTCAACTATTGATTTCTTCTAAAAGCTTATGTAACTGTGGGAGGGTATAAGAATCTTGAATTTGAAGTTGAGGCTTAACAGGGTACACAACATCTAAGGACCAGGATCTTAAGCGGTGGCACCCGCTGAAACTTTTCAGGAGCTAACCCAAAATTATTATATTTAAGTATAGAAAGACACTTATGAGTAAGCACATGAAGGTCTGAAAAGCTCGGGGCACCCAAAATAATATCATCCATATAAATGTAAAATAAACTATCGAATTCACATAAAAAGGATGAAAAGATATTAAGCATATAATATTGACACATGAGGGTGCAGAGGCTATTGGCCATGCCTTGGGCTTTAGGGGAATAGAGAAGGGTTGTTTGAGAGGTCCAAAGAGGGATAAGAGGTTCAAAGGTAGGTTCAGAGTTGGGGGAAGACTGCCCCATTATTTTGGGGGGTACACTCACCCGCAGACCAATTAGCCCATCAGTGTTTTTCCATCAGGAGGAAGGGGAAGTTCCTCACATGGGGCACCAATCTGTCAGCTTGTTGCCAGCATGTCCAGGCAAGAGGAGAGAACCCAGTCCAGCCCAGTGTGTCCGAGGCTGAGGGAGATGGCAAATTCGGTCGCCAAAAGAACCACACCAGGCCGCTAGTCTTGTCAAAGCAGGACCTTAACTTTATTGTATCAACCCCTTGTTTATATAAAGAAGGCAAAGGGGGTGTGCAATTAGGTATGGGTAGAGATGATGTAGGAGGCAGGCAAAAGTAAGAGGTAACTGACAGGGCCAAAAGCAAAGCTCCACGTCAGCAACAGCAGGGCAGAGGGAGGGCCAAACAGGTCTTGCTGAGTCACCCCTATAGGAGAGTGACTGAAACAGGTCTCAGAACTTGAGCCAGGCTGCTCTGGTTTGTCCTCAAGGCCCAAATAAGGATCAAAATGAGGCACAACACTATCACTGCATGGGACCTCACCCTCTTGCCCTTGAGACAGTGGGAGGTGGGAAAACACTGCCCATGCCATGCTCTTGGTGTCCGATTCTGTGCCCCAGCCCAGAGCTACCACAGTACCAGCTTGGATCAGCAACATGGCACCCAGTGGAAGAGGGCAAATGGGCAAGTCAGGAAGGAATTGGGGCCACTACCACCAAAGCCGCTCTTGCTGCCATGGTCGCTGCTGCAAATTGGGGCTCCTTCACCCCACCTATATAGCCAGGGCTGCATCAGACTGCATGCAGTGCTCCCCTTTTGTGTGCTGAGGAAGCATGCCCCACCACTGTCAGTGTCCCCCATCCAGCCAGGACATAGACCTACAGAATTTCAGAGGGTGAAGGAATTTTCTTAACTCCCAATAATTCTTTGCCACATAATTGTGAGCTAATTGTCATGGATAGAAGAGCTTAACACATTGCCTATCTTGGCATCTACATCTTGCTGCAAAAATGAAGAGGAATTGCAGAAACTCTACACAGGCTCCAAGAGTGTTCTGACTTCTGGATTTCGTATGACACTTGAGACACAAGGGAAAGAGCCTTGATTTGAGAGAGAGAAGTAGTGTATAAATCTCCAACTTGGGCAGCCTCCACATTATGTGTCCTCAAAATGCAAAGTTTTGAGAAAATATTCCACAAACTCTCACTCTGCAGGGAAGTTACCCATGTGGATAAGTTGAAATTTTATGGTTTGCCTTGGGTCCCACATTTTTCGAAATTTCCTTCCCATGTTTCTTTATGCTCTTACTAAAGTTCATGGCAGGATCTCTCAAGAAACAAATGCGTAACTCGAAGGTTGATTTTAGGCAGGCCTGGTCTTAAAGAACCTAGTGTCACTGAGATTCATGACAAAACTGCCCAAACTGAAATCAGGAACATTGGTCCCTTTATAACTGTAGACACATGGCAATCCATTACACCTCAAAACAAATGGATCCATGTAGGAACATTGGTCACTGTCCTCTCTCGCCCTGACCCTCTGAAGAATTGAAGTAACAGTATCACTTACTGTGTTCAAACATGCAGGTTAGACCTTGAAGAGAAATAATCCCTTGCTTGCCAACTGAATGAGGAACACAGGGCTTGCTGAAACAGACTCTGATATCTATATGTAATTGGCCATTTATTGTCCTGTCCATACCACTTAGGAAACTCAACCTGAGTGTCTGGCCCTACACAATGGTTAAGCAAAAGTAATATGTGATGTGGCTATTGCTTCTAGGGGAAGCAGGAAGTCTGTTTTTGTTATGCTATGGTCTTTTTTTATTTCATTGACTTTACTAGCATGGTAGCCCAGAATCCTTCAGGGTACTGTGCACCAGTGGACACAAGAGACAGTTGCAAGTTTTAGAGCTCTTTTACAATTTCTCTGACCTTAAATTTTTTTGAAAAGAAAGGAAACAAGTGCCTTGACAGCTTGCTCTTTCTTCCTTTAGAGAAGACATCCTTTAAGGTTCTAAACAATGGATCCCTTGCTTCTCTAGAAGAGCTTTCTACACTCCAGCCCTCTCCTCATACATGTGACCATTAACACCAAGGCAGTGTTGGCAGACCAGGTAAGCAATGTGGTTAGGTGATATAAAAGCATAGGTAGCTGTTTTCCATCTAGGCCTGGATCAATGATGACAACCCAATGTCATGAAGAGAGGTGATGACAAAAATCATGCTCAATAGGATTTTGCTGAGGCCCACCCAGTGGAACAGGGTTACAAGAGGTCCTTGACTCTTTGGGGACCTCTTGGGGGATTTTCCTTAGGTCCACAGATGCCCTTGCCATGTTTCCCTGGACAATCCTGGTCCACCTTGGTTGGCAATCATAGCATGCTACTTGTGTGTAAGCCCGAAAGTCCCACCTATTGCTCATGACCCTGTCTTTTCTGGTGTTTGTGAATCATCTGAGTAGCTGTCTTGGAGCCCAGAGAATCACAGACTTCAGGTAAGTGGAAAGATTGTGGTTGACGGCCTCCTTTAGACTTGATCTGTGGCATCATATTTTGGTCTCTGAGTCTCAGTCTCAAGTTATTGAATTTTTCAAAAGTAAGTAACCAAATGCATCAACTGAGGGTAGATGCTGAGTATGCTCTGTCATGTACACCTACAGAATTACAGAGCATAAAGTAATTTTGTTAACTCCCAGTAATTCTTACTCCCATAATTGTTAGCTACTTGTCGTGGATAGCAGAGCTTAACACATTCCCTATCTTAGAGTCTCCATTTTTTGCTTACGTGGTGGGGAGTTACAAAACTTGACACTGTCTTCCAATTGTGTTCCAAGTTCTGGATTTCCCATGACTATAGAGATCCAAGGGATACAGCCTTGATTTATGAGAGAGAAGTATTCTAAAAATCTCCAACTTGGCTAGCCTCCACATACTGTGTTCCCAAATGGCAAACTTTTGAGCAAATATTACAAAAACTCTCACTCTTCAGGGATGTTGCCTACGTGGATAAGTTGAAGTTTTATGGGTTGCTTTGGATTCCACTTCCTTCTGAATTTCTTCCTCAATGTTTATTTGTGCTCTTTCTAAAGTTTGCTGCAGAATCTTTCAAGAAACAAATGCCTAACTCGCAGGTTGATTTTAGGCATTCCTGGTCTTAAGGAACCGAATGTAACTGTGATTCATGACTAAATGGCCTAACCTGGACTCAGTAACATTTGTCACCTTCTCAGTTTAGTGACCTGGCATTCCATTAAACCTTAAACGATTGAATCCATATGAGAACATTGGTCACTGTTCAACGTGCCCCTGACCCTCTGTAGAATTGAAGTAAAATCATTGCTCACTGAGTTCAGACATCCAGGTTAGACCTTGAGGAGGAATGATCTCTTGTTTGCTGATTAAATGATGAACACAGGAGTTCCTGAAAACAGACTCTAAAATCTATATGTAGTTGCCTTTTATTGTCCTGTTCACACCACTTGGGGAGCTCAACCCGATCGTTGAGTCCTACACAATTGTTAGGCAAATGTCATATGTGATGTGGCTATTGCTTCTTGAGAAAACAGGAAGTCTGTGTTGGAATGCATTGGTTCTTTTTCTTCTTGAGAACCTCTTTGGGGACTTTCTTTTATTCCTCAGACATCCTTGCCCTTTTCCTCACAAGACTAAACCAAGACAAAAGTGGCATGTAGTTTTCTGCAAAAACTTCGTTCCAAAAAGCATCTAGTCTCTCATTCTACTTTTTTGCAAACCTGTGAGGCCAACCCATTGCTCATAATTCTGTCTTTCCTAGTTTTATTTGCAGTCATCTAGCACGCCCTCTTAAAGCCCAGTAAATGATAGATCTCAGGTAAATGGAAAGACCACTTTTAATAACTTCCCTTAGGAATCACTGTTGCCTTCAATTTTTGGCCTCTGAATCTCATCGTGTCTAATGTTTTTGATTTTAGGAATAAAAAAAAAATACTGAAACACTGTAACTAATGTTCGGTTCTGAGTATGTTCCCTGAAGACCTATAGATTTCCAGAGGGTAAATAAATTTTCCTAACTCTCTCAAATTGTTACCCACATAACTATGAGCTACTTGTCATGGATTGAAGATGTTTCCATATTCAAGTTATTGGATCTCTTTCCTTGTTGCTTACATGGTGAGGCGTTATAGAACCCCAACATAAGCTTCCAAGCTTGTTCAGAGTTCACAATCTCCCATAACACTGGAGACCCAATCGACAGAGCCTTGATTAATGAGGGCAAAGTAATCTATAAATCTCCAACATGGCCAGTCTCTACATAATGTGGTCCCAAAGGGCAAACCTTTGAGCAAATTTCCAAAAAACTCTCACTTCAAATGGAAGTTGCCCATGTAGATAAGTTGCACTTTCATGTGATGCCTTGGGTCTCTCATTCTGCCCAGTCTCCTTCAGAATGTTTCTTTCTGTTCTTATTAAATTTCACTGCATAATCATTCAGGAAACAAATGCCTACCACAGAGGTTGTTTTAAGGCTGGCCTGGTCTTAGGGAACCCAATGCCACTGTGATTCATGACAATATGGTCCGAACTGGACTCAGGAACTTTTGTCACCTTTTCAGTTTAGTGACTTGACACTTGACACTTTACCCAAATGGATCCATGGCAGAATATTGGTCACTCTCTCTGGTGCCCTTGACTCTCTCCAGAATTCAAGAAACAGCATCACCCACTGAGATAAACATGCAGGTTAGTCCTTGGGGAGGAATGATCCCTCATTTGCAATTTGAATGAGAAACACACATGTCCCTTCAAAGAGACTCTAAAATCTATACATAGTTGCCAATTATTACCCTTTCAATACCAGCTGGGGAGCTCAACCTAAGTGTTGGTCCCTACACAATGGTTATGTAAATGACAGATGTGATCTGGCTATTGCATCAAGAAGAAACAGTGAGGCTCTGTTGGAAGACATTGGTCCTTTGTGTTTTCACTGACATGACTAACATGGTAGATAAGAATCCTTTTATGTGCTGGGTATGGTAGGACAGAAGAGGGAGCTGCAAGGGGGATTCAGCTCAATGGCTTTATTCCTGACCTTAAATTTTTGTGAAAGGAAGGGCAAATAAGTGCTTTGACAGTTTTCTCTTTCCTCCTTTAGAGAAGACATTCTTCAAAGATTCAAGCAAGGGTTCCCTTGCAGCTCTGGAAGTCCTTTCTAATCTGCAGCCCTCTCCACCTACGTGTGACCACTCATAACTCTGAGGCAGTGTTAGCAAGCCAGGTAAGTAATGGTGTTAGGTGATATAAAAGCATGAGTAGCTGTGTTCTGTCTAGCCCTGGGTCAATGATGACAATCTAATATCACGAAGAGAGGTGTTGACACAAAAATCATGTGATGCCCACCCATTGCACATAAAAATGAGCTACTTGTCATGGACAGAAGAGGATAACATATTACAGTTCTTTGGGTCTTTATCTTTGTTACTTACATGTGACCAGTGTTTCCAACTTTTATAATTTGAGTCCCACCCTCTTGATAAGTACTGATTTTAAAAACATTACATACCCTCTCATTTCCAATTCTGGGTGTATTTTGCTATATAGTCCTATATATTTTCAAAGGGAAATCTCAATTTTCTTCCTCTAAATATTTTTGCTATTTATTTAATTATTCATTCCTTTTTTATTCTTTTAATTATTAATCTTTGATCTTTTTTTACAGTCCAGTCATTATCTGTCCCTTGCTCTGCCCTCCTACTGTTCCTCATCCCATATTTTCTCCCCTTCTCCAAGAGGATGTCTTCACTCTGTCACCCCTACCACACTAGACCTCTCCCTAGGGCCTCAAGTTTTTCAAGACTTAAGGTGCACCTTCTCTCATCTAGGGCAGACCAGCAGCCCTCTGCTGTATAGGAGTTGGGGGCCTCATATCAGTTGGTATATACTGCTTGTTTGATATCTCAGTGTCTGAGAGGTCTCTGGAGTCCAAGTTAGTTGAGATTGCTGTTATTCCTATAGGGTTGCCCTCCTCCTCCTCATCTTCTTCCAGCTTTTTTCTAGTTCAACCACATGGGCTCTGGCTTCTGTCCATTGGTTGGGTGTATATATGTGCATCTGACTCTTTCAGCTACTTGTTAGTCCTCTAGGAGGGCAGCCATGCTAGACTCCTCTCTGTAAACACATCATAGCATCAGAAAGTGTTAGACCTTGGAGCCACCCCTTGGGCTGAATCCCAGTTTGGGCCTATCTTTGGACCACCTTTCACTCAGACTCTTCTCCATTTTTGTTCCTGCAGTTCTTTTAGACAGGAAAAATTCTGGGTCAGAGTTTTTGACTGTAGGATGGCAACCCCATCCCTTCAGTTGATGCCTTGTCTTTCTATTGGAGGTGGATTCTACAAGTTCCCTCTCCCTGCCAAAGGGCATTTCATCTAAGATCCCTCCATTTGAGTCCTGAGACTCTCTAACCTCTGATACATTCTAGAGTGTTCCCCTACTTCACACCTCCTGAAGTTGCCTGTTTCCATTCTTTCTGGTGGCCTTCTTTCTGGTGGGCTTCAGTCATGTTTTCCCCCAAATACCTGATAATGTTCCCTTTTTCTACTCCCTGTCCCCTTTCCCTCCTTGATTCCCTCCCTCTCTCCCCCTCCCCCCACTATGTGGTTGCATTCTTTTCCCTCCCAAGTGGAATTGAGACATTCTCACTTGTGTACTTTGGTTTGATAACTTTCTTGAGTTTGTATAACCTTCTGTGGATTGTATCATAGATATTCTGTAATTTTTTGACTAATATTCATGTATTAGTGAGTACATATCATGCATATTCTTTTGGGTCTGAGTTATCTCATTCAGGATGATATATTCTAGTTCCATCCATTTGCCTACAAAACTCACGATGTCCTAGTTTGAACCACATTTTTGTGTCCCGTCTTCCATTTTGGGACATTTGGGTTGTTTCCAGCTTCTGGCTATCACAAATAAGGTATGATAAATACAGTGGAACATGTGCCCCTATGTAATGGTGGGGTATCTTTTGGGTATATGCCCAAGAATAGGATAGTTAGCTCTTTAGGTAGATCTATTTCCAGTTTTCTGAGGAACCTCATGATTGATGTCCAGAGTTTTGTACCAGTTTACAATCCCACAAGCAATAGAGGAGTATTATTTTTCTTCTCATCTTCACCAACATGGGCTGTCATCTGAGTTTTTGATCTTAGACATTTTGATTGGTGTAAGGTGGACTCTCAGGATTGTTTTAATTTGCATTTCCTTGATCACTAAGGACTTTGAACATTTCTTTAAGTGCTTCTCAGCCATTCAGTATTATTCTGTTGTGAAATCTGTTTACTTTTATACCCCATTTTTAATTGGGTTGTTTGGTTTTTGGTGGTAAGCTTCTTGAGTTCTTTATGTATTTTGGATATTAACCCTCTATTGGATGTAGGATTAGTGAAGTTTTTTCCGATCTGTAGGTTGACGATTTGTCCAATTGACTATGTCCTTTGCCTTACAGAAGCTTTCCAGTTTCATGAGGTCCCAGTTATCAATTTTTTTCTTTATCTTAGAGCATGAGCCATTGGAGCTTTGTTTAAGAAATTTCCACCAGGTTCAAGAATTCAAGGCTCTTTCTCGCTTTCTCATCTATTAGATATAGTGTATCTGATTTTATGTTGAGATCCTTGATCCACTTGGACTTGAGCTTATTTGCAAGGTGGTAAATATACATCTATTTTTCATTTTCCTTCCTTCACACTGCCAGTTAGACTAGCACCATTTATTGAAGATGATTTCTTTTTTTCATTGTATATTTTGGCTTCGTTGTCAAAGATCAAGTGCCAGTAAGTGTGTGGTTTTATTTCTTGGTCTTCAGTACTATTCCATTGATCAATATATCTGTCTCTGTACCAATACCATGCAGTTTTTAACACTTTTGCTCTGTAGTATAGCTTGAGGCTAGGGATGGTGATTTCCCCAAGAACTTCTTTCATTGTTATGAATTGGTTTCCCTATTCTGGATTTCTGTTTTTCCAGATGAATTTGAGAATTGCTCTTGCATGTCTTTGTAGAATTGTGTTGTGATTTCAATGTGGATTGTGTTGAATCTGTAAATTGCTTTTGTAGGATGGACATTTTTACTGTGTTAATTCTACCAATCCATGAGCATGAGAATCCTCTCCATTTTCTGAGATCTTCTTTGATTTCTTTCTTGAGAGACTTGAAGTTATTGTAATACAGATCTTTCCCTTGTTTGGTTAGAATTACCCTAAGATATTTTATAATTTTTGTGACTATTGTGAAGGGTGTTGTTTCCCTAAGTTGTTTCTCAGCCCATTTATCATTTGTATAAAGGAAGGTTCCTGATTTATTTGAGTTAATTTTATATTGAACCACTTTGCTGAAGTTGTTTACCAGCTGTAGAAGTTCTCTGGCATAATTCTTGGGGTTTTTTATGTAAACTATTATATCATCTGCAAATAGTGATACCTTGACTTATTCTTTGCCAATTTGTATTCCCTTGATCTCCTCTAGTTGTCTTATTCCTCTAGCTAGAATTTTGAGTACTATATTGAATAGATATTAGGGGTGAGCACCCTTGTCTTGTTTCTAATTTTAGTGGGATTGCTTCAAGTACCACTCCATTTAATTTGATATGGGCTGTCGGTTTGTTGTATATTGCTTTTTTTTGTTGTTATGGGCCTTGAATTCCTGATCTCACCAATATTTTTAACATGAAGATTTGTTATATTTTATCATGTACTTTTTCAGCATCTAATGAGATGATCATGTGATTTTTTTCTTTGAATTTGTTTATTTAGTGGATTATGTTAATGGATCTTCATATATTGTCCCTGGGATAAATCCTACTTCATCATGGTCAGTGATGGTTTTGTTATGTTCTTCAATTTGTTTTGCAAGAATTTTATTGAGTATTTTTGCATCAATATTCATAAGTAAAATTGGTCTGAAGTTTTCTTTTTTTGCTGAGTCCTTGTATGGTTTAGGTATCAGAGTAATTGGGCCTTCATAGGATGAATTATGTATTGTTCCTTCCATTTCTATTTTATGGAATAGTTTGAGGAGTGTTGGTATTAGCTCTTCTTTGAAGATCTGGTAGAATTCTGCACTAAAACCTTCTAGCCCTGTGCTTTTTTGGTTGGTAGGTTTTTAATGACTTCTATTCCGAGGGAGATATATGCCTGTTTAGATAGTTTGCCTGCTCTTGATTTAACTTTGGTATGTGTTATCTGACTAGAAAATCATCCATTTCATTTAGATTTTCCAGTTTTGTTGAGCATAGACTTTTGTAGTAGGAGCTGATGATTTGAATTTCTTCTGTTTCGGTTGTTATACCTCCATTTCCTTTCTGATTTTGTGAATTTGAATACTGTCTTTGAACCTTTTAGTTAGGAGTCTACGTACCTGGTTGATCTTTCTCTAAGAACCAGTTTTGGGGTTTGTTGATTATTTGTATTATTCTCTTTGTTTCTGTTTGGTTGATTTCAGCCCTGAGTTTGTCTCTTTCCTGCCATCTACTCCTCTTGGGTGTGTATGCTTCTTTTTGTTCTAGAGCCTCAGGTGTGCTGTTAGGTTGCTAGTATAGGATCTCTCCAATTTTTAACCAGGGCACTTTCCTCTTACCACTGCTTTCATTGTGTCCCACAATTTTGGTTTTGCTGTGTCATCATTTTTACTGTGTTTCAGGAAGCCTCTAATTTCTTTCTTTCTTTCCTGACCAAGTTATCAGTGAGTGGACCATTGTTTAGTTTCCATAGGTATGTCAGTTTTCTGTTGTTTTTGTTGTTATTGAAATCTAGCCTTAGTCCATGCTAAGAAAATCATACCATATTACAATATTAAGACAGTTGGCAAGAAAAATACATTCTTTATTTCTTATCAAGAATACTGTTTATAAGTGCATTTACTTGGACAAAAGGCATAGCAAATGGTTTCTCTTATGAAAATTGAATTGGCAATAGAATACAAATATAGAAATTTTCCTTTTGAAACAGTGATTTTCACTCTACCTAACTTGAGAACAGTGGATTTACTGGCAAGGGGTTCCAAATGTTAGACAAGACAACACAATTTTGTTATCTACAAAGTTCTCAGTTAATGGGGGGGGAGGAGAGGAGGGACGAAGGGAGGGAGGGACAAACACATCCTCAAATCTCATCATTTAAGTAAATTTACAACTTTTTTTATGTTGTATTTATAGCTTTCCTTGCTTCCTGAGGTCACATTAAGCCTACAAGCCATAGGTTGCAGGTACCTATATAGTTGAAGCCTCGTGTTGCCTTGATGGCTTTTTGTCTTGATAATCTGTGCACTCTAAAGTAGTGTATAAAGATCTAAGGCTTTACTGAACCTCAGATCTCTCACTTCTCATTGTTTAATAATTGCTTTCTACATTTACACACACCAGTATTGGGTGGATATAGCTGCTATAAGATAACTTTTGTAACTCATTTTAAACTTCCACTGTCTTCATTATATTTTCTCTCTCTCTCTCTCTCTCTCTCTCTCTCTCTCTCTCTCTCTCTCTCTCCCAATTTAACATTTTACATAACACAGGTCACTTTTATCACATTAACTTTTAGGGGGAGAGGGATTGGTAAGTCTCATGTTTCTGAAGTATAGTTCTGTTAAGCATAGTAATTCTTACTCATTACTCTCCATGTAATAGCATAAATATGAATTCATTTAGGAGTGACTGGAACATAGAAACTCTGATGTAATTAGTTGATTAAGCCTAATTAGTGGATTAACCTGAAGGCATTATTGGAAAGTGGTAGGTAGAAAAAGTGAGTCACCCAAGTTGTTGTCTGTAGGTCTCAGCCATGTCTTAGGCTTTTCATGTCTCTTCCTGGGTCTTGGCCACTATGAGATGAACAGGCTTGCTTCATTTATCATGTCTTCTGCCATGATGTTCTGCACTTGTAATCAACAAAAGCAATGGAAGCAGTAAGTCATGAACTAAAACCACCAATACCATAAGTCAAAACAACTGTTTCCTCTTTTCAAATTGTTTAAGTATTCAACACAGCAGATAGTAGATGCTATTCATTAGAAGTTAAAACTGTCTTACTTCAAAGCATGATGTTTCTATTAAGATGTATGCTGCATATATGAGAGGGTTCTTATATACTGTTCCATTTGTTTTCAACATTATTCTGGTGTGTGTGGAAAGCTTTTGTTTGAATAATTCAGTTCACACACACTAACACCTATGTGGCACAAGGTGATAATTATGTCCTGGGGCATAATATATAGACCAAACATGGAATTCTGTGAACTACCTGTACCTGGATAACTTTCTCCTAAGATAGAATGTTTAATGCCATTAATACTTCAGTCTCTTAAACTTTTCTCTTTATTTCACCTTGAACACAAATCATTCAAACCTTTGTTTTATTGTAACACTTTGTGCTGTTGATTCAAGCCAGGGAATTGGGCATATGTGCCAATTTCAAGTTCAAAAAAAAGTTTCCTTTTCAATAGTGCCCCACCAATGCCATAAGCTTTCTTCATTCCTTGTTCATCTTTTTCTCTTCTTTCTATATATTTTCATATAACCAATCATCTAGGTAAGATTTTTATTTTTGACCAATTTGTTATTTCATTGATGTTTTCAAGTCTAATATTTGTTTGCTATTATTCCAATCGTTTAACCTTCTAGTTGTGTGTTATTTGTTTTGAATCCTCAATCAGGCTCAAATATCAGTTAAATTTGCAGTTTGGTAATCTGATAAATATTTTTATTACATTCACATAATTGCTCTTATAATTCACACATTTCCAGCTCTTTCTGATTAAGCATTTATTAGTTGTTTTCTCCCATCTTATAATGATTTTGAGCACACCTTTGACCCTTGTAATAATGGCTTTGCATCTGAGTACTAAAGTAGATACTCATTTCAGGTTTTTCAGTCTTCCTTTGGAAAATTCCTGTTCAAAGATCCTGGACAGTGTGCCACAACCATGACCATGGCCATGACCAATACAGCCTTTGAAACATTAGGGCATTCATTCTCTCATTCCAACCCTACACTGGCTGGCGCAATGCTGGACTAGAGTCCTGTTGGTATTGATGCAGGCACAGATTTGAGAAACACTCAAAACCTATAGCTACTGACGTTAAAACAGCACTAAAATATGCCTAAGTTCCATTACTACCAAGCCCCCTGTAGTCAACCAGTAGTGTATAAGAGAATGCAGATCAATTCTATCTAGCAGGCACTACATGTTCCTATGTGATACGAGGAAATCACAGGAGGGTGTCTTGTTTCAGTGGTCATAATATTCTGCTCAATAAAGGGTTTCACTGTCAGGCCTCGTTGGTACTGGGGTCCATAGTAAAAACTCCATTTCATTCAGTGTATTGACTGGATATGAATATAAAGTTTTGCTTATAAATTGTTGGTAGATATTTTGAAGTTCTTTACATGGTGACTATTTTGAAGAGTGTGGCTTTTAAAAATTGGTGAGAAGCTTTTGTTTGAATACTTCAGTTCATTTGATGATATACTTGCTGATCAAATAATCAGGTCATATTAATAATTCTCTTTAGTTTACTGAGGAACCAACTTCTTTCTACCATATCAGCATAATTTTACACTCATATTAGTAATAAACAAAAATTCTAATTTTTCCCTACTGACCAATATATAATTCTCATCTTTGAAGAGAAAAGCCTTCTAGTGGGTATAATAAAACATCTGATTTTGGATGTAATTTGCACTCAACTAAGGAAAGGTAAAGTTAAGCATCTTTTCAAGTTCATGCCACTATGTACACTTTAGAATCTAAAAGTTTATTAGTCTTTTACTTTGTTCATTATTTAACTCAATTGCTTTTGCTGCAGAATTACCAAGTCATACAGCTATTCCATACACTAGATCCTAATCAGATGATACCATGTATTTTGATGAAGCTTATTTGTTCTTCTAGTCTTTGTCCTATACCTGAAAGTTAATTTTAAAATTGAAGGTCACAAACATTTTTTTGAAGGCTGAGTATATTTATAATACTTAAACCTTTTATTCATTTTTAGAAAAATGGTGATCTACAATTATTCTTTTGTAAGTGAAAATACGTACAATTTTATATAAACATTTTGTTCATGTTACTGTTGGGCATAAAATAAAATCATTAAAATCAGTAAGGCTGAATATCAGTTTAATTTTAATATTATGCACAACAGTTCTAGCTCTGATCCCACATACCTATGTACCCATCAACATATCTATAATTGCTACAAATTTCCTTGAATCAATGAAAAATTGTGAAACTCCAAATACAGGCAGATTATTACCTAATTAATGACCTTTCCTGATATTTCTATTTATTCTAACTATTGTCTACTGATCTTTTATTTCAGCTTGACATACTCTACCAGTTTCTGTAGGCAGATCTTCTAGCAGTTGTCTACCACAGGTTTACTTATCTGGAAAAGTTTCATGTTTGCCAAATAGGTTTTGCCAGAATTGATACACTTACATTTTTAAATATATTTACTTCTTGTGTATTATTTCTGAAAAGAAATCACATGTCATAGCCAGCCAGTGGAGGTGCATACGTTGAATCCTAGCACTTGGGAGGCAGAGGTAGGTGGATCTTTGAGAGTTCAATGCTAGCTGGGTCTACAGAGCTATAGTGTCAGGACAACCAAAGCCAAATATCCTCGGGGGAGAGGGGAACAAGAAATGAAGGAAGGAAGGAAACCACCTTTATAATTACAAAGAACATCTAAGTGGAACAAGTAGCTTCTCAAACTCTTATCACAATAGTGGGCTTGATTATCAGTAATTTGACACAGAATGAATGTTTTCTCCTTGGAGTTATTGAAGTTCTTTAATGAGGTGCGGTTTCATGTAGCCTGGGCTGCCCATAAACATATCTATTCAAAAAAGACCTTGAATTTCAACTTTCCTTTTCTTCTTTCATTTTTGTTAATGATCACATTATGTTTTTTTTTTTTGAGCTTTGATATTTACAGCTTTATAAACAGTTATGTTGCCTTAGTTAATTGACTAATCCCCACATAAAATCCCGTCTCCTCTAAGCATCTCATTTTTAAACAGTCTCTACATCTTTCCCCAAATCTAACTATACATATATCTCTTGCTACCCGCCCTTTGTGTTACATTTGCATAGAAGGGCCCTTTGTGTTACATTTGCATAGAGGGGCCCTTTGTGTTACATTTGCATAGAAGGCCCCTTTCCCCAATCTTTCACTGTCAACCTGGTTTTTCTCCTTACTTCTGCCCTTTTAATTTAATGCACTTATATGTAAATGCTCACTGACAAAGAAACATTTCCTTTAAATAGTTTGGCTTTTGTGTCTGATTTTAATTTTTAGTGCTTGGCCTGTAACTTCCTCCAATACAACCATTAATGCTCATCTCGATTTTTTTGGGGGGTGGGGGAGAAGGTAGGTAATGTCACATTTTGGTTCATTCCTTTTTGTGTGTGTTCTGCAGTATTCTCTGTGGAAATTATAGGGCATTATATACATTCTTAATAAAAGAACAACTTTCATTGAAGTACTGCATAAGGGTTAAATCTAAACATTGTATTATATAGTATAATTTAAGCATCTAGGAATTAGTAATTCAAATTCCAACCGTTGCTTTCCAAACCCTTTTCTTTGCTCTGATATTCTAAGCATGACAAAAAAAAAGTATACCTTGTAACTATTCAGAATGATCAATGAAAAGTTAACAGTTAAGTTGTAGGACTAGGAACATACAATAAGTAACTGTAATGAACAAAGCATAGATGGAGTAGATGACGAATTAGCAAAGTACAGTAGATTCAGTACTTTTTACTGAGGTTTTATATCCAGAGAATCCTACAGTGATCCTTTCTCTCTAAATAATTTTTCACATGGCTTCTATATGATGTGATACTATGATGCAAAAGCATCTGAGTTTCAAAGGATTTGGAATCCTTTCAGTTTTAATTACTGATTCTCATGTTTGAACTTAATTTTGAACTAACAGATTAATTGCAAAAGGCTTCATACTTTATTTCACTTTATTTCAAAGTACCACAAATCACACCTTTATAAAATGTACATATAACATGGACTTTTGTTAATTTCTAAAATTCTTCAGAAATACTGGATTTACCAACCAAATTGAATACTGAGGCTGTTTAAACTTAAACCATAATATTTACATTCACATTCTTTAATTTAAACAAACAAACAAAAAAGTATTATTGGGGCTATTCTTTTATCTAAAACCTGTATTGGAGAATCAATGTCTCTTCTAGGTTCTGATTTTTTTCTTCTTTTAAAAAGTAATCTTTTGGTATTCTTTATCTTGTAGAAACAATGCCCAATCTCTTACTCATTACTCATTTTCTTCCTATTTGTGTATGCTCTCCTTATCTAGTAAGAGCATCAGTCATACTAAATTACAGCCACCATTCTTAGTTGAATACAACTGGAAAGATACTTTCAATCAAGTACCTCTTTCTAGGTGTTAGGACATAATGTTGGGGAAGAGGTCAGCCCAGTTTGTGTGATCACATTTTAAATTTGTTGTGTTATTAACTTCAACTATTTTGATCTAGTAGGTGTTTTAGAGCTCAAAGTAAACATCTTTTTTTGGTCTAACTTCAGGTTTCAACCTGCTGAACAGTGTATAAAAGTTACAAACTGTTATCTTTTCTCATCTTTGATCTTTATTATCTGCATAACTTGAATTAACTCTATAGTAAGTAACTTTGAAGAACTATTCTTACAGATTTGACATGTGATATTTACATATATAAATTCCTACTCAGTTCTCTTTCAGTAGACACATATTTGCATCATTTCTTGCTACCTGAAACTTATGTCAGATTTTTAAAAAAATCATCCCTATTTAGGGCAATGTGAACTGGTGAAATTTTCTTCATGATTGTCAGATACAGTAATCTTAAATCTATATGTATAGTTTATCAAGCTTAAGGAGCCTTGATTTTCACATACTACAGATGTAAGGGCCAAGTTCTTGCTTCTCTTGTTACCATATGATGGCTAGACATTCCCGGTAAAATAGGAACCTGAGGTTGTCATAAGTGCCAAAATCCAAATTATGTCTTCACACCCTGACAGCTGAGCTGAGTTTAAGAAAATTACAGTACCAGTGTCTTACCAAGGTAACAAAATGTTTAGACATTTGTTGAGTTTTAGATATAAGAGACTCTGAGATTTGTGTCATTATATATTTTCATAAGAGCTATCAAAGCTAATTATAACACAATTCCAAAGAGTTACAAGAAGCTATTAACTCACTAGGAATCCTTCCAGCATTCTGCTTACCTTCCTTAGGTACCACTTTCCAGGCTCACCTCCATTCCTCTCTCTACACCATAGCACACATAAAGGACAAAACAGTTTTCAATGAGACAATTGCCTTCTCCTTTGGCTTTTTCATTTTCCCTTCTGACTTTCTAGGACAATACATTTAGTAATAGTTAAAAGACAAGGAAGTGGAAGTGGACTTGCTCCTATACCTCACAATGTGTGTTTAATCACAGAAGCCACACAATAGAGAACCAACTCTGGCAAAATGAGTCTACATATGAAATTCCAGAAGAATGATGCTTGATATACTACAAGAGAAGGCAGAAATTTTCGGGCATAATTGTTTAATAAACGTGGCAGAAGCACACTGTTAATTTTGTAGGGAGTTTGGGACAGTCTGAGAAATAGAAGAGGAATAGGAGGAAAGGGTTCTGGGTGATTTACACATGACATCAATGACTATCAGTGGATTCCACAAAGGTGTGCTTCCGCACACAGAGAATGATAATTTTATTGAACAAGTTATAAAATGCTAATCCTCCACTAGAAACAAAAAGATTGTATTTTATACAAGGATATCTTTCCTTTTTTTTTTTTTTGCCATAACTGACATGTAACTGAAATATTACCTTGTATGACAGAAAAAAACAAAAAACAAAAAACTGAATTCATACCACTAAGCTCATCATTAAAGAACTGGAGGTTTAAAGTGTTACTAGGTAACTAAGGAGACACCTAACCACAGGCTTATATCCCCTAAAGTACTGTTATACATGACAATTTCACAGATTATTTTTATTTTGTTATGTCCCTTTATGAGTAGGTTATGTAGAAACAGAAAAAGCAAAGATGGCAGAGATGAAAGGCAAAAAATACCCTTACATAATGGATTTACAAATGCAAATTAAAGAACTTGGAGGGTAAGTTGGGAGTTGCATAGTAATTGAACAGATGGTTTAAAGTCACATATAAAAACATGACGGATTTACTATCATCTAACAAATAAGTGAGAAACAAGCTGGTTTTTCTTCTGTTGCTGTCCCATACAGGTGTGCACCTAAGACCAGTACAGGATTGTGTTTTCCCTCCACAGTGGGAAGGTGTAAGGAGTTTCTGAAGGGGTAGTAAAGCTGCTTACAGGATGAGTCTTCATATACAGGAACAATCTTTGTAATGATTTTTTTTCTTAGCTTTTTATTGGGTAGTTTTGTAGAAATTTGTATGTGTGGTCTGGTTGGCTAACCAGGACCTTTGTCTTTGCAACCATTTCATCTATACATCCATTTGACTGATGTATTACAGCCTGGGCATTGGGGGTTAAAAAAAAAAAAAAGTAAAAAAAGTGAAAAAAAGTTGAAACCATTCCTACTCTAGGACATATCAATGAGAAACTGAGGCAATAACTAAAGCAAATACACAAGCATATCCAAATACAGATGACCTGTATGAACTATGATATATATTCAGAGAAACACGGAATAAAGATATATTGGCGCTAAACACTCTATTTGGTGTTCTTGGTGGGAGTACAAGAGTTTTGGAAAGTAGTACCCCTCTGAAAAATCTTATCTTGAGCACACTTCCTTCTATAGCTAGCTATCTCTTTGTCAAGAAACCTTTTTCATTTGAATAAACAAACTGGAGGAGATAGGGATGTAGATCAAAAAAGCACTTGTCTAGTTTATATGAGGACCTGAGCTCTACCTCCGAAGTCTCACTGTGCCAACTTACTACTGTGCTCTTTGAGATCCACTGAGAAGGGTCAAACAGCTCTGAGGTAGAGTAATAGGACCCAAAGGATAACTAATGACAATTATTTTAAGAATTAATATTTCAATTATTTGAAATATTTCGATTTGGCTAACTAGATTTCATAAGGTACATGTACAACTGGTTATTTAAAAGCTATGATGAGAATTAAGTAGAGGACATTTAGCTAGACATATGGGAAACTGTAAGGAGGATGGAAATGAGACTTTTAAGACAATCTGCTCATTATATGGTTCCAAAAAGTATCTTCATATTTGGATGTGTATCCATAAGGCAGTTACAAATTCCCTAATCTTGTGAAGCTTGGTATAGTAAGTATAACACCTATAGATAGGGTCAAGCAAACCTATTCCTTTTTCTCATTTCCCTTTCATGTGGATCCTTTGTGTAACTCTAAAAGGATAGTAATTCTATAGATTTTGTCCTTTGTTGTCTCTCTTCTTTTCATCATTGTTCCCTGAAAGTACTCTAGGGAAATAGTAAGGATGACTGCCATGCTAGAACCACTCATTTTCATCTTCAGTGAAGAATCCTCTCTAGACTTACCTTTTACTGATGTGGGACAAGTCCCCTTGAATAATCTCAGACACTACACAAAGAATGTCATTCAGCATACTACAACTTCCCTGCCTAATCTGCCCCAACAGCAACATTATCCCTCCATCATTCATATCAAATATGTAAAATCTGTTCTCTTGAGTCTTTTCTAACCCATACACTATCCCTTCTCTTTTATCATGCTGCATCTTTCTGGAATTATAGCAGCAATCTCATAAATGCAAAAATATAGACACTCAGGCTTTCCCAATTCATATGGTAATAGAAGTATGAATTTATGTCTTTGCCTCTTAAGATATGCCAAATAAAATCTGAAGTCTACAAGGCCCACCATGATCTGTATAGTTGCCCAATCACATCCAGCTGCCTATCACAACCTAATACTCCACCTGTTAAAATGTTCTTCTTTTCTAGCTGGTAACCTCTACATATCATAGTTTTTGGACCTGAATTCTCAGTCCAAATGGCATCTACACATACCTTCTATAAATGTGTTGTGCTTTGCACATATATATCCCAATCTTCGCTGTGTAAAACACCTTAACTGAACAAAGCAGCTCTGAACTGATCTGAGGCATCCAGCAACCTGCAAAGCAGCAACCACCCAATAGTACTTGAAAAAGTGTCAATGAAAATCTCAAACTTTTGTTTGGACAAAAGAAAGTTTTAAAATCTTTACTACAGAGATCTTTTTTCGTTATAAATATAATTCCATTATTTGTTAACTCCTTTGCATAAGTCTGCTTTGTTGAATGATGCAGATTGTATGTACAGGTGGGGTACAGAACAAGTCTTTTATTTTAAACATGGTCTTTGGGCTTTTCTAGTGATGAAAACTTAAGCTTTGAGATTCTTCTGTTCATATTTAGGAAACTTTGTTTAAAAAAATTTTTTTACAAGTATTAAACAGCATAATTAGCTCATAGCAGTGAAATATTAAAATGGCCAACTCATAATTGAAGACACAAGTCTCCCTCCTGCTCAGGCCCTCCTGTAGCAACTCAAAACACCCTCCCTCCCTATTTTAACATGTACCTAGGGAACTTCTGCACTACAGGGAATCACCGCAAAGATATCATCTTACTTATCAAGTTGTTACGATTATGACAAATGGTAGTGAGGAGTGCTGTACTAATAACTGTACCTTCTTGGCAATCCTAACTGGCTTGGCTGTTAGTTTCCAATGTTTCCTACCATGAAAGCTTCTTTACTAGATGACACTCAGCTTCCAAGTGTATGGCTTACTAAGGAAGGAAACTTGTGTAGGATAATTTTCAAGACAGCTGATAGCTAATACCTTATAGTAATGATAAATATATGGGTCATGAGAAATAACCACCTAAACCCAGGCATTAACTGCATTGTATCCAGTTGTCAAATGGCACTTTAGGCATGTCTTACCTTGGAATCCTTTCAAGAGTCAATTACCTCTCCCATGTTATACAGACTCTAAAGACCACAGAATATCTTTCAAAGTATATCGTTTCAAACACACCTCACTGAATTTAAGAACAGTTGGAAAGGTCCAGGCTTATTTTGAGACCAGTGTCAGTATTACCCTGATAATATCCAGACATAGATAACAAAACTATGGGCCAGTATCTTTTATGAATATAGGTGCAAATATGCTAAACAAAATACTAGCAAACCAAATCCAGCAGCATAGAAAATGGTTTATGTAGCATAGACAAGTGGGGTTATTCCAGGAATGCAAGGTTCGTTCAATACAAAATTCCATCAATGTAATACAACGTATCAATAGAATAAAGGACAAAAACTACATGACAACCTTATTAGATACAGAAGAAGCATTTGACAAAATTCAATACGCCTTTTTTGATTAAAAAAAAAAAAGACTTAGTAAGGTAGGAATAGATGGAATATTTCTCAACTTGCAACATCTATAAAAATCCAACAGCTAACATCATATTTAATGGTGAAAGACCTAATTCTTTCCCACTACAATCAGAAACAAGAAAAAGATGTACACTCTTGCCACTTCTATTTAATATTATGCTGGATGTGCTATTCAGGGCACTTAGGCAGGGAAATCAAATAAAAAGAATCCAGATTGGAGAGGAAACAAAAGTATTTATATTCACGGATGCACAATCTTGTATAAAAAAATTTAAAAACAGAATCAGCTCAGACTAGCTATAGTATATAAGGTTAATACACAAAAATCAATTCTTTCTAGATGTAGCAATGGGTAATCCAAACAAATATTTTTTTAAAAAAACCCAAAAACAGTTGTTTGTAATAGCATCAAGTGAAAAACATATAACCCAAAAAAGCCAAGATGTACACACTGAAATCTATAAAGCAGCATTGAAAGAAATTACAGACCTAAATAAATGGAAAAACACTTCACGTTTATGGATTAGAAAATTTAATACTGTTAAAATACCAACATATGTCAATCTGATGTATCAATCCAACACAAAAACTATCCAAATCACAGGTGCTTTTTATGTGGAAATTAACAAATGGATCCTAAAATCCATGTGGAATGCAAGGGACCCAGAATAGGTAAAATGATCTTGATGTAGAACAAAGCTAGAGAACACATCCTAAATTCAGAACTTACTATAGAGCTACAGTAATTAAGACAGTATGGTACTGGCCTAAGAAGAGACACACATAGGACAATGGAATAAAGCTGAAGAGTCCAAAATTAGTCATATTTATGGTCATTTGCATGTGTTTTTGACAAGGATACCAAGCCCACTCATAAAGAAATTATTATTAGTCTTTGTAACAATTAGGTACTGTTCTACTAGATATCCACATATTCAAGAAGGAAACTGGATCCCTACAATGCACCACATGCAAAAATGGATCAAAGACCTAAATTTAAGAACTAAAACCATAAGATGCTTAAAAGATATAAGAGAAATGAAAACATGTACACAAAGTGTTCATAGTTGTAGTATTCATAATATGCAAAAAGCATAAAGAACACACATATCCACAACCAAATGGACAAGCAAAAAAATACAGTATATTAATACACTGACAATATTCAACCACAAAAGAAACAGTACTAGTGTACATGCTACAACATGGATACAGTTTGAACTCATTACTTCAGGGAAGGTGGCAAAACAGACAAAAAGGCCACATATTGTATGACTCCATTAACATGAAATGTCCAAAGTAGGCAAACTCATAGGCATACGAAGATGCCTATCTGGGGCTGTGGTTAAGAACAGGCAATCACTCCTAATGGGTACAGAAAATGTTTACAGCGATGAAAATGCTCTGGAATTATATTAAGACAACTTCACAACTCTGAATATACTATAACGTCAAATTTTACACTTTTTAAAATGGTGAATTTTATACTATGTGAATTATATCTCAAAGATGTGAGAATACACATGTCCTCCATTTAATGGTGGACGACATAAGGTCAGCTTTTCCAAAATAAGTCTTTATTACAGATATTTCCAATCTCTTTTTAAGTTAACAAGCAAATGTTGGCAGAACTACTCACACGATATCTTCCAAGATGTTATGGGAATTTCACTGAAACCACACAACCACGGATAAGGTAGGAATGGGTATACTCCAAGTCAAGGGAATGGCAGGGACAAAACTAAAATTCAGAGTCATTTCACTGAAGGCTACAACCTCAACCAATGTGTACTATATTCCATATACATTCCCTATCATTTTCTATGTATTTCTGGGTAATGGAAAATCAGGATAATGATCCCAGGTTCCATGCATATCAACCTAAGAATCTTAATGTGTTGTTTGTTTTTGCAAGATGATGACGACAAATTTTAGGTGGTCATGTGGACCTAGTCTTACCATTTGTCATCCCTTTTCCTGTCTGTACGACTTTTGGTAAGGTGTATAACCTTTCAAGTTACAGTGACTGATCTGTTTTGTGAAAATGAAGGACCATGTGCATAGGTATTTGGCTATCATTGAAAATTCTTGTCAGAATTTACAGGATTTTGGCCATCAAAGTATAAGAAAATGTTAAATATGACTCAAATACATTTACAGAGAACAGCTTCCTCCATGAAAATTTGAGGGACTACTTAGTAATAGCAGAATGACTTAAGGTATCAGTTGTGATGACTGCTGGGAGAATGTGAATGGCATAAAGAAGGTGGTCCAGAGTACATCAGAAGGCAGGATACAAAACTGTCTTGCTTTCAACCATCTAGTCTTTTCCAACTCACTGACTTCTTTTTCCAGGGGCTGATATGATTCAGTGATTCCAGAAAATTTATTTAAGAAATATATGTGTATATTTCTTGATTAAGGATTATCTGCCTACTGCCTAAGAGACAGAAAGATCAGTACAAGGTAAGTTCCACTGTGGATTTACTCAGATTCCATACAAAAGAGAAGATGCTTTTTAAAAAAAACAAAAACAAACAAACAAACAAAAAAGGGACAATATCAAAGCTAAACCACAGGAAAGGAAAAGCACACACTTCTGAAGGCCTCACCTGTTCCAATAAATGTGATTCACCAGGCTGCGACCAGAGATATGTAGGCTGCTATTACACTATAGAGTCTTTATGAGCATGATACTTTCAAAATTCCAACTGAAAGAGTATGTGAGTTGTATAAATTAAATCTAAGTAAGGAATTTTGAGTAGTGATATAAAGGGATGCTAGTGAACAGGAGGCACTAGGAAATTATGCAAAAATCCATCTGTACAATTTATTCAAAGGGGAAGTACTCATACAAACCTTAAAAGAACAGAACAGTGCTTTATGAGAATGAAAAGAATTAGAAGTAGTTCAGAGTCAGGAAGATAACTCGAGTAAATCAAAGGATTGGGGCCTGAAATAAAGTACAACTGAATAGGTTTTAGAGACAATAACTGACAACATGCATATATGCACACACGCATGAACTGTGATAGGGTGGGGAACAGCAAAGGCCACGGTATATGTGGAAAGATCAGAGGACAACTTTGTGGAGTTAGTAGCTCTTTCCTTCTATGTTTATGTGGGGTCTAGGCAGAGTATTCAGGTCAAGTTTTGTATAGTGAGCACAGTTTATCCACTAAGCCATCTCACCAGGCCTCAAAATTGACAGTTTTAAAGGAAGTAACAAGAAATGGTGAGGAGATACAAGATTAAGAATTTTGTTTTTATAGGTACTGTTTTGTACTGTATTGACTTTGAGGTACCAGGATGATGTCCTGGAAATACAGATCTGATTTGACATGAGATATGAGACCCACAAGATATATGAAGAGAAAAATCTTTGAGAATTACTGAGGTTGAACTTCAGAGGAGTACTTCAAGGTACAATCAGGAGAGTATCCACACAAGGTGTCTATGAGTTGGGATGGAAAAGTGAGTCTTTCAGGAAGCTATCGCCCAACTCTGCAAGGCTATCAAGAGTTAAAAACAAGAGTTCTTTACTCTGGCAAATGGAGAGTATCATTGCAAGTACATTTTCAGGGAAATATTCCTGGATTAGCAGCCTTTACATACATGCACTCAAATCTTCTTGTAACTGTTACCAAAGTCAATTTTCTGATTTTAAAGTAGAAAAGAAAGGTCTCTGTCTGTATTGTGTAAACATTTTCACCACCAAACACCAGGGACTGTTTTACATTCTGACATTAAGTAAGAAATGATAAGAGAAGCAGCAAATGGAAGTTACTATTATTATTATTTTATTCTGGGGGACCTGGGAAGGGTAGAAAGGATAAAATACACCTTGGGATAAGCAGTTAAAGGATGAACATCACAAAGAGTAGTCTCAGTAAAATACTTCTTTCTCTAGGTTATGTGGATTCTTGAGAAAAAAATTTTTTAAAAGAGGTTGATTTCAGCATAGCCACCTTATGGAAACAGGGAGTGATGCTGCCTAGTGATGCATGTGCCACATGTTATTATGAACAAGTTCTCTGAAGCCTCATTTATAGGTTTCTTTTGATATATACGTTCCTACACAGGGATGTATTTCCAAATAATGGTAAGGTTATTGCAAATGAATTTGATCACACAATTAACTATAGACCACGATATGTACAATCACACACTCAATTTGTTTGCTGCAGCTGCCAAGCCTCCAGAAAAGTTTTGCTGCAGGCTGTGCTTTTATGCCATAAGTTTGAAATGTTGTACGATACTTAAAGGTATTTTTTAACTCGTAAGTATTGTTCCATGACAATCTAGTAAAGCAATGATGAAAAGGCAGCCATAATAATGTGGTAACATGCCGAGAAAAACTGATTAGGAAGCAAGTGAGAGTGTATTTCTACCTCTGAAAACTTTTTAGGTTTTTTTTTTTTTTTTTCACTTTCTTTTAAATATATTGATGATACTTCTGTTTGATAATCTATATCATCATTTGAAAACTTTCACACAGATATAGTATCACAACTACTTCAATACTGTACTGATAATAAACTTGAGAACTGAAGAACACAAATCTCTTCATGAATTTATTTTATAAAATATACCCACTTAATTTGTCTTCTTATCACTTTCATAATACATAAGAAGCACAGTGGACGAGATGCCCATTTAGATGACTATAGTCACATTTAGGGGGTCCTATAATCAAGGTAGCATATATACCACAACAGTGTTCTAAAGGCTAGCTCAGAAAAAACAAAACAAAAACAAAAACAAAAAAACCTCACGTTACCTTATCACAATATGGAACGCATCGTGTTCTCTTTTTCCATTAAAGTATTTAAAAGTCACTGTTTCATTTAGCATTACATTAAATAATAGCTCTGTCTCAACTACTATAAGAATGAAAATAATCCTAAGACATCCTTTTCCCCTTCCAATGATTTGAAAGCTACAATTATCCACTGCCAATTTAAAACATCAGGTTAATTTGCACTAGTTGTTAAAACAATCAAGGCACAAGCTCAACAGGTTATCTGTAGCTTGTAGTAGAATGATATACCAGTATGTCTCTCCTTAGTTAAAAATACATAATTCTTTTATTTTGTTATGCAACAAAAGAAATTAACATCACAGACATAGAAGACTAGGGATGGGAAACTACATTAAATATCCAGTAATTTAAGCCTATTTGTAGTTTAATATAGGACATGAAATCTTTAACATTTTTGAAGTAAAATTTTAATTTGGGGGATATACAATTTAATTCTCAGGAGTACTAACTCCATTCATTTTCCAGGCCTGTTTACTGTGTAAATAAGTAACACAAGGCACAGTAGCTGTACTTTCTGTTATGCTGCAACACTGATCGAGTGCCTTGAAAAACAGTTGATTAAACAAGATGATGGCAACAGAAGGGGAGACTTTGGATTGTCTATTTAAAATCTCGGTAATAATAAAGATTCATTTTAAGTGCACTTTCACATGCTTATTTATACAAACTTCCTAATTTTGTTGCAATAGGCTTGACTATTCTATCATTTGGCCAGATGCACTTTCCCCAGTAAACTTAAACAACAAAAACAACAACAACAACAACAACAACAACAACAACAAAATCCCTGTCCTTCCATATACTAATAAGATTGGCTACTGAAACAGTTCATTGCAAGACACATGACGACAACATACTGTGGCATGAGTTGTTTTAATCTGTTGTGCTGTTACTAAAGTTCTGAGGCCTCTGGTTCAAACATTCCAAGTTCTCCCTTCCATCTTTATTGATTCTCAAAATTTTGTACAGAAAACTCTTTGGGGGCTAGAACAGCAGTACTTGCACCACACTGTTTCTTTGACTTCAAGTTTCAAAAGCAAATTGTTAGAAAAAAAGTTCCTGATTTGACTTAGATACAGGGACCAAAAAAAAAAAAAAAAAAAAGAAAAAAAAAAATAGCACATACTTGAAGATTACATGGTCTACAAATGGTGGCAATGTTTTTCCTTGCGAGAATAGTTTCGTTGGTATATATATTTTAAATACTCAAAAAGGCTCAACCTCAAGCAGTAATAAACACAAGCAAAAGTGATTTAACCCTTAAAATAAATATTCAGAAAAACTTCTCTGTACATACAAGTGAAAGAATATGTAACACTTTCACGCAAAAAAATAATTATAATAATAATAAAGGATTTGTTCATATATGCAGCTGAAATCTGCTGTTCCAGCCCACAATGTCCCCAATGAAGAAGGGAGGCACAGACACAGATGACTACTGTGGTTCACTATCTTACAGCCTTTTTGTACTGGGACACTATTACCATCAAATTATCCCTCTTATATTTATTAAGTTTTTTAACTTTTTTCTTTTTTTTTTTCCTTTTTGTTTTGTTTATAGCATGCCAAATCCTTTGGCATACGTGATGGCCTTCAACAATCTCTCTTTAAGTTTTTCTTTGCTTGAATATTCCGGAAGTAAAAGGACATTAAAGCAAGTATGAGATGTAGGTAACCTAAATAGAGAGAAAGGGAAAAACAGGAAAATCATAAGTCATTGGAAATATGCAGTATTAAGTGCTCCTATTAGATGCATATTTTGTTAGGAATGTTTGGAATAAGAAACTACAGATTAAAAAAAAATCATAAACATCGTGCTGTTTAGTTACAAAGATCAGTTGGGTCTTTATCCTATGAAATGTTGGCAACATTTTATATCTATTGAGTTTCTGCTAAAGTTCATTTAAATTTTCACACAACAAACATAACTTACTCAAAAGTTTAAAAAATAGTCAAACCAAGTTTTTAAAGATTTTAAAGTCTATGCTCTTTATACAGATTAGAAATACTGCTGGCAAAATGACAATGATAATGATTAAATATTAATTAAAATTAGAGCCATGATTTATAAAATAATGTATAATTAACAGTAATAAAAATATATTTATCCATGTATACCGAAGTCAACATACTAACTAGGACATATTGTTCAGCTCCACCATAAAATAAGTATTTAATAGAGAAAGAATACAATCAAAAGTCAGAATGATTTAACCCTAGAATAAGAATCTAATATAATCTAAAAGAACAGGCAACCCTCTAAATTGTAGTGTAGCCATTCAAAGTAGACTGTTCTATAGTAAGTCTTTCTTAACAGACTATGAAACAAAGGGGAAATGAAACATAAAAACTTCATAAGACCTGCACTTCTGTAAGCTCCATAATTACTTTTTAAGTTCACTAATTTTTAAAAATTTCTTCAAATCGTGAAGGCAAAATATCATTCCACTAATGTTTGCTGACTTGGACATTTCCATATAACATCAGAAGAACATATAGAGGCTAAAAATTGGCTCTGCTTGCATGTATGGAATATGGTGAAAAGGTTTACAGAGGGTACAGAGTTGCACTTTGATATTACCTTTCTGTGTCTGGGCCATTTTTGGCTATAATCATCTTCAATTTTCCCAGTCCTCCAACAGGTGCTCTGTCTGTGCCCGTTGTAAACTGCAGGAAGAGTCTTTTCTGTTCATCTGTAAACGAATGAACAACTTCCCAGAACTCCCTAGTGAGAAAAAAAATACAATACTAGTTTTAATTTGATATTCACTACAAACAAGCTCAGCATACTAAAACATCATTAAGGCCAATGTCACAGTGAATATTAAAAATGCCAATCTCCTCTAGAATATATTTTATTTACCATTCTTCCATTAATTCATTCATTACTCACCTTGTGAAAGCAGATTGATAATATATTTAGATTTTGAAAGAAAATGTAAACAAATATTCCATTATTGCACTTAGTATACAAATTTTAGTCAGCCAGGACTTATATCTTGCAAGAACTATATGGGTTAAATATCAATATAACTCTTGCTCAGAAACTCTACATAAAAAATACTTTTGTATTCCTAATGCTAAGTGTGACTTTTTAGAAAATTTATTGTAAAAAATACATGTATTTAGAAACCTCAGAAAACACCAAATGTTAATATCCATTCCTAAAACCTCAATCTAAAATCTATCAAGATCTTCTCCAAAAGCAAGAAAAAAGTATAATTGATATATCTGTAATCTATGCTGAGAATAAATTTGGAAAAATCAAGTAATAAATCCCAAAAGTTAAAGTAGAGAAATCATATACAAGATAAGCACAGGTAAGGATCAAAATAGGACAAAAAAATTGCAGACACTAGAAGTTCTAAAGAAAGAAGTGACAACATTTTTCAAAAAGGATAGATAAGCCTGGTGAAGGGATTTTAATTAAAAAAAAAAAAAAAAAGATGTAAGTGAAAAACTAGAAGACATTGAATCACATAAAGGAAAACCAAATCTTAAACAGCAGTAAAAGGTTCTCTCAACAGAGAAACCACTTAAAGCGACTGTACTATGCGTTGTTACCCTGTGACATTTACAATAGCAGGTCCATGGGAGAAAATATATAAAAATGTAAATGATAAAAAAAATAGTTCAAATAGGAATATTATGAAGAGTCCTGCAAATGAGAATTAAGGCTTTTTGGCATAAGGGACTAGGTAAAAAAAGACTGAGTCGTGAATAATATAAACAATAACATGAAAAGTTTAACCATGGCATCATGAATCAGAAATAGATTAAAAATTCAAATAGAAATAATAATACTTGAAAATTCTGAGGCCAATACACAGCAACTCTAGAAATAAAAGATGATTCATAAATGAAGTAAGCAAAGGAGGGAAGTCTAGTAATTTTTATTTGACGAACGTCCAACATTTCTATTTGACAACAATCTAGAAACAAACAAAAAGCAAGGAAAAGAGTAGGGAGTCAGAATGGGAAAGGAGGTAAAACAAAATATTCAAAACTGAAGAAATACATATCAAAGTAGAATAATGGGCACAAACTGTTAAGTAAATTGATAAAACCTTTCACTTGGTAAAAATCCCTAATAAGTTAAAATAAATGACAATGATGTAAAGAAAATACTGTAAGTTTATCACAAAGACCAATGTTTCTAATGTGTAAGAAAAGGTAAAGGTAAAGGAAATCTAAAAAGTATTCCTATAATTCAGCACTTATAAAGTTGAGGCAAAAGGTAGGCAGGGGCAAAATCTTGTCCAAAAGAGGGGTCTGAGGGGGATCAATTACTGAACAATAAAATGAGTAAAAGACAGTATTAAAAATATGATTAGATAATATAATGACATTGAAGATAGAAAACTATACTGCAATGTTATGTGACAGATGTAGGCAAACAAAAAAATTGCACAGTAACCTCTAAATTAATAAGGGATTATTTTGATGATATACTTAAAAGATTCTTTCTAGGTTTGTTCCTAGACAAGGTCTACCAGCCATAACATTCAAGAGTAAATCTTATTCCTGAATGCAGTTTTCTAATAATTTCTTATAACAATGTTTTAGTGCAGGGTAGGGGATAATAATGTTCAAGATGAGGCAAAATTTCAAATTTTAATGAAGTCATGAGTCATGTTAAAAATATACCAAGGCCAAGTAACATGTCTACCATTCAAAGTCCCAATTGTAAAACACATTTACCCCATTAAAAGTAAATTCATGAATTCATAATATTTGAAGACAAAAATAAGCTCAGCTAACATTATTAAAACTACCATATCATCTTTTTATTCTATCAAACATAAATACATTTAACTTTGCCTTTTCATTAGATTCATTTCTTAAGGTAATATAATATTTGCTGATATGAAAAAGATAGGAAAATGGGAAAATGACATGCAGGATGATCAGATAAAAGGAAATGAAGAAAAATTAGGAATTTGGAAAGACAGACAAAAAAGACATACAAGGCAAAGGACTATTGATCTCACAATCTCTGTCAACAGAGCAAATTTAGATAGGAAAATTAGAGACCAACATTAATCTTTTGGTTTATTTATTTCACTTTAAAAAAAATGAAGAGGGAGTTAGAGGAGCATAAATCAGCAAGCAGTGCTGCTCTGGTTCCTGCCTCAACTTCCCTCAATGATGGATTATGAACTGGATGGGTATAAAAATGTACAAAGCCTCATCAACCCCAAACCACATAGAGAAAGTACGAATGTTTCACAAAAGAAACGTTTCTCCTCATAATAATCAAGATATATCTTCTAAGAACAAAAAGATTCAGTCCTGAAGGTGATAGGGTGGTTTAAAAGTAAATTTGCTAAAATGGAGAAAGAAAATGAGAAATAAAAGAATCAAGGAGGAATGATCATGTAGATGTGAGCAGGATGTGCTTTCATAAAAAAAGAAAATTAAAGCAAATTAAGAATATAATACAGGGACTGAACCACCATCAGACAAAGGAGACAACTGCCTGTTTCTATCAGTAGTATCAGTTAAATGATGTCTCAGGAAAATACAATTTTGAAGATCTAGAGACAGAATAAAAGAATTGAAGAATCACTGCAACAAGGACAGGAAAATTGAAAAACTCAAGGTGAAGAAGAAACACGACATATAAAACAAAGTGTACTTTTAAAGAAGCAAGAACAAAAACTGTAGATGAGGCAGAAAAGAACAAAGATATACACACACAAACACACAAATACAAAAAGCACACAACCCTAGAAAACTCAAAACCAAGTTTTGACAAGACAGAAAGGCAAAAGGAGAAAAGAAAAAACAAGGGAGAGAAACAGACTAAAAGGAGACCAGAGGAAGAAAAGATAAATCTGTTGAAGGAAGAAGCATATTAGGTGATTCCAGAGATGTTTAAAATAATTTTGTATACCAGTACAATTGAAAATTAATTTGAAGAAACATTAAAGCCAAAAGATGATGAACAGAGAAGGAACAGGACTATAAGCTAAAAATAGAGAAATAAGCAAACAAATTCAAGAACTAAGACAAAAAATAGGAAAAGAGAAAGAAAATGAAAACCTTTGAACTGAGCAGAGAATATGAAGAATTAATCATATTAAATAGCAGTGATTTTACTCACACTAATAATTTAAAAACCAAATTTGAAAAACTTAATAGTTCTCTGAAAAAGAAATGCAGAAAAGAACAGCAAAAAGGACAGCTAATTGACCTTGAAATAAAAGAGAAGCAGAAAACTTTCATAAAGCAATGGATCCAGAGGATGAAAAAAAAATAAAAATAAAAAAAAAGAGGCTCCATTTACTGATAAAGTGATTATGGAAACCATGTTTAAATGAATAGCTAAAAAGAGGGTTAGGGCACAAAGAACTGAAGAACGAGTTATTTCCAATAAACTTAACTTGAACTGAAAAAGAAATGAAGTAGCGCTACGAAAGAAAGAAGATGAGGAGAATGAAGAGCAGTAGCATTATGAATTACTCCCCTATGAAAGGTGAAGAGCAAACCAAATCAGGAGCTAAGTGATTAAACAAGCCATTATAAAAACACCCATCAACTATTCAAATGCCTCACTTAGATTTAAAGTAACAGGAGAGTCAAAGCCAGAAATTACAAGTTGATTGGTGGGAGAAATACTGCAGAGTGGATGGAGGTCAGTAGATTGAAAGGAGAAGCTTATTGGAATTATTTATGAGAAAATGGAGGAATGTATGTGTAAACCAAACAAAAACAAATGTTACTTAGTACCTCAATTTTTACTGTAGAAAGAACTAATTGATCCCTGATCTTGTTTTCTCCCTGGAATGGAACAAATGATTTTTCTCTTTTGTAGCACACAACACCAGCTCGACTTTCCCTTTCCCTTGTTACTTAAGTTTCTTAATATAGACACCTTTTCTGTAAAGTGGAAAAAAAAAGGGGGGTGGGGTGGGGAGCAGAGGTAACACTTACTTGCTTTTTTTTTTTTATGTTGACTTCTTAATTCTTCTTTATAAGTCTTCAAAATAGAAGTGGAACTAAAGAACAAACATTCTTCTACACTGAAAATCACTATGTTGTGTAGAACTTGTATTTGTCAAGCATGCAAAATTTATTTTGTCAAAACCTAAAATAGACTGTGGATTTTCAATGTTTATAACAATTGAAATATATATTATTTTGAATGAATTTAATTCCTGAGCGTTCACATCAAAAATTATTCTAACATAACCTACAATATGTTTGGAACCTTTCCCTTTGAGTGGTCCCTTTTTACCATAGTACTAAGAAATTTTGATGAAATGGTGTATCATTCTTTTCATGGGAAAGAAGCATGGAAAAGAATAAAAAAAAAAAAGAGCCAAACAAAGAATTTTATTTTTAAAAATATGTATAATATATGATACTTATAAATATGTGCTAAATGATACAACTTTTCATTTAAAATTCTATAAATAGGCCTGAAGACTGTTTGGTGGTTAAGACACCAGCTGCTATTGCAGAGGCTCCAGGTTAGATTCACAACCCCTACATGATGGCTCAACTCCAATACCAGGGGATCCAACTCCGTCCTCTAGCCTCAGTGGACACTGCATACATACATTGCATAGACACAAATATGTAAGACACCCACACAAAAAAATTAAAAAAACAAAAAATTGTTATCTTTAAAAGTCTATAAATAATTGCCTATTATGTTCTATTGTTGAATTGTTTCATATTTTAATTTACTGAAAGAATTTTATTTTACAGTATAAATACATAGTAAATTTATTTTTCAAAAATCAGAGAAACAAAAATAGGGATCAAAATAAAACACATATTTATTAAATAGTATATGCATGAAAACTTTGTCAATATCAACAAGAGATGAAAAATATAAAGACATGAAAATTAGAACTACATAGTAAAAACTAAAATTCTAATAACAGGCTATAAAACAACTAGTTCAGAAATGAAAAGTTTAGAAAACGTTAACAGAGAGGAACCTTGAAAAAATGTGACAGAAGGTGCAGTTAGAAATAAATTTTAAAAATTATAATACATGGAAACTAGAGCTAAATTCAAAAATATACACAAGGGAGAAAATAAATAATTCTACAATCTCTTAAAAACCTAAAATTAGGAGATTGAAACTATTAATACTCAAAAAAGCAATAGAGTTGCGCCATGCTAGACAGTCTTACTGATTCAAATACACAGTGTTGCTGGGCACTGGGGAATGCTCTGCTATGAATAGTTCTGGTCCTGAAGTGCTCTCCTATCCTTTGAGTATTAGAGACCCCTAGATAAGACAAAGATAACCACATGGGCTGAGGTACTGTTAGAAGTACCAGCAAAAGGAAGCCGGCAACAAGCTACATAAAGTATCTATTCTCCAACATGCAAATAGCTGGAGAATATTTGATTGATAGATAGATAGATAGATAGATAGATAGATAGATAGATAGATAGATAGATAGATAGAATTCAGTTGAGAAAAGACCTTATAAGCAGCACCAGAAAGGACTTAGGGGGAGGACCTGGGTAGAATGAGATAATAAAACAGTACAAATGAGAATCGAAGTCTGAGTACATAGCAGAATGGCTGCCTAGTAAACATTTTAAATAGGATTGTGAGTCTCCTGACTTAACAGCTGATGCATAAAAGATAACAGCAACAACAAAAGCCTATACCTACTAGTATTCATGGTACTGAACAGTACTCTGTACTCAACCAAAGGAGAAAGATAACATTATCCCATCTACAAATCCTTTGATCTTCTTGCCAGATTAGTTGGTGCAATAGTGGCACAAAGCTGGTGGGAGTAACCAATCAATATCCAAATTGAGTTAAGACCCACTCCATGAGCTAACTTATATCTAACATTGCTTGGAGGTCTAAGAATCTGAGACCAGATAGCCCAGGAACCCAGAGGCAAACCAAATACTACTGTTTTTGCTTTTTCCTTTTCTTTTTTTTTAATGAAATATAACAATGACTCCAAAAACATCCTGCTATGTTTATAGAGCTGTGCCCTGCTCAGTCATCATCAGAGAGCTTTTTCCTGAAGCAGATGGAACAAATACTGAGACCTGCAGCCACAAAATATGCAGACAGAGAGACAGAGAGAGAGAGAGAGAGAGAGAACCTTCCCTCTAGGCTGCATCAACTCTGTGCTAAAGGAAGGAGCCAGGTAAGAACAGGGGGCGGGGGCCAACACTAAGGAATCAAGGCCTTTTTGATACAACAGGGATACTGCACATATAAACTCACAGAGACTGTGGCAATATGAACAGAGCTTATACTGATGGTAGAGGTGAAAAGTAAACATAAATACCTATTCCCAATCCAGAGGCTATCTCCAATTCATAGACACTTGTAAATGAAAAATTAGTTTTCTATAAGCAAGTCTCACTGGAGAAACATACCACTCTTATGTGTGGGGCCCATGTCCATCCATAGATGGCCAACACAAAACTAACTCAATGGCATCTACAGAGGTTCTTGGTCTCATAATGTTAAGTCATGGTGTTTCTCCACCCCATACCTTAAAGGTCCTCTGATTATGTATTACAGCTTCTAGTTTTGTGAGTTTTGCATTTTTATGAGATTCTCTAGTACGCAAATGTGTGTGTTTCTACATCTATAGTTTCTTATAACTTTTTTTCTTTGATTCTTTTTCTTGCTTGGCTGCTGTGTCATCCCAATTTGTTATTTCTTTATCTTAATTTATTAGACTTTAGATGCTTTTTTGCTTTCTTACAAGAGATAGAAAAGGCATGGATCCAAATGGAAGAGGAGGTGTGGGAGATCTGGAAAGGGTAGGGGAAGAGGGAAAACATAATAAATATATGGAAAAAACATCCATTTTAACAAAACCTTCAAAAAATAAATAAAATAAAAATAGGAAATATCATAATAACAAAAAGAAATAAAAAAAGGAAGCTATCATACCAAGAACAAGGAAATTAAAACAACTGATGCCAACAGAGATTAAAAAATTGTTTGAATTTTCTGACAAGGTTTATAAAGCAACAGAAGTAATTACAAGCTTGGTCTCAGAAATAAAAGATAAAATAATGCATAAGAAACATAATATTTAAATTTATTCAAACTAAAGCATACATTATTTCAACACTTATATTACAAAACAATGCTGGATGAAACTATGGTATAACTAAATGGAAAGTTTTATGTCATGCTTGAGACTTAGAGAATCCAAACTGATGAAAATGACAATTCTCAAGTTGACTTATTCAATCAATTCAACCCAAATCAAAACCTCAAAAATGTAGGTAAAATTCAACAAACAGATTTTAATATTTATATGGAAGTAAAATTAGTGAAAACATTGAGAACAATGAAAAAGTAAAGGGGTTCACACCATCTAATGTAAAGACTTGTTCTTTCTACTGAAAGGTAAAGGATCAACAAGGTGTGATTCTGATTAAAGAACAAATTAATAGGCAGAGAAGAACCAAGTCTAGAAGTAACTCACATAGAAATCAATTTCAGCAAAAATAAAATTTAGTGGGGGAAAAAAAGCTGCAGAATAGAATAATACATGTATAACACGTTTGCAAATGATCCTAAAAAAGAATACCTTCTAAAACAAATAGTTCATAATCAGTCAAAAGAAAAGTGGGGAAGACAATTCACAAAGTAATGGTTAAAAAGATAAATACCTAAAGCCAGCTCAAGATTACGAATCATTAGTGATAAGCAAATTTAAACAACGATGAAATTTTCACACTCCAAGACAATATGACCAAAGAAAAGAGATGTAGAACTTAGTTCCAGCACTGTTGGTCATCTTACAGTAAAATGGCATTACCGTTTTGCAAAAGCATTCCTGCCATGCTTCTTAAAGTTAAAAATGTTAACCACTTAAAGTGCTTCTTCAGGAGAAATGAAAACACTTCAACAGTTAGAATGAAAATTTTATTTGTAGTAGCTCCAATCTCATGATAATCCTATTGCTAATAATAGTAGGAGAATAAATAGGCAAATGGCATATATTAATCTAAAACATTACTTTGCCATATTGTAGAGATAATGCTAGGATATTCCCATTAAGACTTTCCTATTACTATGTTGATCCCTGTTATGAATCACCTTAAAAACTGAGCAGCAATATAATGGTTGCCATGAGAAAACACTTTTGTGACTGGTCTTAGAAAGGGCAAAGCAAGAGTAATCTTCTACAAATTTAAAAGAATAATAAAACAATACTGTGATATAAATATAACAATGATAATATATCATTAGACATAGTTAATATTCATTCTGTTGTTCACGTACTTGAGTCTTATTACTCAAGTGATCTACCAGAAAGATATCTGTTTAAATGTCTCTGACATCACAGTGGATGCCAAAAGGACATCTCTGTCACTTTGACCATTAACATTAGAAGATAGGGGAAAAGATCTTTTAGAATTGGATAGTAGCATAGTATAGAGAAGTAGAAACACAGACATTTGACTAGAGAATGCTATTAGTGGTAATACTGCCCTAAGAATTGTTCAGAATCACTAGTACACATGGTTCTTCCCACGTATCTTAAAGACTAAATAATGTGCCATTTTACACATTACCAAAAATAAACCAAAGGCAAGAGAAAATATGAGACTTAAATCATAATATGAGACTTAAATCTGTCTACCCCATCCACACACAAGGCCAAGAGTTCTTCCTCCTGCTCCTGGCTGCATGGCCTCATTTACACAGCCCCTTGACTGAGGGGCACTGCCCACTTCCTTCTCTGCTGATGCAGACAGAGGGAAGCAGGTCAGTCAGTGACTAGCTTGGAGGCTAAGCTTCCCTGACCTAAGACTGTCCTCACCACAACCTGTCCTCATTTTGCTGAGTCTCAACCCTTGTCTGTACCCTGGGAGCTAGCACTGAGTCCTCACCTGGGTGAGCACGCCAGAATGGGCAGGGAGCACTGGGTCCTCACCTGGGGAGAGCACCTCAGAATGGGCAGGGTGCTGAGTTGTGTACATGAAATAAAGCATTAGACTGCATGAAAATTGGTAATATTACTATAGGTCTACTTTTGAGCTTACTTGTTTGGTAACCAGTACCTACAGGCAGATACGGAACACAAAAGCACACATGCACTTCTTTGATGAACAAAATCTTCCTTTTTAAGAATTAAACACCTCACCTAATCACAACAGATTCTCTCGTATAGCCACCGTCATACTCTGTAGTTTCTTCTAGTGCCTGGAAATCTAGATTCTGAAAATTATAGAAAAAAAAAAAGCACCTTAACATGTATAGTACACCATTAAAATATAAAAAATATATATTATGAACTTTTTTGTAGATGTCTTTCTTACCCGGCTTCCACATATAAGCAATTCAATTTCTTCTGGTCTGAATAAGTATTTTAAGGGTGATTCATTAGTCACCATATGAAAACCTCTGCGGAACGCCTTGAATTGTTTTTCTACAGATTTATTGAGAATATAGTCTGAATAGAGATTGACGAATTCCTGTAGAAATATTAACAAGAATATCATATGCTATACAAATGAAACACAACTAGCTATTGGGCTACATAGTTTTAATAGCCACCCTCCACACCAAGAAAACCTTCAGCAGTATTTTTTGTCAATATGTTTAAAAAATAGATTTTGGAGAGTCGGTTTAGTGCTTAAGAGCATTAGCAACTCTTATAGCGAAATCAAAGTTCAATTTCCATCATTCACACAGCAGCTAAACAACCATGTATAACTCTGCTTCCAGGGGACTAAATACCCTTTTCTGGCCTCCATGAGCAATATATGCAAATGGTGTACCAACATATATACAGGCAAAGCACTCATACATATAAGATAAACATAAGTCTTAAAAAATTAATAAAATGTTTTATGTACAAAAAAATTATTTTCAGTTTTTCACTCACTTCTGACAGATATTAAAGCTGCAAGTCATATACATAAAACAGTTATACATTATGATTCTGAGAGTAAATTAAAGAGAAATTAATATAAAATGTAATTAATAGTAATAATGTAATAATAGTAATGTAATAATGTAAATAATAGTAAGATTAAAATAAAAGATTACAAAGGACTTTAGGAACCTCTAGTATGCAATATAATTTTAAGTTATGAATGCTGAATTTGAGCAAACCAGAATGTCCCAGGTTTCCTCTGAATTGATTACCAAGTGATTACCAATATCAATTGTGGTATTGGTAAGCTAGCTACTATATCCAGTTCAGCAAAAATGGTACTTGTTGGCACACTAAGCTACTGTACCAAATTATAAAAATGTAGTCTGTATCATGACAGTATAATATTTCTCCAAAAATTATAGTATAAATTAATATATTTCTTAAAGTTATACTATTTCTTATAATTTTCTTATGCTCACAGTTATTTTGTTACCAATTAAATACCTATTAAAGTTAATAGAAATCAAATCTAATGTGAATAATTTCATATGTATAATTAGATTTCAAATGGAAAATACATATACGTACTGAATCAGATCAACACTGGGCTCTGTATACCAGTTAGGTTTGTTACACTATAGTAATATTTGCCCATTCACCTTTTTTCTAGTCTGTTTAGTCTTTCTCTAAAGGATAATTAACAATTAATTGTGCATAATAAAAGCTTTTATCTAAATTTAGGAAACTGTAGCTTTAATATTTAGTTATCTTGTTTTTGTTTTGCTTTTTGGGTTTTTTTTTGGTCTTTTTGTTATTTTGTTACCCAGAGCTGAAGACTGAACCCAGAGCCTGTGCTTGCTACTCAAGTGCTCTACCACTGAGCTAAATCACCAACTCCTAGCTTTACTATTTAGACAAATTTGTTTATGTAAAGTATTTGTTACTGTTTCAAACCATATAACATAATTCTTTGAAAACTTTGTTATTATACTGCTTTGAAAGTATATATTTATAAAATGACAAAAACATTTTGTTACCTTCCTGTTTTCATTTGTAATTGGAATTTTATCACCATTTTCTTTTAGATCATACATCATTGGGTTACCAAAAAGATCTGTCTGTGATATCTGGAAAGTGATCATCATATCATCTTCCACATTCCCTTCATATTCCAATAAATCCTTTAAACTCTGATATAAAACCTAACAATTAGAAAGAGAAGTGAGGTTACCATATAATTACTAAAACAAATAAAAACAATACATTGCTCATTCATTGTAGAAACAATTTGTCAACAAAAATGAAGCCATAAATATTCCGCATCTCTCAAGTAGTTTAATAAGACAGAAAGGCTGTAACAGGTAATGTGTCAATCTTTACTTAAAAATTCTTCAAATCATCAGCTCAGCAACAGATTTCATACCACGCTCTAGAATATACACTGTGTCTACATGCTAGTGGCAGGGCACAGGAAAACAGGAAAAGCAAAACAAAACTAAAAAACAAAACCACCACCACCACCACCACCACCAAAAATCCACACACATAACAACTAGGCAATTGTCATTTTACTAGACAGATTCACATGTGACATTGAAAACATGATGTTTACAATATTTTTTTATGGGGTCAATTAAAACATACTTGATACAATATATAAAAAATTATGAATGTTTATTATACTTAATTAACCAGATTAATTGTACTTTACTGTACTAGATAGCAGTATCAATAAAATCTTGCAAATAAAATCACGTTTTTATATAAATTAAGATATACTTCGGTATTTAGATACAATCTTAAAGACTATTAATGAAGGACAAAAAACTTACTGGGTGAGAGTCTCCCAAGTCACAAAAGGTTCCTTTTTTCCCCATTAGCTTCCTGTATACAACCATGGGAAAATGGACATCCAGTATACAGTTATTGTAAATAGCCAGACCCAGGACTATGCCAATCAGAGTAAACTGACCCTCAGTTTCAAAAGAAGATGGATTAAACCAAAATAATTTTGTAGCTTCATCATATGTGAACATACCTATAAAGAAATAATTAAAATATAATTTATACTTTTTGAAAGACTAAGAATTTAAATATAATTTTAAACAAAATCACATACAGAATTTAAAACAGTAGATATATTTTTTTTCTATTTCATACATGTGAAGAAAAATGTACAAAAATAGTATCTGATCATCATAAATGTGTTCATTCATGGCATACAATATGAAAAACCCAACACAACAAAATAAAATCAAAATGTGGGTGACATTTCTATAAATTTTTTTCTATAGTTTTATTAAATTCAAGGTTTATCAATCTTCATTGACTAATGAAAGGTCATCTTAAAATCATTCTATCCACTTAATGACTGAAAATTATGAATGAAGTAAACGCATGCTTAAGTACAAAAAATTGGAGAATGTTGATTAACTTTAAGTTACTTAAATTTCATATCAAATCTGAGCTAATGTAATTTTTAAAAATATTTTGTGATCTTTCAGCTTCACATGATCTTCATTATTCAAAGCCAAACTCAAGAGAGATTTTTCCTATCATCACTATCTTATCTACGTGAGCATTAAGAGATTTATTTTTACTGACCATCAAATAAAAATTAAAACAAATTGTATATGCCTTTTAATTTTTCTAAGCTTATTTTCAGTTGCTTCTCAGAAATACTCTTTACACAAAGTCTAACATGCTGGGGAGAGGGGACTATATACCTTAGCACTTGGTAAGATGAGTCTGGAAAATGAGTATAAGGCCAAAGTACTAATATAATATAAAAAGATTATCTAAAAAGCCAAAACCAAAATAAGCAAATCAAAAAAGCTTTGGGAAATGTTTTTCTAATGGAACTAGAGTATTAAAAAACAAATAAAGCAGCATGAAAATGTACTTTTAGGTTAATTTTATAAGAATTTTAAAATGTTTCTTTATTTTCACTTTTGGTTGTAATAAAAAAAGAAAAGTATACTTTTCTCCTTGAACTGTAAGAATATAAATTAAGTCTAGACTTTTTTTGCAATTTAATATTTGTAGAATACTGGTTTCACAAGTATCCAATTCATATTTGCATTCCGGTTTGAAAAATAAGTAAATTATGTATGTATGCATATATGTGTATTTATTTGCAAGCTATGTTATAGACCCACAGAGTATCAAAAGTTCCAGTTCACAAATAATACATCTGATAGAATGTCACCAATGGATGCTGTTGGTCTCAAGAGCAATTAAGCTATAAATTAACCAGAGGATAAATTACATAACGGCCATGATTCTTGTGACTTCAGGTTTTTCAAATCTACCATTCTAAGGTTTTTCAAATTAAATTTACCAAGAAGGCAATTATTTTCTACTAGAATACTTGAATACTTGGCTAAGTAATCTATGGAAGAACCTGAATTAAGTGAGTGACAGAACAGTTTCTGAAGTATAGATATTTGTTATCTGTAATTATGAGTAAGGCATACCTAATTCGTTTACAGCTTACCACAACTGAAAATACTTATAAACAAAGTTCATAATTCAAAAGACTAACACACCATCATAATCATATCATTAATACTTACCAATATCTGGATTAAAGATTTCTTCCACAACCAACTGAAAAAACTCCTTGGAAACACCTCCCTCATCTACTCCTTGTTCTCCTTCAAATTCCACATACAATTGCTTCTTCAAGTCTGCAGGATTTTCCATAGCAATCATCTCTAGCTGTTGATTGAAAAGATAAAAAACGAGGACAGTTGAGAATAGGAAAAAAATAAGATATGAGTAAGCAGAAGAAAATAAGGAGTAGCAATAACAAACCAATACAATACAGAAATGAAACAATTTTGTCTCTGAAAGGAAAAAAGAACTAACTTACTGTTTTTGGCAAGATTTATTTCAACACACAAGTATATATGGTGTTTAAGAAGCTATATATTTCTTAGTAAGGGATATAGCCAAAACGTTGTTTGGGGGAAGGGATATTTGAAATTATGTCCTGTATATCTTCATCTTTAGGAGTCTAAGGGCCTATGAATTTATTCTGTACAGAATCTCTATCTTGGACTTCTTTAATTCATTTGTATGTCTTCATGTATGTATATTCACATGTCTCCTTCCACCTAAGATGTTATTCCTCAGAACCAGTCCACCTTGATTGTCAGGATAGGATCTTTTCTTGGCCTGGAAGACTGTGTATCACAATAGGCTGTACTGTCTGTCAATAGCCCCTGGCATCTCTGCCAGTACCTGCCTACCTAGTATCTGGACTACAATGCCCACTCAAATTTTCTATTCTTTAACAGAGTTTTGGAGATTAAACTCAGGTCTCCTTGTAAGTTGATCTACCTTCTCAGCTCATATACCTAATTTTCAGGTCACTATTTATTGAAAATTCATTTTTCGGGAATATTTTGTTGATGAACATATAAGAAATTAAATGTTCTTTTACAAGGTTCCAAATACCACTAAATATTAACATTTTATTACTAAGCTTCAATAAATCAATCCTATTTTCTAATGTACTAAAGAAACAGAGGTAATATTCTTCCTACTATAAGACAGTAAATGCTTAAGAATATATCATTTCTAAGGAACATGCAAAACTGTTAAGAAAACTATAGATTTTTAAAAATTCATAATTTTACATCCCTAAAAGATCAATAGGTAGGTCTGACAGTTTATAGCCAAATATACAGATTTAAAATTAACCTTGGAAATGGAGCACAAAAACATACCAACAACAGTACTAGCTAGAAACCTGTCCTAAAACAGAATAACTTTGAACTCTTTAATTTCCATGATCATCTTAGCTCAAATTTGGTCCCAACACAATATTCTATTATTGTGCTTTCTCCCAGTTCTCAACTTGCTAAGAAAACATGTTAATTATTGACTCAAAGGCTTGTTGGTATTCAAGACAGCATGCATCTGTCCAGTCTCTACCCTTTTTCCCCAATTCTGGTTCTATTGTGATCACTAAAAAATAATATTCTATCTTTTTTGTTTTGGTTTGAAATGTAAAATAAGCATAATATAGTATCAAATAAATTAATAAGTGAAGTGCTTAAACTAATTCCTTAACATTAACTCTAAGTTTGCAGTTATAAGTATTATCATTCTATTAATTTTTAAATATTCCAGGCTTTCTATATATGGTAGAACATGCATTTGATCTCAGCACTCAAACTCAGTGGGTTTAGTGGAGTTATGTCTACACAGAAAATTCAAGTCCATTGAGGGCTTTATAGAGATTCTCTATCTAAAATAAGACTAACAAATAAATAAATATTTCCAGTTTTGTCAGAATATTTACCACAAGATTTTAAGAACAGAAGTATTCCAGGAATAAGAGCAGCAGCAGCAGCAATATATGAAACGTATGGGTAGCTTTATAATTAAAACTGATTTGGTATCTATAACTCCTTAGTAAATAGGTTGCTAACCATTTTACAGATGGTCCTTTTGAAGTAATAAAAGGATGAATAACTTAAGAAATAGTAATTCAGAGAAGAGAGGTTTTAATCCAGGGAGCAAGCTTTAGCCCACGGTTTGCCTATTTTTCCAAAGAAACTCGAGATAATATTTGCTTTTAGATTTTGTGACTTTTCTTCTTTGGATATCTATATTTTCAACAATACTCATGTGTTATTTTCAGAATCAGGATGTATTCATACATTACAATTTAAAAATAGTTGCCAGCTTAATTCTGTAGGTGAAAATGTCCAATTAGCAATTTAAGACCATTCTCAATGTTGCCAAAGTGACTTTCTAAATTACTGTCTTGTTTGAGATGATGTATTAGTAGCCTATCTTTTTAAAAACTGTGGTAACAAAGCAAAACATAAAATTTAATACTAACCATACACAAAAGCCATTAGGAAAAGAAGTCACATTAAATTTTTTTTTTTCTTAAAAAATGTAACTCTTGCCGAGTAGTGGTAGCACAGGCCTTTAATCTCAGCACTTGGGAGGCAGAGGCAGGCCGATCTCTGAGTTCCAGGCCAGATTTGTCAACAGAGTGCATTCCAGGACAGCCAGTACTACATAGACAAACTCTTAAAATACACCCTACTCAAAAATCTAACTCTTAAAAGATACACACACACACACACACCACAAAATCCTAGAGAGATCATTTTTAAAAAGCTGACCTTATATGAAAGCATTCCCAGAACTCTAAGCAGAATGATATACTGACTTAAAAAACAAAAAACATTCTATAACCATATCTTCAAGGGTCAAAAAAATTTTTGGCATCATCATTTAAAACTTTTAGACAGGGCTGGAGAGATGGCTCAGTGGTTAAGAGCACTGACTGCTCTTCCAAGTCCTGAGGTCAATCCCCAACAAACACATGGGGGCTCAAAACTATCTGTAATGGGATCTGATGCCGCCTTCTAATGTGTCTGAAAATAAATCAATAAGGAAGGAAGGAAGGAAGGAAGGAAGGAAGGAAGGAAGGAAGGAAGGAAGGAAGGAAGGAAGGAAGGAAGGAAGGAAGACAGCCAGCCTAAAACCTTAGACATCCAGACTTATTATCTCAATTCCTATGTTGACATAATTGGGGAAAAAAAAACCTGCTAATAATATTTAAGTAGAAGCAACACTCAAATTAGCTTGATTTTAAAATGTTTAGTCTCTCCAAGAAGGGTAAAGAAGAGTGACTTACACACTTTGATAAATAACATTAAAATATTGATCACAAATGCAATTATCTTGATAAATTTAACTTTTGCATGTTCTCTGTAAACAACTCAAGACCAGTCTATTGTGCCTTAAGTTTAAGTGGGTAACAGCTGAGTTAAATGATTACATCTTACATCCTAAGTCCTATCCGAAATCTAAATATGACATTCATTTCTGCAACTAAGAATCTCTCTAAATTCCATTTTCTTCAAATGTAGCACTAGGGAGTTTGATGAATTTCTTTCTTTTAAATTATTATATGATGCTAAGCTCTTATGATACTAACTTCTTCATCTCTCATTCTGGTTGTAAGAAGACAAAGGGAAGATGATTCCATTAACTTCTATTAGAATAATTTTAAATAATAGCTATCACATTAAGCACAATTTTATTAATGACTGAATGAATGAATGAAATACACCTAGAGCAGCACAGAAAAACTCCATTATTAAAGCAATGTATGTCAACTGATTTAAAAAAAAAAACAAGTTCATGTTGCAATAGGTTATTATTTATACTAAAGGAAATGATAGAAGCTGAATTAGACAATGCTTCCAGATTTTCAGAGAAAATTGAGCAGTAATTCAAACAACTTTTTCTTCATCTATGTGTTCCAGCTCCAGCTCCTGGGTTTTTGGACTTTCCTTTCCAATTCTACATCTTAGCAATTATTTTTAGTTAACTATGGAAAATTCTAAAACTTAACTAAATTTAATCACATCCCATACTACTGTCAACTCCAATCTTAGTAACACTGACTTCATTATTCTTTTTAAATACTGACAATATTCTACACATGTAAATTAAAGGAGTCAATAACCTATGCATAAAAATTGTACTAACCGTTTCCCAAATATTGGTTTTGTAGCATAGATGTACCAAAACATCTAAAGGAACAGACCACTACATTTGCATATCAGAATTCCTAATTTGAACTCCTAAAAGGCCAGACCTTGACTTTTGTTGTTGTGTTTTTATTCTTGGGCAATTCTGCCTTTAGATTGTGAAGGCAGTCTAAAGCACCTCGTACATGGCAATACTGGATCTTTCTTGATACATCTGATCTTATACTACTTAAAAAAAAAAAAGTTTTAACATTTTATATATGCTACATCCTTCAAAATGTTTTATTTTTTAAAAAGGTGAGAGAGAAAATGTGTCATTTATTTGCTGTGTTGTAGAGAGAAACATGTGCCAAAGAACAACATGAGGAGTTCACAGCATAAGATTTAGGAGTCAATTATTTCCTACCATGTCCATCTTGGGGATTAAACTCAGTCATAAAGCCTGGTGGCAAGTGACTTTACTTTACCCACTAAACCAACACAATAGCCTACGAAGAGAATCTTTTTTTTTTTTTAAAGAATCTGTTAAAATTTCTACACTAGGATTGTTATTCAAATGAAAGTTGGGTTCTCATTAATATTTATATCTGTATTATTTTCTAATTTTTAAAAAAGGCCAAAATCATTCAAAACGAAGCAAGAGAAATATTGCAGCTTTTTTCCTTTATAGTAGAAATAAATTGTAGATTTATTTCTTTATTACTTATTTATTTATTGTTTAGTAAAAATAATTTTTTTAAAAAAAGTACCTTATACCTTTACGCTGACTATTCTCTTGTCAGTGAGACAGATCTTCTAAAAATAGCAGTTGGGGAAAAGAGTTGTTAGACTGATTGAAATCAATGAATAGACTTTTGCTTTAAAAAAAAAAAAATGGCCAAGAGTGTTTGTACACACTTATAATTTTAGCACTCATGTGGGAAAGAGAAACAATAGTACAAATCCAAAACAAAAAAACAAAACCAACCTTACTATGCAGTTCAAAATGATCGGGTCATAAGAGATAGATTGTGATTAACAGGAATATTCTGTCAAGCTATTTTATGAAAGAAAGAACAAGGTTTAAAACCAACAGGGATTTGTGTAGAATAAGACATGCAAAGAGAATAGAATTCTATCAGTTCATCTGTTGGTATTTTTTCAAATACAGCTTGCTGTAAACCTCCAACTTTCTGTTATTAATCTAATATGTCTATAATAATTACCCTTAGCTGGGGTCATCAATTTGATCTCTAAGGCCTGAGTCTATGCTTATATTTCTAACTCTTTCACACTGGTTTGCTGAAAAAAAGAAAAAGAAATTTGAGAAGGAGTCGACTTAAAATGATTCAGAAAGAGAAAAAAAAAGGAGAAAGGGAAAAGAAAGCAATATAGGAGAAAGAAGAGCTAAGTGAAACTCTTAAGAATGTTCTCAATAAATACTATCTCTTTGTAATTCTATTGTTTATCAATGAGACAGACACACAGAATTGCTGAAAGCCAGGGCTTCTATAAAATGGTACTAGTCAAGTATGGATATTATCAAATGAATCACGATTTATAACGTGTCATATGGTTGACCAGTTGACATAATTAAATAGTATTTACTAGCAACAGTTAGCATAATTACAAGGCTTAACTGTTAATTTTACTCCAAAAATTCATTAGAGAAATACAGAAGGAGCTAATTTTGTCCTAAATGATAATTTTAAAAAATTAATAAATACTATCCAAATTTTTACTGGTCCTTAACACAATTAACATTTTTATAGAAAAAGAAGAAAATAAGGAAAAGAATCAGGTAGGACAGGTGCATAATTTTTTATTAAATGTGAATTTAGCTCAGTCTTATGGCTTTTCAGATTTAGACAAATCCATCCCAAAACAAAAATAAATGTTCAAATAAGTATTATTTGTTAGTTATCTGTTAATGGATTATTATTACTTATCAGTATATAAGGATGATGCTTCAATTTGTAACTGGTACTAAATCTTACATCAAGTTTATAGAAGAAGAACTAGCACTAACAGGAATAATTAATACCAAGGAATAGCCTGAATTCCTTATATATAACTGATATTACTAACATTAATTCCAAGTTCCCAAAAAAGCTACTTCAGAAGTTTCAAGATTCATATAATTTTATTTAAAAAAAAAAAATAAAAAAATAAAGCTACAGTGTCACACAAGACACCGAATGGCTCAGAACTCTAAAGTCTTAATGAAAACATAGACTAACCTTTCCTGGTCATAACATCAAGTTCACAATGCACATAATGGAATTTGATGAGCAGCTCTTATTCTTTTACAAAGCAGAGTTTTTGTATTATTTCTTCCAATTACACCTACTTCCATTCTTAACACTGGGTATAACAATTTGTCATGTGTTCCAATCTTTGAAAACAAATATTTTCTTCTTAATGGAAAGATATAACTCAGCTGGCTTTCAAGATTCAGAAAATCCATTTCTTTTGTTTGCTTTGTGCCTGTCTGTGTGTGCATGTGTGTGCATGTGTATGCATGCATGCATATATGTGTGTGTGTAAAAGCCAAAAGGGGAAAACATATGTGTGGAAGTCAGAGAACATCAACTATCAGTCTTTGCTTTCTACCTACTGGGACAGGGTCTAGTTATTTGTCAGTTTATATATGAGGTTAGCCTCTGAGGATTCTTCTGTCTCTACGTTCTATCTTGCTTTAGGAAGTACTATTACAAATGGAACTACCATATCCTGTTTTACATGTGTTCAGGAAATCCAAGCTTAAGTCCTCATGTTCACAAAACAAACGCTTTATCCACTGAGTCATCTCCCCAGTACTTGTTCAAAAGAGAATTATCATTAGACAACCAGGATACCAGTATTTTTGGTGTAGTAATATAGATCAGAAATGTTAACATGATCCTATCTTTTTTTTCAAATTTATAGATAAAATGAATACACTGAAATATATCACTTTGTAGGTTTTAGTTTAATTCCAATTTTGAATAATAGTCAAACTTACCCGGACCAGTGCATCATCTATAATATGGTCACGTCTGACTTTGAGTCTCAAATATGGATTCAACTGCTGTCCTTGAACTAGGCTGTAAAGAACAGTGATTCTTCTTTCACTGTACATGCGAATTCTATTGTCATAATATAATCCCAGATTCTTTGTGACAGCATTCAATATAAAGGGACATGTCATAAAAGAGAATTTGTTCTCTGTTTCAACTTTGAAAAAAGTATAATCTTTGTCCATTTCTAGAACATCATTCAGTGGTTCATTAATGAATTCTTCAAAGGAGATAAGTGGTTTTCGACAGTCAAGAGTTTTAACGCCAAGTTCAGTTTCTAGTGGATCCACTCGAGGACCTTTCTTATTTCTTCTTTCCTCTCCCAGAAGCTCCTGAAGTGTTAATTCGCTGGACTCAGGTATGGGCTCTTCATCATCTTCCTCATTATGATTTGTGTCCACATCCCCTCCCACTACATTTGCATAGTAAACCATTTTCAAACACTTTGAAGCAGCAACAATGGCATCATCATCATTCACTAGATTTCGGCTATTAAATTCATTGCTTATGACTTTGTAGGTAATAAGTTGCTGAAATGTTTCCATCATTCTCCGAATCTGGTCAGCACTGTATTTAGACCACAGCCTAATCAGTTTTCCTTGAGCTTCAAGGGGTAGCTTACACATAGCTTTGCAAAATAATGGCAATGCCATTTCCAGATATTCAGGACTGTGGAGATTACTATTCTCCATTACAATAATGAACAAATTGAGATAATTAGGATCTCGAGTATACACATTATGATATGTCAAATCACATTCCACGTTAGGTGACAGATATACAAGTGCATTCAGGAAGGCAGTTTCTATTTTTTCATCAGCGAGCAAACTGCTGTAGACCCTTCTAATAGCATCAATATCCACAGTCACATCATCAGGACCTAATTTTTGTACATTGTTGTCTCCCTGTGAGCTATCACCCATTCTTGAAGAAGATGCTTCTGAGTCTTCTTCCATAGCAGCAGCAGAACATGCAGCTTTTTCCTTTTCATCTTCATCCTTGTCTTCATCCTTTTCTTGAAGAGATTTCAATTCCTCCTTAGTGTGTTGCTTGACTTTCCGAAAGCTCTGAACCAGTGCTTCAGCACTAGAAAATATTCTTCCAATTACACGAATTAAAGGGGTGTAATCCTCACTTTCTCTACATAATTCATAAATTTCATATACTATCTCTTCAGTTAGGTATTTCACATCTAGAAAATGGAAAGAAAAAGAACATTTATTGCTGTAATATACATGTTTCTTCTGTTATAGTAATTTCTAGTGAAAAAGTAAAATATCTAAACATTCTGGACTTAATTTAGAATTTTTAAATAATGTAATTTACTTATTAACACCCTAGACTTACCAGCTCTTTTTTCATCCAAGTAATCCCAACAACCTCACCCTTTCTTTGGCATTCATTCAACAACATGTAATTATTATGCATTGATAATTAAGTCTTGCCTAGTAACAAAGACATGTACTGGTATGTAACATTAATTGTAGGTATGAACAAATATATATACTTGTCATTTCATCACTGTACTTTATTACAACCTTAACGAAAAGATACTACACTAATATCCTGAAATCATTTTCCTTTGCATTGTTCTCAAAAGACTAAGGAGGCAAGGTTTTCTAACAAGGTTTCCTCAGCCCCTTCATTTGCAGTCTACTCTTTCTTTTGTATATACTAAAACAAAACTGACTCATCTTATGTATTCCTCATTTCTTCCAGAGTTTCCATTCTGAGGCTGAGGAAAAGATATTACTACTCATGTAAACTGCTGAAGTTAAAACTGCTACTACAGCCTACTACTACCTATGACCATTACTTGGGTTCTAATAACTCTTAACAGAGCAACTGGAAATTATTACAGTCATTTAAAAACAAATAGGAGAGAGAAGCTAAGAAAGCAAAGTCCACCTGCACCAAAACTTGTATCTATTTTCTCCCAGGAACAGAATTGGGATCATAAACTTCCTAGCTTCTCACCATTAGGGTAAATGTCACTTTCAACAAAGGCTTTTACCGCTTCAGGTTAACAAAAGATATTTTATCTTACTGGAAAAACTAAAGTTTTAGAAACTAATATATTTAACAAATAATAATGCTGAAACCAAACAATCTCTTTCAAAGAGTAACATACTATAATTATTAAATTAAACATTCACAAGGATAATTTTATAGTTACATTGATAATATATCTCAAACAGTGACAGTATATCTAACACATAAAATCTTTATTATGATTGCTACATATTATTAAAATTACCTATTCAACAGTACAAAACAATATAAAATTCAAGTCCACATTGATGAAATGACTTCCAAAACACAAACCACAAAGCACTAAAATGTATATATTACAAACCTGATCTATGGCCAGTTCTAGAGTACTGACACTTTTTTATTGTATAATCTTCAATTCTTTCTTTTAAGAAATGTTATATTTACTTATTAGGAGTGATGAGGGTGTCTAGTTGAGTGGATAACCTGAAGGAGTTAATTTTCTCCTTCTACAATGTGGGTCCCAGTAATTACATGTACCTAGCTGAGGCAGCATGGCAATCCAAGTTCAATTCTTAAGTCTACTAAGAATAAGTAAGAAAGAAAATACTAACATGGAGCTGATTTCTCATTATTCTAAGAGAAAAAAATTTATTGTATCTTCTTTGACCATTGAAGTCTATATAATTTCTCTAAACTGTAACCAAAACACAGAAAATATCTATAATGAATAGACAGTCTGTTAGAATATGTTTTATCTCCCTATCACTGAATTATAAAATTCTTTAGAAAGTGCAAGTTCTACATACAGAACAATATACATCCTGTCTGAGGGACAATAACGCTCTAGATCCACACATCTTCGATTTGTCTTCGTTTCAAAGCACATTCATCAAATGACTCTGACATTCTAGTAATACAAACTACTATTCATCAATACTTGTTAGTATTGTTATAGCAGTACTCTATTTATAATGTTTAAAATGTTTATCTCTATCCATCCTCTGTCTCTCTCTCTCCTTTCTCTCTTTCATTCTCCCCCCCCCCCCCCCGTGCATGTGTGTAATGCATTGCAATCAGAAATAAAAAGTTATAATCTGGGTATCAACAAACAGGTAAGTAAAGAAACATTTTTTTTAAGATTCACCTGTACGTTCTAATATATGTGTTCTTGAAAATTGATTGAGACATGGTTTCACATAGTGTAAACAGACAGATTTGGAAATCACCATGGTCCTTCCTTAGCTTCCTGAGTATATGGACTACAATGCCACTAAACTCAGCTCAAAAACATTCTTAAAGTAAAACATTTTATACTCTAAACAGTTTCATGCAAGAACATAGTTGTGATACACCAACTGATACCTACACATCTAATGAAATTGAACAAATATCATTATCAAAATGAGAGAAGCATGATTAAGCATATATAATTCCTAATTCAAAAATATTAAAGAAAATAAGTAAAGGCAATAGAATTTAGAGTGATCCGCAAAAACAAGAACATGTAAAAAAGGAACACACATGGGCTAAAACAAGGCACATATACCTATTATATACTTCCCACAGTTAGTTGCATTCAAGCACGGTGGGATATTATATTTCATTTATTGTTACTCTGTGATGTCCACTCTGTAGTAGAAACATGTATAATTGAGCCAATGCAGCTTCCACATTCAAAATATTGGTAGTAATCACCTACTTATGTACACTGTGAACAAATTTATGAAATAGGACTGGCTATATATTTTTGAGTAGTAAAACTGAATAAAATTTTTTTCTGATTTTTCTTTAGTTCTATTGTAAGGTAACAGCATGAAGTTGTAAAATAATTTTATTTCACTAATTCATTTAAACATGTGCCAAATGATAGTGGGGCTAATCCCTGGCAATCTGAAACATCCAATTACCTTATTGCTAATAGGCTGAACAATCATGAGGGAAAGTAGGAAGTTTTAAGAATTTTCAAAATATAGGACTATTTTTAAAAGGCTAGATGCACTGGGGATGTAGCTCAGTTGGTAGTGCTTATCTTTCATTTATGAGGTCATCCTCAGTACCAAATAAATCACGTATGAGGCGTAAACCTTTAATTTCATTACTGGGGAAGTAGAAGTAGTAGTATCACCTAACTTATGCAAAACAAAATGGAAAAAAAACCCCACAAGACCTGAGTAAAGACTACCACTGGTAGGTTAGGTCTCTAAGCAGTATGAGGATACCAAATTCCTGAGGTAAAGAGGGGCAGTATGTAAGAAGAAAATGTTAGATGGAAAAAATATATTTTTCAGATAACTATTGCTAAATTTTACTCTGCTTTATAAAAAAGGAAAACAAAAACAACCTTATGCCTTATTATTTATATTTCTCCTTCTTTTACCACAGTCCCTGGAGTTCTGGAGCCGATACCAGGTATTTACTGCAAATGCAATATATGTAGTAGATTTTTGTGACCTAATAAGGTATTAGCTACAATATAAATCATTACAAATTGAGTTCAACTCATCATATTACTTTTTAGAGTATAATCTGCTTCTGTCTGACTACTACTGAATCAGTAAAATATATGAATAAAATGCAAATTAACTAAACACCTGTCCTTTACCACACATTACCAAAAACAGTGGGTTTTACTATACTGTGATATCTTTAGGTCATAAAAAGGAAAAAAAAAAAAAAAAACCAAACCACATTTAAATCTGATAGCTACAATTTACCATTCAATTAACCATTTTGAACCGAAATATAATCTCTTACCTTTAAAATCTTTTCCTTCCTTCTTGTTCATTTTTATCTCTGAGTTGTTAGATGAACCTTTTGAATTCTCAAGGTAAGCTGAGCTTGCTCCTTTCTTGGAGGGATGAGGATCACAGAGTTTTGCATTAATTTTATAAAGCTCAAGGGCTTTAATAGCTGCTGCATTGTTATCCATACGAAGAAAAGTTGGACAGGAAGCACAAAACTCATTCGTGCAGGCCTCATTTCCACAGCCCTCAGTTAACTGATGGTAGTAGCGTTCTATTAGATGCTTTGCAGCTGCTCGCTTCCTGTACCAGACATTCAAACAATAAGCACAGTGATTAGTATAGCTCAGAAACAAAGCCCAACAGATTAAAGGCAAAAGTTAGCTAAGCAATAAAGCAATAAACTAAATATTTAGATGCAGAAACTGGAAATTCACTATTACCTCCCAAAGTGTTAATTAGTGAAATTATAAACACTTTCTAAAAAACTGTGATAAAGTATGTCAGCTTATAAAATTGGTTTAATATGATAGGCTTTTCTTCGGTTTAAAAAAGATAAGCTTAAGTTGATGGTGTATGATCCTTAAAGTGTTTAGCAGAACAACAAAAACAATAAAAACACTGAGTGTATCACTATGTTACATCTCCATCTCTATGGCAGTTTTCCTTTTCATTATATATAAAATCACTAATTCATTCTAATAGTTCCAAATACTTGATTTCTGGTTAACATCAAATTTCTAGAGTTTAAAATTTGTTTATCAATTAATAATCATGAGAGACTTAAAAGTGCTTTATAAACAAACTATCTAAATCTCGTATTATACCAAGAGCACCAAAAGTATACAACCTTGAGCCCATACTTGTCACTAACCCTCTTCATTAAATCCTTGTCCTAGGAAAGATAAAGGTTTTAACTTCCATTAGGGGAAACTCATATTCATCTTACTTCATCAACTTTATCCATGAAAATTAACATTCATTAAACACATTTTTCATGCAAAGTAAACAATACAATTTAAAGAATGATTTTACCAAACAAGAAGTTGTTCTACATAATCTAAATTCTATACTTTGACTACAAAATTCTATTCTTTGAGATTACCACAAAATTAAAGTAGAAATGTATATTTGCTCCATAGTAATATAATTCAAAGCAATCCTTTTGGATCTATACAAGCATGGGAACTGCAAGTAGAAAGAATTTACCTAATTTCATTCTAAAAATTCATGCCATTATTTTAGAACTAAGTGGCTAATGGCACTAGAGATGAAGAATAAATAGGGCACTGGTAAGTGATTTTAGAACTATGTCATTCTGTGTATGACAAAGAATGGTATGTCAGACATTCCTAACTCATTCAGGTACTAATATTTAGAATTATTCCCTGTATATTTACCACACATAGTGTACAAAGGCCAAGTCTGATTGATGACTCAAGTTTGATCCCTGGATTCCACTTGGTGAAAGGAGAAAACTAATTATCACAAATTGTCCTCTGACCTCTAAACACCAAAACATATGCCCAGCCACATGTATCTACAGAAATTAAATAAATGTAATAAAGATTAAAATGTTATCATAGAAGTTAGAGATACCACTTATGGGAAAACTTCATCAAAAGGAAGATATATTTCCCTATTATTTATGGAAACTCAGCATGCCTAACAATAGCAATCTGCTTCAATATACTGACAGCATGCACCAAATAAAATAATTACCAACAGCCTTCCTATTATCTTGTTAACAAAAGCCAGTGACCAAATTATGAATGTAGGATAAATCTGTTTCAAAATATTAAATATTTTATAAATGACTGACTGAATGAATTCTTCAATGCTTTTAATATTAGCTACTTTTTTTTTCTATAGGTATGTACTTAAACAATAAAAATTTCTAAGTATCAGTAGGGAAGTTTCAAAATTTCATCTACATGATTTGAATGGGGGCCATTGTTTATTTACATATCCATGATTTTTAAGCATTAATTTCAAAGTTCAAAATACTAAAATACTAGTTTTTATAAGATTACTAAGTTTTGTCTGAAAATAACCAGCCCCCCATTTTCTCTCTCTCTCTCTCCCCTCCTCTCTCTCTCTCTCTCTCTGCTTCACTATGTGATAAGAACTGTCAATACTGAAAGGAGAAATCAGAACATCCAAGTGTCAGCTTGATGTAATTAGTTGCATGAACTAATTTTCTAGGCCTCATTTTACCATCTTAAGATCTTATAATTAATCTAGCCAGCACTCCCTCAACTCCAAGTAATAAATTCAGCACATTGCCAGGTACTCTGATTATCATATGAAGCTTGAATTTGAAGATTGTCTTCTTTCTACAGCCAGTAAAAGAGAGAGAGAGAACTGAAAAAGTCAAATCTTGTAATTGATCTTATGCTATGACCATTAAAGAAGTCAGGAAGATTTCCAAGCTTCAGAATTCAATTTATTTCCAATCACTGTCTTATAGATTATAATTTCAGAACAATTAATTCTTAGCACCAGCAGTCCTAAAAAGTTTTATGGGAAGATGACGACAAAAAAAAAAAAAAAAAGTAATATATAATTAGAAAACAAAACCCTCCAAAAAATTCCAATCTGAACTTACACAACCATGGTACAGTATAGATATCCCCTGAATAAATTACATCACTGTTCTTAATATTTCTCTAATTTATTGAAAATGGATATGCTAAGCACTTTATAAGAAGGCTCAGTCCAGAAGTCCAAAACTATGACACTTAGAAAAATCACAATTTTGAGGTCAGATTGTTTGGGTTCATGAACAGTTTCTTAACTGAGTGAACTACTTACTTAGCCTTTTTGTGTCTCAGCTTCCTCATCTTTAGGATGGTGGTTGGTATATTTCAGAATTCTCATGATTTAAGAATTACAAGTGCTCAGACTATTCTAGTAGATTTTGTAAGAGGTAGGAAGAATAGGAGGTGAAGATGAGCAAAATGCACTGCATCATGAAATTCTCAATAATGGAATAGTATACTTTCTTAAAAAGAAAAAATGTTACCTGTTACATGCTAGGCCCTATTGGTAAGTATCAGACACTATTGCAGTTGCTATAATTTCTATCATTTGCACAAGTATATGACTTGGCCAAGAGTACTCCCATCCCACTAAATCTCAGAGGAATGCCATAGGAAGCCATACATGTAAAAAATTAAAATCTAGGCTTGACTCCACAGTTCAAAATTTTAGCATTACTAAAGGGGAGATAGTAGACAGAGTACAATGCTTGAAACTGTCCAGCTTTTTTGCACCTAGTTACAAATAGTAGCCCACTAATAATAGTAATAATATTAAATTAAGCAAACCTCTAAGATACAGAATCAACCATATTAAGTTGACTAATTTGGTTAATATGGGTTGATTAACATTAACTTAATTAAATTGGTTAATATGGTTGATTAAATAATATGATTAAGCAACCATATTAACCATAATAAACTATTCATTTCTCCTCATTATAAATGATACCCTTGAATGTTAAATTCAGGGCATATAGATTCATTCAGGACATGTTAAAGGCCTCTAAACTTGGAAACATGCATACTAATAATAGCTTTTGACAACCTTCCAATGTTAATCCATACACAGGAAAGGGCACTAAAATTATAGCTCATGTGCCAAATCTACTTTTTTACAGCTGAAGTTTAGAATATTCTGTATTCTTAAATCATTTTAAAAAATCATCTTAAATCATTTAAAAAAAACAGAGCCCACAGAATCAAATCAGCAGGACTCATAGAGGTTAACAGAAACTGAAGCAGCAATCAGGGAGCCTGAATGAGTGTGACTTAGGTCTTCTGCATTTATGTTATACTTTTGTAGCTTAGTGTCCTTACGGGACAACTAGCAGTGGGAGTAAGGGATTTCTCTGACTCTCTTGCCTGCTTTTGAGAACTTTATCCTACTAATGACTTGCCTTGCCCAGCCTTGATGTAAGGGTATGTGCCTAATCTTATTGAAACTTGTTATGCCAGGTTTGGTTGATATCTATGAAAAGCCTTCTATTTAATGAAGGGAAAGAGGAGGGTAATGGATCTGAAGGGTGAGGGGAAGTAGGACTAAGGGACTGAGAGGAGTGGAAGGAGAAGAAAATGCAATCAGAATGCAATATATGAAAGAATTAATTAATAATTGATGTTTTCCACAAATGACAATAAAAGGAGAAATAATTTTCAGTGTTTTCAGTAGCACTAATAGCATTATTTGCTGGTTACTAAGTTAATTTCTGGATAGTTAAATTCTTAGGAATAGAAAGTAAATCATAATAATACTGATAAAGTTATAAGATAATCATAACTGCATAGAGATAACATCAAGATTATACACTAGAAGAATAAAGAATTCCCACATAAGTAGTTCAGCATGGGAATCAAAAACAATGGAATAACTGCCATGAAAACAAGAAACATAAGCAGAAAAATGAGAGCGATAACTAAGAATACGACTTATTCAAAGTGTCTTTTTCAAAAAAATAATCAGAATAAAAACATAAAGATTTAACAAAAGAGGTAAGAAACATAAAGAGCCCAAGACTCAATTAACCCACGCATAATCTAGTTATTTTAAACTCATGCAAAATCTCATTATTTTATAAGAAGTTTTATAAAGGATGTGCCTTTATAAAAATCACTACTCCTACAAGGAATGGTGGCATATGCTTATAATTGTAGCATATATTAGACTGAGGCAGGAAGATCTTGAGTTTAAAGTTTATGAACTTTGTGTGGGGAAATCAGAAAACCAAATTTCACAGCCTGCCCCAAATCATTTTTAATGCAGAAACTTGTCAAGAGTCAATGTGATCTCAAAAAGACCAGAGATATTCACAATACAGTTAAAATCAGTATAATGTAGGTCTATTGAAGTGCTATCAAATCATGTATTACAAGACTGAAAGTACAAATATGACCCAATTAGTACCAGGAACCACTTGAAAGGATATATATATATATATATATATATATATATATATATATATATCAAGGCAAATTTCTTAAAGATGGATGGATGGATGGATACTAATCATGCTTTTATTCATCTTTGCAGACTCAATGTTGTAAAAATAGAACTGTGGAATTAAATTTTCACATAGAATTATTCATCTTTTAAAATGAATAAACTGCTGGTGATGTTTTTTTAGCTGCCCAGTTTCATGGTTAGAAGAGTTATAAGTAAACGTTTACGAATTTAGAAATTGAATAGTGGAGCTAGAAGCATGGAGTGGTGAAGGCATACCACCAATATATATTGTATAAATACTTTCAAAGAATACTATATTTTTAAAAAGATCTTTTCCTAAAGTATGGATTAAAACCTTAGGTTGACGCCTCTTTCTGTAAACAGAAGGTGAATATTGGCTGATTGCAGAAAATGCTAGTTTTAAACCTTGTATATTTCTCAAGTAAGAATTTTGAAAACAGAAATCTGTCCTGTATTAGTATAGAGTTAGTAGCACTGCCATACAAACAGCAGGTCCTTGATAGTTATTTAACCTAAGTTACATACTTGTAGCTTATTCCCTTGCCAGTCTTCCTTAATGCTAGGTTTTATTCAATTCACTTTTCCAAGCAGAAAAACCTATTTAACATGGCCACAATTAAAAATACATAATTAGATATAAACATTTATTGTAATATTTTATACAACTATGAATTAAGATATAAACAAATCAATTGAATTTGCTTCCAACATTATTTCTGTAATATAGTTCTGAAGTTGTCTATAATATGGATCAAGATTATATTTTGATTATTGTGCAAACACATTATCCAGCCTATTCGTAGATGTTTTGGGATCTGAATAAACTTATTTTTAAATGGAGGAGGGTGAGGACGACCTTTAAGAGCTTAAATCCCAAAGTCATCAAAACAAATGGAAACAAATAAGAGCAGAGAAAAAAAATGTACTTTATTAAATTTTCATTTTGTCTTCCTACCATATTTTCTTTCATTCATCTGTTGACAGACACTGGACACTGGTTTTACTTCCTGGTTAGTATGAATAGTGTAGTTAAAAAAAAAAATAGAGATGTGCAAGTATCCCTCAGAATTCTAACATTTAAAGAATTAACAATAGTTTTCAAACTTAAAAAAATTGAACAAGACATTTCTAAGAGCATTTACTTTTGATGGAAAGTCAGCATTACTTAGATAGCAAAATCAGATGAGTTTATTCAAGGAAAATGAAACAGGCCAGGCTGCTGTGGCCCAAAACAGTAACCTCAGCATGCAGGAGCTTGAGTCAGGGGGAAAAATAAGTGATTTCAAGGCCAGCATTGGCTATAGAGATCTTGTCTGGGAAAAGAAAACAACGAAAAAAAGAAACTACCTACTAATCATTTACTAGAAAAATATAAATGTAAACAACAAACTAAACAACAATCTCAACAATACATTTAAATGATTATAAGTCATAAATCTCCACATGATATTTGCTGGTGAAAGAAGAGTTCAATGTAAAATTTAGTCAATTTCATGAATTGTATTAACAAAGTAAGACTAAAAAACAATGAAAACTGGAGGCTAGAGTGATGGCTCACTGGTCAAAAGCACTAGCTATTTTTTCAGTTTCTAGCATGATGTCAGGTGGCTCACAAAACTGCCTGTTACTCCAGTTTCAGGGCATTCAATGCAACAGGCACCCACACACATATAACACACACACACACACACACACATACATACATACATACATACATACATGTGTGTATATATATAAATATATATATATTTATATATATATGAATACAGTCAAAATCAATGCATAAACCATATTTGACAAAGCATAACATATGTCCTTGCTAATTACTTAATGAATCACGGGCAGGCTTTCAAACTCCAGTTTGAGAACATGAATAACCATTCCCAGTGATATCTCTATTACTCAGTAAAGCGCACTAATTCCTCTTCCAGGGAATCCAGGTTTAATTCTCATCACCAACAAACTGGTGCACAGTCAGCTGTAAATCCTGGGGGAGTTACATGTTCATTTGGTCTCCATGGGCACCAGCCATGCTAAATGTTGTGCAGACATATATGCAGGCAGAACACACATGTACATAAGATAAATTTAAAAAGGAGGAGGAGGAGGAGAAATATCTACTATCACCACCTCTAAATAGTGAAGTAAAATATCCAGACAAAGCTGTCAGATAAGAAAAAAGTAAAAAGATAAAGGGGCATTTGGAATAAGATTCAAGACTACAAGCTGCTAACTTGATAAAGTGAATGAAAACAAAGTATCAAAGGATAAATTCAAATTCTAAGAGAAAAAATATTGGAAATCACAAAAGAAATACTGCAACAACTGAGAAACAGAGAAAGACTATGTAGCAAAAAGGAAAAGCAGCAAGTGGCTCCAGCCAAAATATGGTAATAAGGGATATCTCATCCATAAGGTTAAGACAGGTGGGACTGATTAAAAAGACATTGCAGTCTTGATCACAGAACAAGCAAGAGTCCTCACGAAGAACTGGAGGTTTTGGCATGACATTGACTTACTCTAAATCACCACTGGAGAGGGGAAAATCCAGTTTATAACTCTGCATTCTGGAGAACTAGTCAGATGTCATGATACGGGACCTACATCTGTTTGAGAACTATCGTGGGGGTTGAAAAACATAAAACAATCTCAAGTAAGGAAAATGGTAAAGTCTTGCCATAGTCTATGGGTGGGAAGACAGCTGAGCAAGGTAGATATGGAGTAGACTTGAATACAAAAATGTTGTGAACTCAAGGAAAGCAGACAAGGCTTGAAGGGCACTGTGTCAGTTAACCAGCCCTTTTGTGGCAAGGATCAAATTCTACAATACGGAGGATAAAGTATCAAGCCCATCCATTTTCATGGGCTGTTCAGCCTACAAAATTGGCTCTGTCTGTCATGAGGTTTGCTGCCTACAGTAACTGACAACTCTGAAGGTAAGGTCCCTGAATAAATTGATTCCAGTTTTCTGATACCTCCTGCAATGTTTAGGCTCTGATCTAAAAGTACAGAGACCAGTTCTCTAGAACAAATAGTGCTTGTTTTCACTTCTCTCATTTTAAAGCATACTTAGGAAATACCCTGTGGCTTGGAACTAGCCAACTAAGAGAGAAAAGCTGAAAAGTCCCTGAAGGAAATAATAAGTGAATGAATGAATAAATGAATACATAAATAAATAAGTGAAAATTAAAAAAATAAATAAATAAAAATCCCTAGGTCATGTACAGCAAAGTTCAGCTAGCAAAGGTACTGGTATTCAAAAACACAGACAATCTCAAACCAAAGACAGTTGTCTACAGCATCTGAGCTTTTACTGGTTCCAAATCAGCACCAACCTCAATAACAGGACTGGAATATTAGGGGACACAGAAAAAATTACTCCAATACACTTTCTTTTACTTGTTATTGTTTTAGACTTTATTTTTTGTAAGACTATTATTTATTTACTATCCTATTTACTTTATTTGCTTTCTTTAATTATTTATTTACCATTTGTTCCATTCCCCTGTTCTTTAGTATTCTATATTTTCTTTTCATTTAAACTTGCTTCCCATTTTTTTCCTGCCCCATTCCCTTTTTTTCCCATTAAGGTACTATTTCTAATTTGAACCTAAATAATTTTTAACTTCTTAACATCATTATTCTAAACATTTTTTAAAATGATCAATGGTGCTTTAAATGCATCAATCAATTCAAAGTACATTTCTGAAAATGGTTTGGTTTTATTGTATGTGTTAGAGGTTTCTTTTCTCCTTGAGTAGTGCTAAGGATTGAAAACTCAACAGAAGGCTAATTACAAATAAAACTAGAAAATCTATCTATCCTGACAAGTGTACAAATTACAACACAGAAACAAACAAAACAGTAAAAATGAAACAAAGTTATTTCAGAAGATCAACATTTAATAAACAATAAAAAGATGGTCAACTGGATGAAATGCTGTTTAAAGAATTCTGAAGTGTACTACATGTCAATGAAAAGTTCAATTGAGATTGGTGGTGGGAGGGAGAATGATGGAAATAAATAAAATAATTAAAAATCTCAGTGGAAACTGTAAACAATAGACCAAATCAAGTATAAGACAGAACAGCAGGAATCGAAGATAAATCTTTATTCAGACACACAACAACAACACAATAAGTAAACACAACCAAACCTTTAGGACATGATCAAAAAGAAACTGAAGAATACATGGAGCAGAAGGAACTAAAAACCACTGAGACCAAGTCAATGAGATAATAGCAGAAAGCTTCTAAAATCTGGAGAAAGAAATGAACATCTATACAGAAAGATTTTTAAAACCCAAATAAGTCACAGCTAGAAAGAACTGCTCCTCGTCACATTATAGTTCAAATTCTAACACTACAAAGAAAATAAAAATATTAACATATTAACAAAGGCAAATTCACTATAACATGCAACCTCTCACCAGAAACTTTTAAAGATAAAAATCTTTTTGGTGATGATTACTATATCCAAAAGTATCTTTTAAATCTAATATAAAAACTTTCCAAGGTAGGCATAACATAAAGCCACTCATGACCACTGAACTACAGACTACAGTATACACTTAAATGAAATCTACACACAACAGAATGACACAAACACAGGAGCTCAAGGAAAATGAATTTTGTAATTCTACAGATACAAAAATAAAAATGAAGAAAGAAGCAACTATGTCCACATAAGTTAATGAAAGAAAAACAAGAGAACTATGAAAGAAGCAACAAAATTTGGCCAACAAAATATAAATGTTTTTACCATTCCAATTAAGACACAGATTAGCAGAATGAATTAAAAACAGGATCAAATTTTTTGTTGTCTATAAGAAATGTATTTCATTTGAACACAAGCTAAAAGAGAAAAAATAAGAGACTAAAAAGTGAGTGAAAAATCAAAAAAAGAACTGGAATAGTGACATAAATATATGACTATATACTATAAAAGAAGACAACCAATGAGGAATGTATAATTATATTTGCACTTAATGATGGTGTACCCAAGTTCATGAAAACAAGTACTACTAGATTACTGTAACATCTAACCTCTTACCAGAAAGTACCATATCCATATAGAAAGTAACAGTCAAATACAATAATAATCTTATCTTTCCAAATTAATAGTTTATCTAACCAGAAAGAAAGATCTTATTTAAACTATATCAAACATCAAATGGACTTATTTCAAGATATCTAAAGAACATCTCACCTTCTGCAGAATAAACCTAGGCAGCCCATGGAATTCTCTAAGAGATAAACCCCATTTTTGAACATTAGGCAAGTCAACAACAACAATTAAAAGTACATTCTTACACTTACCAGATCCTAATAGAATAAAATTAGAAATGCAAAAGGAACTATGTATACTACATAAATACCGGGAAACAACTGAATATCATTAAAAGTCACTGAAGAAATCAGAAAAAAAAAAATGTTTTTAAAGGAATTAGTCAAATGAAAAGAAAACATACTAGGATACAACAAAAAAAACCATTCTTAGTGAGGTAACTAAGACCCAGAAAGTACGTATTCACTTATAAAAGGATATTAGCAGTTAAGTAAATAATAACCAAGGTACAATCTGTAGACCCAGAGAGGTTAGATAAAGAAGAGGGGTCCAGCGGGGATACACAGATCTCCCTAGAAGAGGAAAATAGATTTTACAGACCAAATGGGAGCAGATGGGAGGACAGAGTTATCAGGTGTGGGCAAGTGAGGTATTGGGGGGAGAGATGGAGTGGAGAGAGACTGTGGTAGAAACAGCTGGAATTGGGGAGAGGGCATTTGCATGTTGGTGTAGAAACCTAGTGAAGTAGAAACTTCCTGGAATGTATGAAGATGATCCTAATCAGACGGTCTAGTAATGGGAGACACAGAATCTCATGTGGCCACCTCTTGTCTCCAGACAACCAAACTGAGTTGCACTTCAATTAAATGAAGAGGGTCCCATAGAAATTCCCAAACAGCTCAGGCTGTTGTCAAAACAGGTTGCTACCTGCAAACTAACAGTAGAGCCCTACTGCTGAGGACAACACCCACACAACTCAATGAACATGGAGAAGCCAAGCTGGTGCCTACATGGAGCCTTCACCTCTACTCTATTTGGTGTGGGAAGATACTCTACCAACTACCAAAAATACATGCACACCAAACCAGTCACAGAACCTTTGACCTATATGTCCTTCCTATAATATATGCTAAGGCAGTAGTGGCACAGAACTAGTGGGAGTAGCCAACTGATAACGGATTTGACTTAAGCAGAAACCCATACTGGAAACTGCTTGGTTAACTAAGAACCAGAAACCTAGGGTAAAACAAAACACTACTAATGTTTTAAAAATTAATTTTTTTAAAAGAAATTTAAAGTCAATAAAATGATTGCTAATGATATTCTGGTATACTCATTGTATCGGTGCCTAATCTAGTCATAGTCAGAGAGGTTTCCTCTGGCAGCAGATAGGAACACATGCAGAGATTGCAGAGACCACAGTCAGATATTACATCAATAGAGTAAATGGGAGCTCTCAATCAAATCCCTTGAAACAGAGTTCAGGGAATCCCCAGAAGAGAAGGTGGAAAAACATTAAGAACCAGAGGGGATGCAAGATACCAGAACAAGGCCCTCTAAATCAACTAAGAAAGTCTCATATGCGATCTCATAAACTAAAGCAGCAAGTATAAGTGGATCTGTACCAGGTTGGTATGTATCTGTGAGTATGTAAAATAGTTTTACGCTTAGTATTTTATGGGACTCCTTGGTGTGAGAACGAGTTAGGCTTCTGACTCTTGTGCCTGCTCGTGACTCTTTTCCTCTTACTGATTGCCAAGTCAAACTTCAATGATAGTTTTTGCTTCATCTTATTCTTATTTATTTTCTCATGTTTTAAAAAACAAGCCAAAGAAAGGAAAATATACTAGGATCTAAATTAATAAAAACAGTGAAGGAGAATAAAATATTAAAACAAATAATGAGGAAAGCTACCAAATTACAAATTATATATAATACAAATTTCAAATTATATATATATGAATGATCCATATATATATTCATATATATATATGAATGATATATATGTACATATAAAATAATCTAAACAGACCCATAGAAACAGTAATCTATTTTGTTTTTCAAGTCAGAGTTTCTCTGTGTAGCCCTGGCTGTCCTGTAACTAGCTCTATAGACCAGGCAGGCCTTGAACTTACAGAGTTCACCTGTTTCTGCCTCCCAAGTGCTGGTATTAAAGGTGTACATAACCATCATAAGCCTAGAAACAGTAATTAAGAAATTTTCTCAATTAAAATCTCAGGACCAGACAGATGAAGCACAGAGTACTACGAGACCTTCAAAGAAATATCAACATTCAACTTATTCCAAAAACTTGAAGGAAAACTTAGAACTTCTTTTTATGATGCCAACATTACCCTGAGACAAAATATATATATATATATTTACATATATGTGAATATGTATATTATATCACATATATGTATAAATATATATATTATATAACATGTATAATGTATACTATATACAACATATATATTTAATATATAATGAAAATATATGTAATATATACAATATGTGTGTGTGTGTGTGTGTGTGTGTGTATCTCTAATGAATATGGACCAAGAAATTCTCAACAAAATATATACAAAATAAATTTAAAAAACACATAAATAAAAAGTTGCCACCATTATCATTCATCTAAGATGTAGGAATTGTTCATCATACACAAATAAATAAAAGTAACCCACAACACAATCACAGAAACTACAGGATCGTCTCATTAAGATGCAGAAAAGGTAACTGATAAAATCAAGTATCTCTTCATGATAAACGTTCTGGAAAAACCTAGAGATAAACAATACATAATAATATAATAAAGCCATTATGTAATAAGCCAGCATCCAACACCATATCAAGCTGAAAAACTTCAAAGCATTTCAACTAAAATTAGGAATAAGACAATGATAGAGGGGATAGAAACCAGATAGAAGTCAAAGTATCCTATCACAAATGAAATGATTCTATACCTAAAGGAACCTAAAGATCTCCATCAGAGAAAGAAAAAGAAAAAAACCTATTAGCTAAGAAAACACATTCAACAGTGTAGCAGGGCACAAATTTATACCACTCACGACATACTCAAAAATTTAACAAAATAAAATTATATTGATATAATCTTATTCAAAGAAGTGGGAAACCTATACAATGAGAACTATAAAACACTAAAGAAAGAAACTGAAAACACCATAAGACAAAGAGACCTCCCACCCATGACTGCTAGAATATTGTGAAAATGTCCATTTTACCAAAAGCAATCTACAAATTAAATTATCATACACAATTCTTACAGAACTGAAGAAACTAATATTAAACTTCCTTTGGAAACACACAAATACACACACACACACACAATAAATAATGAATGATTTTTAAAATACTGCTATATATAAATATCACCATCTCAGATTACCAGTTACATGGCATGTACTATATGGAATGGTGCTAGCATAAAATACACATTAACTAATAGAGTAGAATGGAGAAGTATAAAAAGAGTCATCTACAACCCGCACACTGCAAAAAAGACTGACTTCAAATGGTGCTGGTCAAAAGTGGAGAGCTGCACATAGCAGAATGAAACTTGATAATCATCTCTTACCCTGTGCAAAGCTCAATTACAAATGGATCAAGAGCCTTGAAATATGATCTGATACCCAGAATCAGAGAAGAAAGCAGGAAATATGCTTGAGTTCGTAAGCACAAGAAAGAACTTCCTGAACAGGAGTCCAGTAATAAAACTAGCAACTGACAAATAGGACCCTGTAAAACTCTAACTAAAAACTCTCTATAGTAGAGGACACTACAATTGAAGGTGAGAAGCAACACACCTCTTCACACAGCTATACATCTGACCATGGGCTTTTAACTAGAGTACAGAAAGAACTCAAAAAACTAAACACCAAAAACAAAAAAACAAACAAAATCAAACAAAACCCAAACAACTCAATTAAAAAATAGGGCAAAGAATTAAACAAAATACAAATGGCTGAAAAACACTTAAAACATTTTCAGCACCCTTAAAAATCAAGGAAATGCATATGAAAACTTCCTTGAGATTCCACCAATCTAGTCAGAATGACTAATGTCAAAAAACAAAACAAAACAAAACAACACAAAACTGACAACAAGTGCTGAAATGGATGTGGGGAGAGGGAAATACTTATTCACTGTTGGGAATGTAAACCAGGGTATTCACTATGGAAATCAGTGTATAACTTCCTCAAAAAGCTAAAGAATGATCTACCATTTGATCTACCTACACTTTTGGGTACCCAAAAGACTCCATGATTTACTCTAGACATACCTGCTCATCCATATTCATTCTGCTGTACTCCTAAAAAAATTATTTACTAATACTCATTGGATTCCATTAACTTATGAATGGCTAATTAAATATATGGTACTTTTACATCGAGGAATATTATTCAGCTATTAAGAATAACAATTATGAAATTTGCAAGTAAATGGATGGAGCTGGAAACAATCAATGTAAATCAGACCCAGAAAGACAAATGACAAATATATTCTACCATCTGTGGATGTTAGCTTTTAATCTACAGATATGTATATTTCATTTAAAAAAACTCATAGATGTTGGGAAATTACTTGGGGCCATGTGGGAGGGGGATGACTTTCAAGGGAAAGTAAACTGAATGAAATGGTATTAAAAAGTTAAGGAGGAATAATGGAACAAAAAGGTTATACTGGATATGGAGACCGGTAAGCAAGTCAGTAGAAGGAATAAAGGGGAGGGATAACAACACTAAAGAGCTTTCATTCAAGATGATGATCTCCTATATAGACTTCCTAAAATATATACACACACATACATAAAAAGAGGTTAAACGGATAACCCCATCAGTTTTCTGCCAGGGACACACATCTTACTAAGAGCCAGTAGATCCCACACCAAAAGCCTCAGAAACTGTAGGCAGGCCAAGCCCAATTTCTCTTCTGCATGTCTTTTGTCACACTGACCACTCCATAAGGCACTGCATACCATGGTCTGACCAGAAGTACCAACAAGTTGAGACAGTTTAGACACCACATTTAAAAACTATAACAGTTGCCCAAAGATTAAACAACATGCACTATTCAGCTGATAACCTGACAGGCTATGATAAACCAAACAAGGGACAGAACTACCACTCAACAAAAGGGAGAGTAGCTGTCCACATTCAGAACTACCAAAAACCTAATTCCAGATGCTTTGATCCTATTGCAAAGACACAAATATGAATAACTAAGGCAATATCTCCTCTAAAAACTAACACCCACAGTTTATTCATCTCTGAGAAAAGCATCATAAATGATCTTTCAAACAGCAAATCCCTATTGAAGGAACTCAAAGACGAATGGCTGAACGAGAACTGCAAAAACACCTAGCTGAATCAAGTAATAAAAGTAATACAATATGTAAAAATTAAATTTAACAAAAAATATAGAAATCCTGAAGAAAAGTCAAAATGAATTACTAGAAATGAAGAATTCAGGAAATCAAACAAAAGGGCTCAAAAGAAAGTATTGCAGAAGACAGAATATCAGGCCAAGAGGACAAGGTAGAGGAAATGATCATCAGTAAAGGAAAATATTAAAAATATTTAGAAAATATCTTAAAAACCTATGGAACTTATTAGCATGGGGTACAGAGGACACCACAAAAAAAAAATCTGAAAATAATGCTTATACAGGAAGAAACACTAGTCAAAGGCACAAAAAATATTTTCAATAAAAATCATAGATGAAAAACATTTGAAATGTAAATAGAGAAAATATACAATAAAAAAAACTTAAAAAAATCATAGATGAAAATCCAACGTGTAAAGAGATTGTCTGTTCAGGTACAAGAGTTATATAGAACACCAGACCAGAACACACATCAACATCCCATCAGATGCAAAGAAGGCTTCTGACAAAAATCCACCGATCCTTCATGACTAAAGTCCTAGAGAACCTTCAGATACAGAGGATATCTCAACATAATAAAGAAAAAAACAGAAGAAACTCCTGGCAAGCATGTTAAATAAATAAATAAATAAATAAATAAATAAATAAGTAAATAAATAAATAATAACAAATGGAAAAAACCCTCAGAGCATTCTCACTAAAATTATGAACAAGACAAGCATGTTCACTCTTGCTAGAATATATTCTAGGTCAATATAATGCTTGACGTGTTGAAATAATATAAGTGAAGGAACAAAAGAAAACACCAGTATGGAAAGAAGTCAAATTATCTTTATTTACAATAAAATGGTTTAAAAAAATAAATCTGTAAGTAACAGACTATAAAAATCCACCAGAAAACTCCTACAGCTGATAAACACACTCAAGCCAAGTAACAAAATACAAAAATGAAGACACACAAAACTCAGTAGCCTTTCTATATACAAATAATAAACACAAAGACAAAGAAATCAGGGAAACCATCCCAGTCATAATAATCTCAAAAATTACTTGAATAAATCTAACTAAGGAAGTAAAAGAGTTATATAATTAAAACTTTTAAGAAATTAAAGAAAATATGTTGAAAACGAAACCAAAAGACAGAAAAAACCACCCATGTTCAGGTATGATTATTGTTACAAAGCTTTAATAATAAAAACAGCATGGCACTGCCATAAAACAGACATGTCAATAAATGAAATAGAAGTGACGACTTCTTGATGTTAAGATTGGATTGCTATAGAGACCAACCTCGTCCTTGAATGAGAGCGTGGAAACATCATGCTTGTACTCAGTGGCAAACTTTATCCCAATTGGTTATAATCTACTATGTTGGCAGGTGCTATACAAACTCTCTTGAGAAGAAAGGCCTCAATCTCATCCAGTCATGAACCCTGAAGGCTAAAAGTGGCCTAACAAGACGGTATTACTAATAATGGCATAGGTATTTTTAGAGTAACTAACCACTACATGATTGCATAAAATGTCTACTCCATAAGGTGGAGCCCATACCAGGTACTGTTAAAGGAGCCAAGAACCTGTGGATAGATAAGATCATAGGCCCTAGGGTAGAACCCATACCATCACTCTGCTAAACGCCCATAATATTAAAATGACTCCTAATGATTTATTGCTATACTCAGAGAAAAGCACATTTCTTTGCTTTCACTAGAGAAGCTTTGCTCCATAACATACGTCAAGTAACAGAGATGATCCTACCCCCAAACTGGTAAGCATGGCAAGAAAAGAAAAACTGTGAAGTGCTCAATCCCAAATCAGATATTCATCTCACCCCAAATAGCTGGAAAGATGGTCTCTCAGGTGGTAAGCAACTTCAAGGAAACAGTCTTTTCCAAGAGATAAGATACAACAGATTAGATTAGATGCATATATGAATTTATGATAAGCCATTATAAGCTATACCCAAGCCAAAATCCCAGCATGGCGGGGGGGGGGGAATAGAGATGTCATTCCACCACAAGGATCTTATGAACCCCTGGTAGACTGACTACATGCTACAGCAAGCCCCAATTCCAAGACTAGCTTGACAACACAAAACTAGATTCAATGGGGAATGAAGGAGAAAAAATTGAAAAAGTATAATCTTAAAATAATGGATGGGTTGAGAGGGCTGTAAGGGATGGATTTGAGGAAGTGATTATATTCAATTAGAGACTGGATAGAATTCTCAAGAATTTTTTAAGGAAAAAAGAATTTTGTAAAGAAAAAAAAAAGTTAAACTTCTTTGGAGTTGTTGGCCAGTGACATCCCAGTGATCACTCTTTTCTACTGTTGGCTTTTAATTACCATAGTTTTTGGTTACCCTTGATGGTAAGACACTACTGCTGAAGACATAATATACTTTAGTAAAGAAATGGAAAAATTAAGCACAAACTCACCTGAAGCTTGATCCCTACTGACTAGGATCTGTAGAACTTGACAGTCCTATGCAGACTACCAGAGGAGAAAAGAAATCAGGATATATTCAACTTATGACCAATTTCCATGTCATGGTCTTCAATGATCGACTGTGCCTTTCTACTTTTCAGTACATATTTCATCTCTCTCTCTCTCTCTCTCTTACCACCTTACCTCTGCATTCTACTAATATTGAATCTATGCACAGTCTAGTGGACTTGCTGGTAGTTATCTTCCTGCTGAGAACACTATGGTCCTTAGTTATCTCAGCTCATTTCCAAAATTTCCATATCATTTCTGTGCTCCAATAGCAGTCACTGACTCCACCACCCCACATTAACTATATGTGACATACCTACATACTATCTATCATATAGTAGTGAAAGCATCATGACCCTATAACTTATTCTTGTATCTTGCAAAGTATCATATTACAGACTCAATAATCTCTAATTTCTCTTTTGTTATTGCTTACTTTTTTTAGTTGGTGTTTCTCTAGTTATTTGACTTTGAAGAAAAACATATCAGATTACATAAATTTCTTCTCCATAATAGAAGACTAATTTTAGGTTAAAGAACCTTCAGAGGTTCAATCTGACCAAGCGTATGCTCAAAAAACCCAGAAAGAAAATTTTTGAAAATAGAGCCACCTATAATTAGAGTTTAGTTTCACAAAGAAACTAAAAGTGTCCAGCCTCATAACCAGAGGTCACCCTGATAAAAAGGTTCAGCTCTCTCTCTCTCTCTCTCTCTCTCTCTCTCTCTCTCTCTCTCTCTTTCTCTCACACACACACAAAAAAAATGCAACTGAAAAAACATTCAAGGATCATGGAGCACAGGGCAAAGTGACTTGTCAAATGGCAAATTCTAAAGCTATTACCTATTATTTCTCATAATCACAGGCTGAGAATATATAACAGTTCTTTAAAAATAAAGATACCACAATATGTTTCTGAGACACTAAATATTTTTCATACATTTAATGATTTTTCACTCTCATAGTAAGCATTTACTGACTATTTCTTATATACTTCATTAAGTATTCAAGGCAGCTTTAGTTTTGAATTTGACACAGCCCAGTATGACCTAAGAAAGGAATCTCAGTTGAGGGACTACCAAGATTCAACTGACCCATTAGTGTGACTGGGGGCAGGGGAAGTGTTGTCCTGATTGATGTAAGAAGGCCTAGTCTACCATGGACAACAGCATTCCTTAGGCAGGTGGTCCTCGACTGCATAAGTAAGTCGGGTTAGCCACCCTTACATCTGAAAATTGAGTAGGCAACAGTATCTATCTATCTATCTATCTATCTATCTATCTATCTATCTATCTATCTATCTATCTATCTATCTTTCTTGTGCCCTGACTACCTTCAATGATGGCCTATAACATGTAAGCTGAAATAAACCCTTTACTCCCCTAAGTTGCTTTTAGTTAGACTGTTAAATATCAACAGAACAAACAGAACATTAAGTTCCCATTCTACTGAGACCTTAAAAAATGAAGTGATATTAAATCTTAGAAGGAGAAATATTTAAGAATTGAGAAGATGGGACACGATCATCTTTAGACAAAGATATTTGGAAAAGATACCTATGACAGGCATTATCTATGAATTCTGAAACAAGTAAAGAAGAAAACCATGTAGATTAACTCAAGAGGGAAGAATCAGTAAATGCCAGGTTTAAAACCTCAGAAGTTGCAGGTTAAGAACATAAAACTAGTACAGGATGTCACATAAATGAAAGAGCCAGTTCACATAGGGCCATATCAATTTCTAACCAGTTTAAGAAACAAGAAGCCTTTGAAAAGTTTTGAGTATAGAAAAGATGGTTTAACTTTTTATAATCAGAAATGCCCATTGAGTTGTTGGTAGTAAATAGAGGTAGGAACAATGTACTGAGAAACAATGATGTCCCTTATGAAAAGACAGCAATAGTACTACAAATGCTTTTTAAAGTGGCTGAAATGTATTCTGAAGATAAATCCAAAAAAACTTGTAAACAGTTCCAATAGGTGAAACAAAGAGAAACTACGAATGCTTTCTAGAATTTGGTTAACAGTCATGGAAAAAAACTCCTACTAAATAAGATGCAAAGGTCTATCAGATTTCAAGGGATCAATAGCATACAAATAACAGCTCTATTTTGGATGAATCGATTTCTGGTTTCTTTTGGGGGGGCTTGGGGGGAAATACATATGTTGTTGTATATACAAACTGCCTATGCCTGTGCATTTGGAGACCAGAAATCAACAGCAGTCATCATTTTCTAAGGCTCCTCACCCAACTTTTTAAGACGGGGTCTCTCACTAAACCTGACACTTGCTGTATTATCTAGACTGAATGAAGGCATTTCAACCATTATTCTATTTCTGCCCCTCCACCACGGCAGGGGTGAAAAGGCCATGCCACACTTTTTACATAGGTTCTGAAAATCTAGTCCATGTAGTTGGAAAGCAGGACACTAAGCCAACTCTTTAGGCCCTGCTTTTAGCTGCTTTTTGATTTTTGTTTTTTTGTTTTTTTAAAAAAGCAACAGTCTCATGTAACTTAGATTGGCCTTACTGTATAGGTGAAGCTGTCCCTGAATAAGCTCCCCAGTACTGGGATTACAGGAGCGGAGCAAGCCAGCATGCCCAGCCAAATATCAAGATTCTTAATACCTCTATATGCACAAACTCCTAATATGGAATTTTCATATAATCTACCTGAATACCTTCTGGTTTTCTTTCCTCTTCTATTAAACTCATGGGCTATAAAGGACATCACTGTCAGTGTGCATGCTATATCCCAGGATAACAGTCTACAAAATTATTTGTATTTCTTAATATAAAATAACTTTACGGTCTCTTTATTTCCAACAATTACTCCTTTATCTTAAACATATTAAACACCATACAAAAGATTTTTAAAAATGTTATTGATCTGTTAAAAACTTTCATTCATGCAATAATAATTTTAATATATGAAGACACAGGTGTTTTTCCAAAGTTTTTATTCATTGACAAATAAGAACTACCTATGTTATCATATGCAACATGATGCATCAAATGAGTTTATAAATTCTAACACACATAGCACTTTTGCATGAATATTTAAAAGTTGACTTTTAGTGATACTCAAGAAAAAAGTACAATAAAAAGTCACCATGCTGTACAATAGGGCTCCTGTACAGAACAGAATGAACTGCATTCTGCTCACTTTGCATGTTTTATTTTATGTCCATCATCTATTCTACTGAGTAACAAACACTTTTAGAAAATCAATGCTTTTACAGTCTATGTACACTAAGATTATGTACTACCTGTTTTTGTGCTGATTTATTTCACTGAAAATATGGAGCATCATTTCCATCCATGTTGTCACAGATGGAAGATTTCAGAAAAAAATTTTAATGGCTAAATATTACATCATCATATATACCAACTTTTACTTATTTGTCCACAGCAAACACTGGTTTATTTCTGCATTTTGTTTACTATAATTAATGCTGCAATCAACATTAAACTGCAGGTATCTCAACACACTATATATTTCTATAATATAATTGCTAGGTCATGGCAATACTATTTTTAAATTTTTAGGAACTTATTATTTTCCATGATTGATCTAATTTACATTCCAACAAAGTGTGTGCAAGATTTCTGTTTGCTTACAACCTCACCAACATGAACATTCATATATTCTGGCAGGTATGAGGTGGTATCTCACTGTTGTTTCATTTCTTAGATGATTAGAAAGGTAAAGAATTTTTTTTCTCATAAATTTGATGCTGGTCATGGTGGTACACAGCTTTAATCCCGCACTCAGAAAGCAGAGGCAGGAGGATATCTGAGTTTGAAGCCAGCCTGGTCTAAAGAGCAAGTTCCAGGACACGCAAGGCTACACAGAGAAAAACCTGTCTCAAAAAACAAAAATAAATATATAATAAATAAATAGGTTATTTCCTCCACACAGAAAAAGAACAAAGATCAATATATATGAGATTCTGCAGAGAACAGAGGAAAAGAGGAAATATTATAATCTCAAAATAATTTTTGAAAACTCATTTAACCACGTTGTCATTTGCGCTCCATTTCCCCCCCCATGTGTGTACCACAGTACAATCTTACTTGTCATCCTCTGGACTGTAGTCCAATTCTACATTCTCTCACTAGCATAGAGCTTACCAATAAGACTAGCCCCATGGATCCTCCTGTATCTTCCTCCCCAGCACTGGAATTTTATGTGTACACTACCACACACAGAATTTTTATGTTGTTATTAAAGTTATCAAATCAGGTCCTTATGCTTTTTAGGCAAGCACTACTGAGCTATCTTCCTACCAAAATTACTTCTTCAGAAGCACCTATATAGGTCCCCTGTCAACTACTTCAATGAGCTGCCTGACTTACACATTTTATGTATTAATTATTCAGCATGTGAATGCTTTCATTCATTCCATAGAAGACCATCTGTTAATTATATCTTTTCTTGTATAGAAAGCTAATATTTTGTATAATCCCATTAGTCTATTTTTTTTGTAGTCATGTTTTTAAAACAAAATTTGCAAACACTAATAATAAGGTTTTCCTGCATTCATATATTGGCTGACAGTTTAATAAAGAATATTAACTAAGGACACAATTTTGTCCTTCTATTTACTATACTGTTTTTTTCTTCTGCAAGAGTGGTCAGTGTACTTAACAGCTGAGCCATCTTGCACCCTCAAGAATCCTTGAGTCATAGAATAAGGCAATATGGTCCCTGTAGTTAGACAGACTTGGGTTTTGATTTTAGTTGATGTTGTTTCTTTTGGGGATTTCAAGACAGTGTTTCTCGGTGTAGCTCTGGCTCTCCTGGAACTTCCTCCTGACTGTCGTTGACTCCCAAGTATCCAGACTAAAGGCATGCAACCCCACCATACTGGCCTAAGATAAATTCCACTTAATTATAATGAATAATAATTATGTATTGTTTGATTCAGGTTGCTATTACTGAAGAACTTTTGCTACTAGCCTATAGTACTTGACTTTTGTTTTCATATAAGAGTAATGATTTGACTTATAAAAAGTTTGGAAAGCTTCAATGTTTTTGGCTGACCTTGGAAAATACTAGTATTAATTAGTTCTTCAAGGTTTAGTGAATTTCAGCAGTGATGTCATTAGGTTCTGGGCTTTATGTGATAAGACACTTAATTCCTGATTTTCCATCTTCTGACGGCACAACATTCTCAACCATGGCCATCAATAATAGCATGTAAATTTAAAATGCTCTAATGCTAAAAGTATTCTACATAAACCACTATTAATGGTTTGTCCTATCTATTCTGCTAATATTCAATCTAAAACATTATTTATTAGGGATTTCCTGGTATAGTCTAACTGCAAGCACTATGAGGTTTCTAAACTAAGTGGGCCATTCAGTGCATGAAACTTTCAACATTTGGTCTGTTTCTTTAAAACTCCAACCCCTTCATATCTTTGCAAGTTTTCACTATTATTCAATTTCAACTCAATTATTATAAATATAGCATTCCACAAAACATCATTAAACCTTCTTCATTACAAAAACAAGAGCAAAAACTTGGGGAGCCAGGAGGTGGTGGAACACACTTTAATCTCAGCACTCAGGAGGCAGAGGCAGGCCAATCTCTGAGTTTGAGGCCAACCTGGTCTACAGAGCCAGTTTCAGGACAGCTAGGACTAAACAGAGAAACTCTGTCTCCAGAGGGAGGTGAAAAAAAGTACATGGAGAAGGCAGTTCTTCAGTTTCTGCTACACCTTCAGCTATCTAGGTATACAAAGTAAACTTGTTTTCTTTGTTTGGTTTCAACAAAAAAGTTACTTCGCTACTAAGCTACAATATAGTACCACTTTGCATCCATTAGGATGACTACTACTCCTCAAAGAAATTTTAATACATTGGTCAAGTTGTTAAAAAAAAAAATATATATATATATATATATAAAATGCTTTTATTGTAAGAAATTTAAATAAAATGGCATAGCTATTGTTTAAAACAGGATATATTCTCAAAATTCTTAAAAACACAATTATCATGATATGCTATAGGCCCAAAAGAATTTTGGACAAGTTCTCAAAGAAATAGACCCATGCTAATCACGTTATTCACAACTGCTAAAGCACAGAAATAACCCATTAATAGATGAGCAGAATATAGCACATACAAGCAAGCCAGTGTTATTCAGCCTAAAAAAAGGAGGAAGTTCTAGTATATGCTATACATGAACTTCGAGGACATTGTGTTATATAAAATAAGCCACTCAAAGCAAACAAAAAAAAAACTGTGTGACTACACTTACTTGAGGTAGTTAGAAGCACCAAACCCACAGACAAAAAGTAGAATTGTAACTGCCAATCACAGTGGAAAAAACAAATCCCTATTTAATGCATACAAAGTTTCAGCAGTGCAATATGCAAACAATTCTGATGACAAATGCTCAAAAACATTAATACCACTGGTTTATATACTTTAAAATAATAAAGAGTAAACTTTATACATTTTATAAGTTTTAAAGATATCAGAGAAGTTACATCATCTCATAAATTTAAAAGAGATTTCGTACTTATTTCTTAGAATTCATAATGTACACAATCATTTAAAGGGATATAATCTGCTTTTAGTAAGGAAAACTTGACTTTTTCAACCACACCTTAAGCATAGCTCCACATATCTATCTTTACTTTCTTCTAATTTCTTAAGACAGGAGTGTGTGTGTGTGTGTGCGCATTACCATATGTGGTATAGGTAGATTTATAAATGTAGAGGGGTGTGTTTAGAAGTCAGATGTTTGTTTTCACTGTACTCAAGCTTGTCAATTCTACTACCTTAGCAGCTAGTTTGCCTCCTACTTCAGTCTTCAGACTTACATGGCAAATGCTATATTCAACAAATCATTGCCACAATCCCCTCCTAATTCCTTCTATTTATTCTTATTTTCATTTTTCATTGTCAAATTTTGAAAAGGCCTCAATTCCCTACGTCTCCCTGCACTCAAATGTTCTGCTTCAGAACCTTGACAATGACTTGGCCTAGAACACTGCTCAAACATCCAACTGCTTAATTCCCAGTAACATTTCATTCAACATAGTTTTTCTCAGTTATACCAATTTTCCTACTATGAACTAGATTTATTTTGCATAATTCGGTACTCCTCTGTATTCGCACTGCATCCCAAATATAACTCTATCTCCATAGTTAAAAAATATCTGATTCTGCTACTTCTGAAGGTAGGAACTAAGTCTCAAGCATCTTTATACCCAAAACACAGGATCTGATGATTAATATTTAGAGTAAACAGAGGTCATATTTAAACAATCTTGCTTTTAGGAGTTATAAGTTAATAGCAGGCACAAACATGGTTGAATCTTCCTCTAATTTCCCTATTTATCCACAACTGCTAAGGGCACGAAAACATTAAGAATTCAGAATTGGGCCGGGCAGTGGTGGTGCACACCTTTAATCCCAGCACTTGGGAGGCAGAGGCAGGTGGATTTCTGAGTTCAAGGCCAGCCTGGTCTACAGAGTGAATTATAGGACAGCCAGGGCTACACAGAGAAACCCTGTCTGGAAAAACCAAAAAAAAAAAAAAAAAGAATTCAGAATTATGTATGTAATTATCTACTTACTCTTAGACATCTAATGGTTTGCAGAGGTTTGGAAGTATTTGGTAAGGGGAGAAGTAGATATGTCCCAAGCTCTAGATATAGTTGTTCCTTCTTTTGCTTTTTTAAATTCAATTTTACCTTTTTTTATTCTAAGCCTGAAAGGTATTTTCAAATAAAACAGTGTAGGGCAACTTAAGCCACAGAATAACCTGAACCAAGTTATACTTACATTCGGCTAGCTTCAATGTCCTCAGACTGGGGTTCTCCTGGTGATCTGTAAAATGTAATTAAGGACAAATATTAGTGAATTCCAAAAAAGGTATAAAAATATAAGTAAGAAAGATAAATTTGAAAGAAAGACTTAAATTCTAATGAAAAGGTGTTTTAAAAGATTTAAACTAAGAAAAAAAAGCAGATCAGATTGTCGTAACACATTTAACAACAAACTTTGGAAACCTCAATGCTTGTTTGAAAAGAAAATTACATTCATTATAATTAGATATCAAATTAGTATATGCCATAATCATTTACAAAGTCAAACGTATTAAAAACAAAACTGTTACTTTCTATTAAGTTGGGTTGCCAGCATTAACAAAGTGGTATACATAGTCTTGAAATTAAATGAAATGTCCACAAGTTGTAACCTGAGCAAACACACTAAGCTATAAAATAATCACCTTTATTTTAAAGTGATATTATACTGAGAGAGTTGTGTTCATTTAAACACTGTTTATGTATACAGAAAAAGCAAGCATAAGTACTTGCAGGAAAGACCATATTTTCCTCAAAACCTAAAACATTACAAAAGAAATCCTTTGAAAATGTCTGCCAACTTCTGCAATAGACAATTTAAACTCAAATATAATACTGTTCATAAATCTTTAAGATATTTAAATGCTATGCACCATTCTAATCATAATTTCTGTGGTTCAATAAGGAAATTAGATTTCCCTAAAAAACACTATCTGTCGTTAGCATGTATATGGAGTATTATATTTGCTAGATAATTGTAAGCTAGTTTTAGTTTTAATAGCTGCTAGTTATTTTCTCTATTTTTAACATATTAGCTAATATAGAAAATACATACATCTAAAACATCAAAGAGCACCCCATTTTTATTGGGTGGAACATAAGCCAATTTCCCCTATTCTGAGCATCTGGTTAAAGAACAAATTCCAGCAAGACTTTCCTATAATTCCTGTCATCAGAATGCAAAACCAGGATTTAGCCTGAGGACAGCCTGTTCTACATAGTGAGACACTGCCTCACAAAAAGAAAAGAAAAAAATCTGTTACCCTATATATCTTTACTGTGAGAGAGTCAATGTTCTAAGGTGAATTGGTTTTAATACCTATTTCTAATGCTTTAAATTCCCAAAATAGGTTAAGAAAGAAAGAAAAGATTAATTTAAAATTTCAAATTTGTATACAAAGACGATCTGTGAATTTATTACTGACTTTAAACTTTCAAGTTAAAGACTTGATTTGTGAATTTATCACTGACTTCAGACTTTCAACTTAAACAAAAAGTTTATAAAAGGCTTATTTTGGCTCATGGTTATAGAAGGTTTTTTTTTTTTTTAAACAATGATCCTTAAGTTTGAGGATGGAGAAGTAGCTTACTGGTTAAGAGCACTTGTTGCTCCCAGAGAAATCAAATTAAGGTTTGCCTCTCAGCACCCACATAGTTGCTCACAACCATTAGAAACATCAGTTCAAGGTCTTCTGGCCTCTGTGAGCATCAGGTACACATGTGAATCTGGTACACATATACATACCTGCAAGCAAAACACTCATACACATAAAATTTAAAACAAAAAAGAATCTTAAAAATTAATTTATTCATTTCTTTAGTGTCAAAGAAAATTCACCTCCTTGCTAGACTTTCAAAATAACACTCACTGAACTTCATTCAGATTCCAAGTCAGTAACACATACACATAGAAAAAAAGTAAAAAAGGTTCGATTAAAAACGGACCTCAACAGCTCAGATAGTTTAGATTTTCTTAGTGGTTTATTTATATTTTCTGTTTATCACAAAATTACGTAAGAACTGAAAATTGTAGATTGGCAGTGATAACAAATGCAAAATTCTCCACCCTCTTCCCCCCAGGGAACAAGCAAATATCTCAGAAATAATGGTCTCCACCAGCCTTAAGAAACTATTCCAAAATTGTTTCCAAACTTATCTAAAATGGCTAGAAGAGCTAAAACATTATGGTAACCCATACACTAGCTAACTCATTTTGTGTCTTTCCAACATCTGATATATTAGACTGTGAAATAAAGCTGGCTGGCAAAACAACAACAACAACAACAACAACAACAACAACAACAACACTTGTTAGTAATGAGGAAGCCAAACTAGAAGCATCTAAACCGATAGGAAGCAAAATGTTCTAAATGAAGAGGGAAAGAGAAAAATTTAGAGAAGGTTAAGAATGTTAAAAAAAAAAATTATACAAGAAAATGTATGATAAGAGAAAAACAGAACCATATCTCAAGAGAATATTATAGAACTGTTGCACAGTTTCAAGACTCTAAAAAGAACTATAGAACAAACATATTATCAAATGGCCAACTACAGCTATTTTCCCAATTTCTGATTGCTAGAGTATGTGAATGCCAGTATCATAATGCCAATCAAGTATTGTAAATATACAAGACTTCTATTTAATATTTACATATATTAAATGAGTTATTAAACACCATTTAGCCAAACTAAAAATTTAAGAAACCCCAGGAAGATCAGAGTAAAAATAATCCAAAAATTATAATTCTTAAACTATTCTCTTCTTGGTCTCTTAGACATAGTATAGCAGAGGCTGCTTCCATTCAAACAGTTTTATTTTAGTCAAGAGAAAAACATATAAATATAACAGAAACACGTTTTTAATCACAGCGTACATCTGAATGTGTACTCCCAGGCTATTTTAATAATATTCTAATTAAGTTACCAAAACAAATCCTAAAACTAGAGTTAACTTTCAAGCTTCAAATTATATGTAACACCTACGAATAGTTTCAACTGTTCTTTGGCTCTAAAAGAGCTTACTGTTCCTTAACTGTCAATACATTTGAAATAAGAATCCAGTACATAGCCGGGCAGTGGTGGCGCACACCATTAATCCTAGCACTTGGGAGGTAGAGGCAGTGGATTTCTGAGTTTGAGGCCAGCCTGGTCTACAGAGTGAGTTCCAGGACAGCCAGGGTTACACAGAGAAACCCTATCTCGAAAAACCAAATTAAAAAAAAAAAAAAAAGAATCCAGTACATACTCCTAATCTCACCAAATTCAAAATATAAAACCAACCTAAAAAAAAGCCACTACCAACCCAAGATTGACCCAAGTTATCCTAAAGTTTACCAGAATATTAATAAATGAATAAATGAAATTAGAAAACTGAAACAAATCTGGTAACATTGGTGAGGAAAAAGTATTTTAAAAGTATCAATTTTAGGTATTAACTTTAAAGACAGAAAATGTAATCACATAACACCAACTAAACTGGAACATGAGCTAGCAAATATATCCTTTTAAGGAGGGAAAGCTGAACTTTCAACTCCACTCTACTCTCTAGGAGAAAAAGTACACTAGTTTTACTAAAGGTACAACATTTCTAGAGAAGCATTTAAACTTCTGCCACATAAAATATTAAAAATATTATTTAAGATATTTTCCATATATCTCTTAAAATGTCCATACTGTAATCTTCAAAATTCTTAAGAAATACTTTCTTATTTATCTATACAGAAAAACAGGTCTTTGGTGATTACTTATCTTCATGAATGGAAGGGCAAGTAAGAAATGCATTATAAAAAATATCTGAGAAAGGAGGTTAAATGAAGAAATGGCTCCGTTCTTAGGTCCTCTATTCTTAGCAATATTCCTGCTACCTATGCATTTTTGTCATTTTTATAGCACATAATTCATTTTACAATGACAGCCTTTTTAAGACTGTAAAATAACGTTCAAAATTACCTTTTACAAGCTGTGGCCATTCGGTGACATCAGGGTGATAACAGCTTTGAGTCACTGATTAAAAACAGGTTGTCACACCAGTCTAGCTGCTAACTTGATCTGAACGTAGGCTTAATAATTCTAATAAATTAAACAAACCTTTAGTTAGAACACTAGCATAAACCCAATTCACTGTTCAAATCATAATCTTCAAAGCTTTAAATCAGTAGTCAATATAAAATTTATGAGAAGAATTATCACAGGAAAACCCTTATTAACTATTTTCCAGTATGTTTTTTTTTTTTTAATGATCTCTTCATTTGAGATAATGAGGTATATTCTCAATCCAAAATTCAAAACTACTCCAAAATCCAGAAAGTTTTAAATCATCATGGCAGCAACTCAAAAGGGTTGGATTTAGGAGTATTTCCAATTCTGAATTTTCAGATTAGATATGTTCTACCAGTAAAGTCTATAGGAACATGCCAAAATCTGAAAAATTCTTAAACCTGAAACCTAATTTGGTCCCAGGCATTTCTGACAAAGATAATAATCCCTACTTTCAATGTAGTATGATATGGCTCACAAAATACAACAATCAACAGTGCCCTTATGTTCCACTGACTTTAGCTCCACATGATCAAAATGGTTAAGAATAACAATAAACAGCCTCAGAGTGATTAACTGACTTGCCCAAGATTTTGCAAATGTTGAAATTAAGACCAAAAATCCAAGATCAGCTAACTTTCTACTAAGTATTAGAATTTTGCTTTACAGTGTTTTGTGATTTAAATACATACAAATAAGCAAAAATTAAGACAATGGGATTGTGGCAATAATCAGAATGAGACTGATTTAGTATCAAGAGTCTTTAAATGACGGGAGAAATCAGCTACCAAACAGGCAAAATCTTGATGAAAATTTTACACACACACACACACACACACACACACACACAGAGAGAGAGAGAGAGAGAGAGAGAGAGAGAGAGAGAGAGAGAGAACAGAGAGAGACAGAGAGAGTATTTAAGTAGTATAATCTAGCATTAACTTTTAGACCCTTGGATCTATAAGAAAGTATTCATTCTCAACCCTATTAAGACTCAATTCCAGGAAATAATATAGCAAAATATGAATGCATATCCTATTAGTCACATATCTTAACTCCCATTTGTGATTTTAAACAAATCTGATTTGTTTCACAGTGTGTAATTTTGTAATCCTGAGAAAATGCCAATACTAAGTTATGATTTTATCCAGTTTTTCCCACAATCCTCTTCCACTGATTGAAACACACAGAACAAATTTGAATGAGCTTAAAACAAGGAGGAGGAGGAGGAGGAGGAGGAGGAGGAGGAGGAGGAGGAGGAGGAGGAGGAGGAGGAGGAGGAGGAGGAGATGATGATGATTATGTAGAGGAAAGACTCTTCACAATTAAAACCCTCAAACTGACAGTACAGACAAACAAGATGGCTGAAAGTATGGAATCAGAACTTAAAATAAGAAGGTACATGAGAATCCCAAAGGAATTATTAAAGCATCAATGTTTAAGCCCCTATTATTGCTAGAGTTGGCTCAAGTATGTCCATAAACAAATTTAGGGAATCCCAATAAATAAGATTTATAATTCCTGTTAAGAAATAACCCAATTTCTCAAAATTTCCTATCATAACTATATTATCTCCTACTAAGAAGCTAGGTATCACTGAAATAGCAAGGAAGAGAAGAAACATCCTTGAAATAAATAATGTGGTCCATGAGATAGTTCCCTTAGTTTCTCATGAAACTAATAACTTATGTGGAATTATGTGAATATTGAAATGAATCTAATTTCCAACTTAATAAAAATAACACAGTTTAAATAAAATCAACTAATTCATTAAAGAACCACACACGCTCTTAGAATTACTAAGTCAAGTACTCTCCACTAGTCTCTTCTTTATTAGGTTCAGTGTTCAGTGGAACAGTTTCCAAAGACATTCTAAGATTCCACTCTCTGCTTGATCACTTACTATCTGGGAAATCTTGGACAAGTTACATAATCTCTCTAAACCTCAGTTATCTTAAAGTAGCATTTGCCTAGTCTGGGTTGTCACAAGAGTGCCTTGTATATAATATACTTTCAAATAAAAAGATTTTTCATACCCACAGCCTAACAGCCAAGTCTATTTCCTTGATCTTCTTGTCTACATTACTTTATGTCTCGTAATACAGTTAACTCTCACAAACTTTTCCAGCACCCCACTTATATCCCTCCGTCTACCTGGTGGCATACTCAGCACCTAGTATGATCCTTTAGAAATGACAGAGCCCAAATTTATTGAGCGCATTTGTCATTACACTAGCCATGATATTAAAATAATTCATGCAATATGAATTTCAAAAAACAAAACAGAAACATACCATATTCCGCCAAACTTCTGAGGAGCTGGTGAACTCTAAAATCAGGCTCTTACAGATTTTTAACCTAAAATATAAAACACCTCACTCAATTCTTTTAACATAAACTGGATAGTCTTTCAGAAAAAAAAAAAAATTACTGAAATTCATTATAAAAATAAAAGCAAATTTATCTTCGATAATACTTATAAAGATCCAAAAATATATTGAAAGACAAATTACCCTATTCCTATTGCCAAGTGAAGTAGGAGGGTAGCTATGTAGGCTGTGATCTGAATATTTTCCAACTAGGAAAGCCATGTTCCCCATCTTCGTGTACAAAAAGTAACGCTCCTCAATCCCTTAGCCACCTTACAAATAAGCTGAAAATATATTAAAATTGGTCACATACCTCAAATCCCTTCAGATATCTATAGTAATTCCGCTTTCAGTTTGTCTCTATATACAAAACTTCTGCTGAATAAAACCTACTAGGGATGCAACCATGGCTAAATCCTCTGATCTTTCATCCCTCAGGTGTGTTAAGTTGTTAAATTAGAGAAAATGTACTAAAAGAATATAAATGCTTGCCTGACACGTAACAGGGCCACATTTCTCAATTAAATCACTCCATATCTATCACAAATCTTTACAAATAAACAATAGCAATGAACTTATTACAAAGCTTAAAACAAGCTCTCCTGTGATTTTAAATTTGTGTTCATAGTTCATTTATAAATTGAGTATTTTTCAGCCTTTAATGTCTTTTAATCTTATTTTGTCTAAATGAGAAAACCTAATCCCATGGATTGAGCAACAACAAAATGAATATATCTGCATATTATTTATAGGTAAGTAGGTGGGTAGGCAGGTGGGTGGATAGGTATGTAGGAAGGAGGGATAGGCAAGTGGATGGATTGATAAATGATGGATGGATGAATGGATGGACGGACAGATGAATGGGCAGATTAATAAGTTGATAGATGGACTGATTTGAGATGGTCTCACTATATAACCTTGGCTGGTCAAGAACTTGCTATGTAGTCTAGGCCAGTCTTAAATTAATAGGAATTGCCTGATCCCTTCTCCTAAGTGCTGGGATCCAAGGTGTGCCCAACCACACCCAGCCTTGCATTAACTATTTTAAATAAAACCAACAAACACTATGAGTTTAGAGACTGAGTTTCAATCTACAACAAAATCACTTGAGGAAATCTATTAAAATATACCTACTAGGCAAGTATGGTGAAGTACATCTGTAATGTCAGTACTGGGGAGGTAGAGGCCAAGAGGACCAGAAATTCAAAGACAGATTTGGCTGTGTAGTAAGCTTTAGAATAGCCTAAAGAACATGAGAACCAGTTTAAAAAAAAAAAAAAAAAGCAGAAAAAGAAAGACAGACAGACAGATGTAGGCTTCTCTGCAGTGATTCTGATTCAGGGAAACTGGAGTACATGAATTTGTATTTTGAACACACTTCAAATGATGCATACATTCCATTTTACCTCTGTATTTATGTCATAAACACACCTATTTTTAAGACCCTATCTTTGGCATTATAACTTCCAGATCCCAATTATCAAAGGTATAACACTATTTGAATTATCTCAGCATCTAAACTAATTTTAAAAAATCTTTTTAAATCTCAATTATCCTCACACATTCACACACACCCAAAACATTATATTCTATATATTTGCATGTCACCAATCTGATTGTCATAACAAGAGAGAAAAATCTCATGTCATCTTCTTCCCCATTTCTATTTAACCTAACCACTATTTGCAAGTCTTCAAATTCATCATTCAACAGATATCAATTCAATTTTAAGTGTATATTGGTTGCTAAAAACACTACGGTCTCCACAGAGATGAGATTTATCACATACTAGTAAGTACTGTAGCATAATAGTAGGATTCTCGTTCCAATGACACAAATCAGAAAAGTTCAAGTAATATTGTAGAATCTGTCCTGCCAAGTATAATATATTGCTCACTCACTGCTACCAATTCTACTTCAGGAATCTCCCCACAATCCAACACTATCCCTAGTAATTCTTTAGTGGCCTTTATTTGCTTTCGGAATAAAGTTAAACCTCTCCATCACAACATGTAAAACTACATAACCATACCCTTTCTTCCAGACTAGACAAAACATTAAGAAAGTATGTCATTAATTTTTATACTAAATGCTTAAAAAGATTTATAGAATAAAAAAATTGGGTGGCTATGTAAATGCAAGGCTGTGAAACTTAATGGACTAACCGTGTCCATTTAAGTATAAACCATTCTAGGTCAAAGTCAGGCCTGGAAATATTAGCTTTAAAATTCTTTTTTGTAATATTCCTCTTTAAAGAAAGAATCCATTGCTTCTTTTCCAACATGGTTACTAAGACTATTGTGATACAGAACCTTGTTATTTTACATAGTTTCTCTCTTACATATTTTGACGGAACTATCCTCCTAGAAATTAGAATTTGATCATATCTCTCACATATTAAAAAAAAAAAAAAACCTATGCCTTCTCAATACGGATAACATAAATTTCAAAGTTTTTTTTTTTTTATTTTACATATTAACTGAGGTTCTTGTCATATGGTCACATCCAGTCATCCAAACATTGCCCCATATGACATCCTGAAGTATCAATCTCCCTAGGTTATCATACTCTATAATATTATTAGAAATCTTTATTTCTGGTCTTAATAATTTTGCTTCTCAGGACATTCTGCTAGAAATGTTTTCCTGTATTCTGCAGTTTCCATCTCTCTTTATCTATAAAAGCCTGCCTATAAAAAACAAACAAAACTATTCTTCCTAAAACTTTGAGTATCCCAAATGAACAATGACAATTAAAAAGACTGAGAATACTAACAATGAGAAAAATCAGAACCTTCACACTAGTAAAATTATTTCAAAAAAATATACGTATATAGCCACTTTGAGAAAAATTTAAAATGCCTCTAGTTTTAAACAGTTACTATATGTTCCAGCCAACTCATACCTAGATATATAATCAAGAGAATGTTGTATATTCACAGCAAAAGCTGAACATATACATATATATATATATAGAGAGAGAGAGAATTATACACACACATATGCATACACACACACACACACACACACACACACACACACACACACACACTCACACACAAAATACTATAACAACCCAAACTGAAAGCATATGAAAGCCCATATACTGATGACTGGACAAATAATCAGCCATAAAAAAATAAAAATACAAATTTGAATAAAATGGTTTCCAAGGTTCTTGTCAACATGAACCTTGTACAGTTTCTTTCCTTTTAAATTTTTTTTCTGTAAATTATAAAACACACAGAAAATTGCTTAGCATACATCAGGCCCTGGATTTCAAACACCAGTACTTTAAAAAAAAATTAATTAAATCTGTTAAATTGAAGCTTGCAAAAAAAATAATCATAAAACTCATATGACTTTACCAACCACTAAGAACACAAACTAAAGCAAACACAAAATAAGATGTCATTTGATATAATTATTTAAAATCTAACTATTCCAAGTACTGATAAAAGATGCTAGATACAAAACTGTTCATTCACTGCTGATATAGTATGTGTTGGCAAATCTAATTTACATAAAATTTGCCATATCTAATCAAGTTAAAGATACATCCTTTTCTCTAACAACTTCATTTCTTTAATTTTCCCTAAAGAAAACCTTTTACAAAGAAAGTATAAAACTGATTTCCATAGCATTAATCATAAGAGCAATATAGGAAGTAATTCAAAGTATTCATAAGCAGTGGGATAAATACTAGTTATCCATATACTGTAATACCATAAAGATCAAAATGTGCCAACACACATATCTCAAAAATGTAACGGATAAAACACATAAAATAAAAAAAAAAAAAAAATTTAAAAACCACACAAACTGATGCCAGGTATGTACAAAACACATCTATAAATTCTTAAGCATGATATCTCACTTATGAGCAAAGGTCATATTTAAGTACAAAACAGGAGATATTCAAGAGCCTCAAGAAACTTCTTACATGGGTAAAAAGAAAGGGTATTAGGACTTGGAGGAAGGGATTAAGTTTCCAAAACGAAATCAAAACTGGCATCATTTATATTCCTGGGTGGTAGGTGAGTAGATTATTGATGTATTAGTAAATGCTTTAAGTATTTTATAACATGTTTTAATAAAAAAAAAACAACCTGAATATATAAAGTCTAAGCCAAAAAGAAAACCCCGAGACTATGGAGAATTCTGTGACACAATCTTCTCAATTTATGAAAAACATCCTAATAAGATAAAAAATGAATGGCTCCTGAGATTTTCTTTGCAAGTAGGAAAAAGCCATACAAGCCTGACACTTGAAAAAAAAAAATCTCTGAGATTAAAGTTAAAAATTGAGAGAACTTAATCTACCTAACTATCGTCTGACCTCCACACACATCCTAGCATGGCACTTTTATGCTCATACAACACATAATGATAATAATAGTAGTAATTCAAAAGATTAAGATAAAATATAAAGGACTAAAGGACTAGGTACAGAAGAAATGTGACCTGGGTTTAATGCCCCCCCCATAAAAACCCCCACTATTATTACAACATGATAATTTTAAGTACAGAATAGGTGTCTAAATAATTAAGCTATTATATCTTAACCACTATAAAGAGGAATCAGTATCAATTTCTAAAAATTTGGTATGAATTAGCAATATGGAAAACACATATACAACATACACACAGTTCTACCCTTCCTAAGAATGCCTTGTCAAATTCAGCACAGGCATATTTACACTGTAAAAGACTTCAGAAGGTCTTTGTTAATTGTCCAGGCCAATCTAGTACTGCTTAATTCTGCTTACCTTTAAATTGTCAAGCCTAGAGAATTATGCATTATCATATATACACATTTCAAAAGCCTATAGCTGATATCCTAACCCAGACTTGAACAATCTAGAAAGAAGAAGTTCATTAATTCTAGCATTTATCTGCCTGTATCTGCAGAAGGGAAAGGAAGAGGGTGAAGAGGAGAGAACAGCGAGAGAGGAAAGAACTGGGAGACAAGAGGGTGGAGAGAAGGGGGAAAAAAAGAGGGAAAGTTGGAAAAAGAGAGAAGACAAAGGATACAGAATACAAAATGTGTATACAATAAACATTTACTGTTCTCCCAGACTCTTCAGTATGGGAATAGACAGCTAATTTCAATTGGTTAAGTTATGTGCATATTCTACTTCAGAAATATATCTGTTTTCAAGTTCACTTCTTCCCTGTGTTTCATTTAACTCAAAAAATGGAGTAAGAGAAATTTTCAGAATGGGGTAGGAAGATGATCCACACAATGTTAAATCAAACCAAAAAAAAAAAAAAAAAAAAACCTTTCATTTTTAAAGTAACATGAAACATAATGTACCTGCCAGTAATTATACAGTGAAGTACAGATAAAAGGGTAAAATTAGCTCAGTTCTCCTTAAGAGTTCTTTTTTATTTTTATTTTTTTTGTTTTGGGGGGGGGGTAAGGTAGGCGGCGGTTCAAGACAGGGTTTCTCTGTGTAGCCCTTGGCTGTCCTGTAACTCACTCTGTAGACCAGGCTGGCCTCGAACTCAGAAATCCACCTGCCTCTGCCTCCCAAGTGCTGGGATTAAAGGCGTGCGCCACCACTGCCCGGCTTCCGTAAGGGTTCTTATTTTTAAATTTTATAGTTCAATTTGTGGAGAAAAGTGTATTCCTCCTTTAAGTTCCTAAACTTTTATTTCAGCTCTTATTCCCATCTCCAGTCTACAGATCTGTACAATGTTATAGAATCAGTGAGAAATAGTAACAGAGAGGATGGAGAATGGAACAGCATTTAGAAGTGGAGAAATTTCATTTCTTTGAAACTAAGGATTTGGATTTTCTTAGTGTATTTTCTATCAGTAAACACAATACACAGCTCACTTCAAAAGTGAGGACAAAAATACATTCTCTAAGTCTTTATCTGAAATAAAATTTATCTATTAGTACACATAAGATACAACAGGTACTCAAAAAACAACATTTAAATTACCAAACAAAAACACATTTAACAAAGGCAAATATTGTCCTTATTTTTGGCATATTGTATGCTTAGCAAATATATCTACACAGAGGGGCATAATAAATAGAAATCTTAAGGGGGAAAATACTAATAAATTGGGGATACTCTACTTCCCCTTATGATACACTAGGCTTTATTTTTTTATTTTTATAAAAAGAGGACTATGCATTTCATATTCTCCTTTCCAAAAAACAGCAGTATGATTCACATTTGATACTAGGAATGCTGGAACTATGAGAAGAAATTCTTACAGTGGTTTCAACTAAAGAAAACACAGAAGAAGTTTCAGAAAAGACAAGAGTTCAAGGAAATAACAAAATAAAAGCTTGTTCATACTAAATGGTACATTACATGGTTGGTTTGTTATATTATCTTCTATATTGTTCATATCTTCTATATTTAACAAGAGGTATCAGCATTTATTTTACATCACAGGTTATAAAACTAAATGAATTATGGCCATGATTTAATCCACAATCGCATCTGTAAGACTACTTTCTCACATCAGAAAGTCCATTAGAAGTTTGAAGTGAATAGCCATCTCTTTTATAAAAAAAAAAAGTTTTTTATATAAAAATTTATCACATTAAAACACTGTTCGGAAAAGTACAGCACTGACAATATCTTCATTCATGTCATAGCTATGTACTTTGTGTGCCAAACTGCTTGCTTTAAGTGTCCAGAAGAACATTCTGAATTAAACATGTATGCACTGGACACAAAAAATAATGGTTTACACCCATAGTTCCAGCACTGAAGAAGATAAGTTCCAGTCAGAAGGATAAGTAGGTGAGGTCATCTTCAACTACAAAGAAATTGAGACCAGCATGGACTACATGATACTCTGTCTATTAAAAAAAAAAAAAGAACTAAGAAGACCAAAAATTCAAGGGCAGCCTGGACTACATGGCAAGATACAGTCTAGGCTGGGTTACATACCTTGACTTATCAACTACTACTACTGCTGCTGCCTCCACTACCACTACTACTGCTGCCACAGCCACCACCATCCTCCCCCCCACACACACACACCATCACCATTCAAAAAAGATCTATAAGGCTCCATAACATATTTTTTTCAAAGTTTTTTTTTCAACCTGGGGATGTAGCTCACTGCTAGGCAGCAAGGCCCAGTATTCTATCCCCAGCAATGCAAAACTAAAATTGAAGGGTTTTTTTTTTTTTTTATTTCTTATTTCTGTCAAATTAATGAGATCTATTCTATGCTGCTGAAATAATGCTGACAGGTAAGGAAGACCAACTTCTGAAATGCACTGAGCTGCTAAGAGTAACAGCAGATTCCCATACAAGACAGACAACAGATGTGTTAAGGAAAATGTTATCCTGTTCATGTAAAACAGGACCTATACACTACTTTTCTTGTTTCATTTCAAATAAAGATGCCAGCTTCAGCAAGATTTACATAGGATTCTTTTTCATAAAATCTGATGCAATTTCTTAGTGAGGCTCCTACTCCGATTTGCTACAACTAACCTGCAAGAATAAGCCCCGAAAGTCTGCACTTTCCCATCATTCTTATAACTGATTCACTGGCAATTCATTTAATAAACAGGTCAAGTAGAGTAAATGACAAGGAATTCAGCTTTGCAAACAACTTATCACTAACAGTTAAGAGTTATTGTTCATGTTAAATGTACGTTACTTATTTCTAGGTTTTACTTGAAGTCATAGAAGAAATAAGTGTTTCAGAATTTCAGTGGTTTAGGAAACAAAACAAACTAGGCTTATTGAAATGGAGTTATCAAATCTGAAACAAATTCATATATTGTAAATGTAGCGGTAAAAGAGGTACACACCTGCAATCCTAGCACTCAAAGGAGTTCAAGTTTATTCTCCTAGTCAGTTCAAAGCTAACATAGACTGAGGAACCTCTGTCTCAAAGTAAACAAAAATAAAATAATATATCCCCAGATAATGTTTCTTTAAAAGGCTTAGCCATGTTAACAGAAAACAATATTCCATCATCCTTTCTCCTAATTTCCTGGGCAGGTTACTTTCTTTTTACAGTATCAATCAATGTTCAAGAAGTATCATATATAAGCAGCATAATCCTCTGTAACAAGAAGGCAGTACCACTCTAATATGATTAACAAAATCTTAGAAAGATAAATGGCCTGCTCCTTTTTAGCTCACTCTAGCTCAAGACAGTAGTCAGGAGAGCAACAACTTCTGGCAACAAGAATAGTGCATTCTTTACTCCATTTCAATAATCCTAGGCTGTTTGGTTTCCTAAACCACTAAAATTCTAAAACACTTTATTTCTTCTGTGGCTTCAGGCAAAACCCAGAAATAAGTAATGTATATTTAAACCTCTTTCAAAAAGCACTATTAAAAAAAAAAAAAAAAACTATTTCACTTATAGATAGGCCCAAAACTTATAATCTTTCCAAATTACTCTTCAGTTAATTTAGTTGTTATAGACACCTGAAATCAAGAAACTATAAGTAGTATTTTGAAATTAAATGAAAACATAAGAAATTTGATGTGTAATAATAAGTCACTTTACTAAGAAGGAATAAAGTATCCTCAAGTATTTCAAACATTTCATGTTTAGAAAAAGCAATTGAGAAAAATAGTAGTATTTCTACTTAATACAATTTATTTCACATCTTTTATTCAAAAGAATAAAATCCTGTGCTGTCTTATAAGGATTATCTTTTATTTTTATTAGTATAAAATAGAGTTTATTCAGGGCATGGGGAGGGGAGTTAAGAGGGTAGGAGAGGCAGAGAAAGGCAGAGAGAGAAAGAGAAGTAAAGAAGAATAATAAAGGCTGGCCATGAGCATGGAGAGGGGGAAAGGGAAAGGGGAAGGGAGGGGGGAAAGGAAGAGCCCAAGAGGGCAAGAGAGAAGCAAGAGGTAAGAGCGGATTATCTTTTATTAACAGCATAAAAATACATTATCTTCATAAAAGTGAATTGATAATAGCAAAACAAGTGTAGCTATTCTTCTGAACAAATAGGGCATCTGTCAATAAAAGTAGAACTTTGACCTAGGAGCCAGAGACTCCAGAATAATTCTGGCTTTAGATGAACTTAAGAAAACCATTTTAAAACTCTTCAATTACCTCATTTATTAAAAAAATTAATACAGTAGCTGATAACTCTGATAGAGGAGTAGTTTTATATTATCTCTGACTCTTGTTATTGAAAGTCAGAATGGTAATCACTCTCCAATAAATGAATCCTAACAGGATGAATGGTATACAGACTTAATCTATTTTATTTTATATATACCACACGTGCATGTGTACTATAAATAGGATATTGACGGGCTGCAAGTAAGACATGAACACATATACGGGATTGTTACCATCGTTCCCAAAAAAGGATACAAACAGTACCCTTTACAATTGCAGCTGAGAGGTTAAGAGGTAACAAGTCTACAGAACTGCTCTAAAACTGAAGGGGCATAGACAATTAAGTTCCATAGCATAACAGGATATCACATTAAAAAATAAAGTGTTATGTGCAATAAATAACCAACCTATCAGTTTCCAAATGATAGATATTTTCTTGGTTTTTTTTAACCTTATAACCCAGGTGAGCTCACAGGATTCAAAGGAGCCTCAGAAACATTATCTGATACTGATAACTATTTCAGATATACTCCACTATATGATCTGAATCTTTGCACCCCCCTAAAACTTCTCTAAAAGCCTAAAATCTGAGGTGATGAAATTATAAGTGGGACTTTTAGGAGGATCTACATTGATGAATGAGAGCCATGTCCTAATTTTAAAAGACCCTATGTCTCAATCTTAGCAGAGGCAGGTGGATCTTTGAGTTACCTAGCTTTAGAGGATAGATACCCTGTCACAAGAAAGAGGGGGGAGGGGAAAAAAGACAAAAGACAAAAGAGGGGAAGGGGAGGGAAATGGAGAGATGACTCAAAAATTAAATTAAAAAAAGCACTTGTTACTCTTCCAGAGGACCTGGGTTCAATTTCCAGAGCTCACATGGCAACTAACAACTGTCTGTAATCCCAGTCACAGCAGCCCCAACATTCTCTTCCACCCCTACAGACACCACACCCATGTGTACTCTCATGCAATAAAATCTTAAAAAAAAAAAAAAAAAAAAAAAACCTAATAAACAGAGACAGGCAGATACACAGACACACACACCAACCCAAATATGGTGGTACAGGCCTGCAATCACAGCTACTATGGAAGAAGGAAGGAGGACTCACAGTTCAAGGTTGGCCTAAGCTAGACTGAATACAGAGGACTACGAAGTGGTAGAGCAGTTCCTAGAACGTGAGAGGCCCTAGGTTCAGCCCCTAGTCCTCCTAACACTACTCAAATTCACAATGAAAATTAGCTTTCATCTTAAGACTTCTTAGTGTCCATAACTGTGAGATACATTTTTTTGGAGGAGGGGGGTATAAACCAGTCTTTGGTATTTTATAAATAGGATGAACAGACTTAAGGCTTCTAGAAAAATAGTCTCTGATTAAACAATATAAATCCTTGCACTGACTTCATAATGAGAAAGAAAGCAACAGAACAGATTATGGGCTATAAATCTCTATATACAAAGTACTTTAAGATTTTCGGAAACACTGGATAAGAAGTCCTCTAAGATAAAGTTGAAAGACTACTAGACACTTTTACAGTCTTTAGTTCTCATAAATCTGGAATATCTTCACCATCCTGTTTATAGATAAATCCATGTCTCATCAAAAATGAAATCAAGCTCTAACTACAAAGCTTTTTCCAGACTGGGTGGTGGTAGCCATAGCTCTAATCCCAGCACTGTGGAGGCAAAAGCAGGTGGATCTCTGTGAGTTTGAGGCCAGCATCGTCAATACAGCTAGCTCCAGGACAGCCCTGCCTACACAAAGAAACCCTGCCTCCAAAAAAAATAATAAAATTAAAGGAAAAAAAAAAAGAAAGAAAGAAAGAAAGAAAGAAAGAAAGAAAGAAAGAAAGAAAGAAAGAAAGAAAGAAAGCTTTTTCCATTACTCATTCTATCAATCTCTGATTGATAACTTTTTTGAAACAAGTTCTCACCTCTTAGTCTAGGCTGGCCTAGACCTTGCCACGATCCTTCCTCAGCCTCTCAATGGTTGAGTTTACAGATGTGAGACATCACGCCTAACATAACTTTGTCGTTATTTTTATCAGTAAGAAAGAAAAAAACTGTCAAAACCAAAATTCTATTATCCTAAACCTTTATGAAGAGAACATCAAAGACTTTAAAGACTATTTTTATATGTCCCTCTGCTCTGGCACATGTTTTTCATATTTGAAAGTACTTAAAAAAAAAAAAACACCTTTTAAAACTCATCTCCAGTTGCAAAAATCAGAACACTGATGTTTTTAATAGCTGCATATACATGTAATATAAATCCACTAACAGTAATGTTATCATTAATAACAAACATAAACCTAAGTAGAATAAATTATAATACACTAGTAAGCATTTAAGGTTTTTCTTTTTTTAAGGACATTTGAAAAGATCATCTTAGGCTCTTGAACAGAAAAAAATTAGCTATGGCCAATTAAAAAGAAAATGTTCCTAAAAATTGAGAGAAACAATTATTACAGCAATTGTTTGAGGGAAGACAGATTGACACAAATGTTTAAGAGATATAATTGAATAAAATTTACATGTCAGAGACATTATAGATACCTAATGAATGCAATGTTAAAAAAAAAAAACAAAAATCAAACAGAATGAGCTTTGTCTCAGGTAGAAATCACATTTTCTATTTAAAGCCATATAAAGGGCAAGGAGGAAGGCAAGTAGCCAGTCCTGGTGGTATATACATTTTTAATTGCAGAACCTTGGAGACAAAGCCAAGAGGAGAGTTACAGGTATACCATAAGACCCTTTCTCAAAAAAAAAAAAAAAAAAAAAAAAAAAAAAAAAAAAAAAGTGACGGTGGATATTTCAGGGATAAAAAAGCAAAAAAAACCACCTACAAAACCTACATGCAAAAGGAATTTTCTAAACTCAAAGTGAAGTTCCTCAGATATATGATGAGCAACACCCAAAGAAGTATGTATATATCATTACACAACACACCAATGCAAGGTAAATATTGACACAAATATTTCACAGCTTACATTCTGATTTTGAAAACAAAGCTACAAGTCATCTCATCTTTTATTATGTGCTGTATCTTTCTTAAAATATAGTCTTCAAATTGTTGAAGTTCTCATTTTTACTGCAGATTTTGATACATGACTTTTTTGTAATGCTAAGTATTTATGGATTTACAGTCATCCTTAGGCTTACAGTCATCAGCAAGACAGATGCAGTATTCATTTCCTTCAAAGTCCAGTAAGCAGATTCTATTTAAGAGGAGAATTTAATACTAAAGCAGTTTCTGTCATACATAAAGACAAAATTTTCCTTTTATTTCTCCTAAATTCTAAATTTACATGATTTACCAAAAAAGATATCTTAAGTAAGAGTAGTCACTAATCTGAGGTGTGACAAAAACACTTGTCATGTCACTTGTCCAATTTATTCAACAAGATTTACTGGTCTTTGATATTTAGCTTTTTAACAGCTATATTTCTTAAAGTTCAGGCCATCTTTATTTCAAACGCACTTCCCTATCCAAAACATTTTAACATAATCTGCTGCTTTTCCCAAAACCATGGGTTATATGAATATCCTTCAGGAGGTAATATAATTGTGGATCACACATCCCATATACTGTTTAGTAAACATTTGCAACAGTACACTAGCTACTTAATACAATCCCAAAGAGATTCTGTGTTCTATTTTAAATAGCATGCTCAAAAGACATAAAAAAATTGACGTAAAATTGTCTTTAGAGGATTCTAAGGCTGAAAAAGTCTTATTAAAATTATATTTTCTATTTTTAAGGCTAACGCAATTATAGCACATCCTAACTCTGACTCTTCCAACAAAAAGCCTTCGCATCAAAATGGGGAAAACGTCCTTTTCATTTTCTTAACTGAAAAGGGGGAGGGGAGAAGAGGAAGAGGCCAATTGCTTACAGGTTTGCATTTAAAATTAACATAGCAGTTTCTGAGGAATCCAGTAACTCACGGTCAACTACTGAATCCTACTAGAAGCAGCACATGAATAAAACCAGAGCGCAATCTTTGGGCTTGAGGTGCTGCTTCATCCGTCTTCCTTCCAATCCACCCCCCAATACCCCAATCCACTAAGCACACATCTAAATATGTCTTCCCCACCAGAGCGCCCCTTTGGAGGAAAAGCCCTGCCTTTAGCAGCCTGAAGCCACGGCTCTCCGATCCCTGCTTAGATGAGGCCCCAATCTCGACGCCCTACACGTCCGCCCCACCCAGGGCTCACTTGGGTACCCGCGGGTGACAAAACCCTCCCTCCTGCGCTCAGCCAGCACTGACAGTTAAGGCTGCAGCAGCCGCAGCCACCATGGCCTAGTCCTGGCACCGGCCCCTCCAGACCACGCGCCCCAAGCACTCGCTCAAGGAGGCGGGTGAGGGCCCAGGCGTCTACCCTGTCAGCGCGGCCCGGAGGGTGACGAGGGGACCGGCTGTACAGACCAGAGGGAGCGCGCCGGGCAGGCCGCGGCCGCAGCAGCACTGACCTGTCCTCGCCCCCGCGCGTGGGCTGCGGCCCTCGCAGCTGCGGCCGCCTCACTGGTTCTTGTCGCCCTCGTCCACCGCCGCCGCCCGCCACCTCCTCGTTCCCTTTCGCTGGCGCCACCGCCGGGTCTCATGCGGGACCCGCGCTTCTCCTCAGGAAACCGAGGCCGGGAGGCCAGGCGCCTGGGCAACCTTAAAATCGGCGCTGAACGGCTACTGTCGCGATCTGTCCACAGCGGGGAGCGAGGGCGCTGAGCAACTACGGAGAGAAGCAGAAGGAGGCGCCACCGTCCTCGACAGGTCGACAGAGGAGAGTCGTGATGAGGCAGTGAACAGCTGCGTGGTCGGGTGCTCGAGCGAGCGCAGGAGGGGCGGCGAGGTGCTGGTGAAGATGAAAGGCCCTGTCGTCTCCTGTAGTCACCCAGAAAGGAGCGCCACCATCTTGGGAGAAGCACGGATCTCGCGAACGCAGCACTGAACGAGATGACTAGGTGGGCGGACCGAGTATCCCGACAGGCAGCGCGCGCCACCCTGCCAGGCGAGGGCTCCAAGTCGGAAGGTATGATGCTAGGCGGGGTCGCGCGTGCGTGGGATGGCGACGGGCTCTGCTCCGCCCCGATCGCAACTCGCCAGGGCCCTCCTCTAGTTCGCCTTCGCCAGCGGCGTAGGGGCCTTTGGGAAGGGGAGATGGCCTTGGGCTGGGTGGAAACTGGCCAGCACCGTCGCCATCTTGAGACAGGATTGAGAGAGGCTTGGTGTTTTATCCTCTGCCCCTTTTACCCAGTCTATAGACCAATGTGCTTCGGTGTACTCGAGAGAACGGACAGGGCTAGCCAGCAGAGGAAAGTCTAGGAGTCAGACAGACGAATAGGCCGAGAGGGTGTAGCCCACCGGCGGCATAAGGGGGCGTAGAAGTGTTTAGTTGCTAGGGCTGACTTCATCCGAACTGTCTTGGTAAACGTTGCAGGGGTTACGGAGAGTGGGCAACCTTTCAGCAAACAAGGTCATCAGCTTAGGCCTCTGCCAAAACATGATATGTCACTGTTTTACCAGTGTTGTATTCCAGTAGATTGTCAAATGAGAAGTAACCCCCTTGCTTGATCCCACGTGGGTAGAAACAAATTCTGATTTACAGAACACCTGAACCCTGTTAGAGCCATGTGACTTGTTGGTACCGGAGTGACGATTTACTTAGGTTTGTTGTTGTTAATGGTTTTGACACTCGACGCTCAATTATTATAAAGACTGGCTGACAAGTTATTTTCTGGCTTGCAACTTTGCATCTAGTGCTCAAAATGTAACAATCACATGTAGCAATGTGCTTTTCTGTTTCTTATAGCTCCTGTAAGTGTGTGTGTGTGTGTGTGTGTGTGTGTGTGTGTGTGTGTGTGTGTGTGTGTGTGTGTGTATCCAATCTCCCCACTATAAACAGCTATTTTTGTGATTGTATTGTTTTGTTTTTCAAGACAGAATTTCTCTGAAGCCCTGACTGTCCTGGAACCTACTCTGTACAGGCTAGCCTTAAATTCAGAGATTTACATGCCTCTGCTTTCTGAATGCTGGGATTAAAGACTTGTTATTTTTAAAATTAAAAAATAAGAGGAGATGTGAACTATTACAGGATAAATAACATGTGCAACTGTTATGACAGATTTTAAGATACTTTAATTTTTTTCTATTCATTTTTTTCTTCTCTCCTTTCATTAAAAATCCCCATTTGGAATACCATTGTATTATATGAAAAGAGCCAGTAACAAATGTGACCCTTTAAAGAGTTATCTTTGCAAATTATTAAAATACAAAAACCAAAATGAAGATCATTAGACTACTAAGAAAAGTAAAATACATATACTATTGCAGCATGTGAAGATGCTTTCAGCTATTCACTCCTAAATAAAAGTAAATGAAAATGAAAGGTAATTTTCTAGTAATGTGAATTACCACAATATAGCCAATAGCCCAGAGTTTTAAAAAGCTTAAAAGTTTAAAGGACATAGATATCCAAATGCCAGTCAAGTTCTATATGGAGATGATGGAGAATTCCAACTTAACAATCTGACAAAATTTTTTACTTAATGTTCAATATATTCTTATATGGGCTGCTGATGTTCAGAACTTCATGTATTTTGATTTATCATTTTTAAAATTTAGAGACTGTAATGCTAGACATGAAGGTGCTTGCCTGAAACTCCAACATAGGCAGAAAAACCTAGAGTTCCATGGCAAGCTTCACTATAAAGAGAGACTATCACAAAGAGAGGTGGAAAAAGCAATGTTTATGCTAAAAATTATTACCATGAATGATTCCTGACAACGTATTTGCAAACTTTTCATAAAAAATATTTTTGCCATTGTCAGGCTTGTATTTTTTTTCAGACACGTTTTCTAGGAAAAGCTACTTGGTATCTAGATGTGCAATAAAGTCTAAGACAATAGTTTGAAATATTTTCTAATTTCAAATGTAAAAGAACCATGTAACGGTATAAGCATATTCATGCTTTAAACAAGCTTAGTATCTACTATTTACTCAGAACAACCTGGGCCTTGTGAAACAATACAAGATTAGCTCCGTAAATATCTTCAGTAAATCAGTTCAAGAGGAAATCAGGCCTGTAAAAGTCTTTTAGAGCAGTTGAGCACTTGTATGGTTTTGAGGGTGTCAACTAATATGTATCTGCTACTCCTGAGCTAGAATAAAATCATCAAGAAATGGTATAAATCCCCAACACACACACACACACACACACACACACACACACACACACACACAAAATAATGGTCAGGGTAAAATTTCCTGAACAGAACTCCGATGATTCAGGCTCTAAAATCAGCTATTGACAAATGAAATCTCATAAAATTTAAAAGCTTTTGTAAGGCAAAGGATACTGTCAACAGGACAAAATGGCAACCAACAGATTGGGAAAAGATCTTTACCAACCCTATACAAAGAACTCAAAAAGTTAGACTCCTGAGAACCAAATAACCCTATATAAAAATAGGGTACAGAGCTAAAAAAGAATTTGCAACTGAGGAATCTCGCATGGGCATAAGTACCTAAAGAATGTTCAACATGCTTAGTCATCAGAGAAATGCAATTCAAAACAACCCTGAGATTCTACCTCACAGCACTCAAAATGGCTAAAATTAAAAACTCAGGTGACAGCAGATGCTGGCGAGGGTGTGGAGAAAGAGGAACACTCCTCCATTGCTGGTGGGATTGCAAGTTGGTACAGCCACTCTGGAAATCAGTCTGGCAATTCCTCAGAAAATTGGAAATAGTTCTACCTGAAGACCCAGTTATACCACTCCTGGGCATATACCCAAAAGATGCTTCAACATATACCAAGGACACATGCTCCACTATATTCATAGCAGAATTTATAATACCCAGAAGCTGGAAAGAATTCAGATGTCCCTGAACAGAGGAGTGGATACAGAAAATGTGGTACATTTATACAATGGAGTACTAATCACCTATTAAAAATAATGACTTCATGAAATTCTTAGGCAAATGAATGGAACTAGAAAATATCGTCCTGAGTGAGGTAACCCAGTCACAAAAGAACACACATGGTATGTACTCACTGATAAGAGGTTATTAGTCCAGAAGCTTAGAATACCCAAGCTACAACTCACAGACCAGATGAAGTTCAAAAAGAAGGAAGACTAAAGTGTGGATGGTTTAGTCATACTTAGAAGGGGGAAAAATAATCATAGGAGGTGGAGGGAGGGAAGGGTGTAGGAGGGAGAGAGGAGGGTGAAGGAAAAGGGGGGAAGGATCAGGTGTGGTGAAGAGACTGAGGAGAAGTACAGATGGTCAGGAAGTAGAACAATAGAACACAGGTGTGTAGCAGTGGGGGATGGGGAACTGGGGGTAGCCACTAGAAAATCTAAGATGCCAGGAAAGCAAGGGGCTCCCAGGACCCAGTGGGAATGAAATTAGCCTAAATACCCAACAAAGGGGAGATAGAACCTGTAAAGACCATAGCCAGTGGATAGGCACAGCCCCCAGTTGAGGGATGGGACTACCCACCCATTTCAAAAATTTAACCCAAAATTGTTCCTGTCTAAAGGAAATGCAGGGACAGAGTGGAGCAGAGACTGAAGAAAAGGCCATCCAGAGACTGCCCCACCTGGGGATCCATCCCATCTGTAGACACCAAACCTAGACACTATAGCTGAAATGGTCTTTTACTCTGTAAACTCTTACTATTTCTGCAGAACTCTATTATTAAAGCTTACTTTTTTGTTTTGTAGTATTAATCTAGCCTATTAGCATACAAAGATCAAGCATTTTAATGGTAGTAAGACAAATATCATTCATAGCAATTTACTTCCTGTTGCTTTTATATATATTTTTTAGGATACTGATTAAAGCTATATAAATTTGAGTAGTTAACAGCAAGTTTCTGAAGTGGTAATGTGTTGAGTGTATCTTTTCCTACCCTGCCTAAGCTCCTAGAACCGGCTGAGCTACCAGCCACAACCCAACTTCCCTTGAATCCATGGATAAATCACACACACACATACACACACACACACACACACACACACACACACACACACACACGAGTTGTTCAAGTTCAACTTGCCTTTTGACACAAATGCTGGGCAACACACTTGGCAAGTATCTATTTTGTATATTAGCAAATTGAATTGATAGTAAGAAGTGAGCGATTGGCCCAATGTTTCACAACTTAAAGACTAATAGAAGTACAATTTAAACAAAGGGATTGTGTGTGTGTGTGTGTGTGTGTGTGTGTGTGTGTGTGTGTGTGTATGCACACATGCTTGTGTTTTTGTTGTGATTTTTTCTTAAGGTAAAATAGTTTAACTGGATTACTGTTCTGGTAGTACAGTTGATTGAATCAGGACCTCACTCACAATAGACCAAGGCCTCTACCACTGGACCATAGTGCAAGCATCATTGGATGCTTTCTTAATCGTATAATAATACACATTTTTCCATCCTATGCTGTTCAGATATTGGCATATGGGACACCCCCACCTCATAGCCAGCCTGGATCTAGAAATGCGATTGGCATCAGTGCGGGCTGAGATCCAGGTTGCCAAAGCATGCAGTATTTAAGCATAAATGAGGAAGCCACACTGACTATATGTACCTCAGTCTGGATCTAGCTCTCACAATTACAGGCTTAAAAACATGTTTACATCTAGCCCATCAACAAATTCCATGTTCCTGTAGCTCTTACATTCTTTTGGACTTCTCTTTCAAAATGATCCCTTAATCTTAGGTACAGAAGTAGTTTCTGAAGATGTATCAGTTGGATCTGGGCTCCACATCTCTACACTTTAACTGGTTGTTGTTCTCTGTATGATTTTCATCTGTAGTAAAGAGAAGCCTCTTTAATTAAGGATGAGGAAATACTTAATTGTGAAAATAAGATATTTAGAATTATAATTAAGAATTGTTCTGGTTTCGTAAAGTAGCAATTGTAGGTTCTGCTCCTAGGTCTATAACTTCACTAATCCTGGATAGTTAACTAGGTTTCCAGGATGAGGTATGATTTCCCTCTTGCTGAGTGGGTATTAAGTCCAATTAGAGAACTACGGGTTACCACCTAGGTATGCCTGCCACTACTGCACCCTTAGGTTATCCTACAATTCTGGTTTTTGTGGTACATAGGTACCACACGTGGGTAGAAATGTTTATTGCTATCATCTTTTGGAAATTGTCATGGTTCCTTCTGGTACCATGAAAGGTAGCCCACAGGAAGGAGGTTTTCAGATGAGTTCCGTATCAGAATCTGTTGTACCTTGTTTCTGAAGTACCTGGTAGACAATGAAGGGCTAAAGTAATATGCTATACTGTTTGGGAAGTTTCTTGGTTAACACTGACCAACAACTAAAAAAGAGTGCTTCTCATGCCCATTGTTGAGGTTTTGTTAAGGTGGTTGACAGCTCTTGGAGGGAGTACCATCATTCCAGATGATAAATTCCCATTTAAACTGCATATGTATATTTGTATACTAACTTAAATGTATTACAGGTATTTTAGATAAGTAATTAATATGATTCCTTAAGACCTTTTTATATATCCATATTGCTGTTTTACCCTTCTCCTTCCGTCTTTTCTATGTATCGTCACCTGTCACTAATTAGAGCTTCCCTATCCTTCTTTCTCATTTTCCTGTTTATTTTATTTATATCCTACTATTGTCCTCTCTACTGCTTCCCAACCCTTCACAATGGTACCATTTTCTTTACCAGCTTCTGAAGTTACTCAGGGCTATATACTCAGATCTGAAAATCTAGAACTAGGAACCTCAGATGAAAGAGAACATGTGATATTTTTAATTCTGTGTATGGGTTCCTTCACTCAATACGATCTTTTGCACATGCAAATTTCGTCTTTCTTTACCATTGAAGAGAATACCATGGTGTATGTGGACCACATTTTGATTATGTATTCATCAGTAGAAGGATATGTAAGTTTTTTTCTTTTCCTTTTCCTAGCTATTGTAAATAGGCAAGTAATGAATATGGCTGACAAGTATCTGTGCAGTACGATGTGAAGTCCTTTGGAAATATCACAAGGAGTAGTATACCTGTGTCATGTGATTTACTTTTACCTTTTTGAAGAGTCTTAACACTGATTTCTAGAAAGGGAGGCTGAACGAGTTTGCAATCTCACCAGCAATGAATTACAGGTTCCCTTTTGCTCACATCCCCTTCAGTATATGTTGTTGGTTGTTGTTGTTGTTTTGTTTTTGTTGTTGTTTTGAGTTTTGCCATTATTATGGGGTAAGAGGAAATCTACCTTTTTGCTATTTGTATTTCACGGAATGCTAGGGACAAAAATAATTTTTGCAGTGTTTCTCATCTATTATTTTCCTTCCTTTGAGAACTCTCTATTTGGGTTCTAGGCCCATTTTGGAATGGATTCATACTTTTTTTCTCTCTGCTTTTTAAATATTTTATGTTTTCCTGGATATTAATTATCTGAAGTTTAGATAGCATAGATTCTTGCATAGATTCTCTCATTCTGTGGGCTTCCTCTTCAATTGATTCTGGTTAATTGATTACTTTGCTGTGCAGAAGCTTTTTGAGTTTTGTGGAGGACAAGTTGACAGTTGTTGGCATTAATTCTTTGGCAAATGGATTCATATTCCTATAGTCTCCATACATCCTCCTACATTCCTACATCTACATGTTGGAGGGCACTACCTTTGTTTTCTTCTAGCAGTTTTGGTATTGAGGGGTTTTCTTGTTGTTTGTTTTAAGATTTATTTATTTATCTTATTTATTTATTTTTATTTATTTATTCTTTCCAGTGTATGAGTACACTGTAGCTGTCTTCTAACACACCAGAAGAGGGCATCAGATCTCATTACAGCTGATTGTGAGCCACCATGTGGTTGCTGGGAATTGAACTCAGAGCCTCTGGAAGAGCATTCAGTGCTCTTAATGGCTGAGCCATCTCTCCAGCCCCTCAGTGTTTCAGGTTTTATGTTTAGGTCTTTGACTCATTTCAAGTTAAATTTTTTGTGTGAAAGCTGGTGATATTCATTCTTCTCCATGTCAACATTCAGTTTTCACCACACCATTTGGTAAAGATATTTTCCTCCAGTGTATATTTTTGACATCTATATCGAATGTTAAATAACTGAAATTGCGTGTACTTATCTTCATGATTTAAATTTTATTGCATTTGGTTTGCATATCTTTTCATGCCAGTACAATATGTTTTTTATGGCTCATGATATACTTTGAAATCTGAATTGGTAATCTCTTCCGTATTGTTCTTTTAGCTCAGCATTGCTTTGAGATATCTGTGGTATTTTGTGGTTCCATATGATTTTAATGTTAATTGTTTTTTGTTTTTTGGGGTTTTTTTCCTATTTCTATGAGAAATGAGATAAGGATTTTAATTCAAGTTGCATTGAATGTATAAAAAGCATTTGATAAAATGATCAAACTTACAGAATTAAATCTACCAAGTTATGAGCATGTCTTTCCATTTTATTCTATATCCTTTTTTGTTTAGACATGTAAACTTCTCATTGTAACACTCTTTGACCTCCTTGGCTATATTTATTCCTGAGTATTTTTTTCTTTGATATTGTTGTGAGTGGGAGCATGCCCGTGAACTTTCTTTTATCTTTGTTGTTGGTATACAGAATAACTATTGATTTGTGCAAGTTGATTTTATATCCTGCCATATTGGTGAATTTTATTGTTTCTAGTAGTAGTTTTCTGGTAGAATTTTGGCATCTCTTATGTAAAATATCATGTCATCTGCAAATGGGGATATTTTTACTCCTTTTTTTCCTATTTTCAGCCTTTCAATTTTTTTTCTCTTGCTTTACTCCAACTAGTATTTCTAGCATGATATTGAAAAGGACTGAGGATAGTGGACGGCTCTGTCTCATTCCTGATTTTGATGAAATTGCTTTAAGTTGTTCTCAATTTAGTATGATGTTCGCAGTGCCTTTCTCATATATAGCTTTTTTATGTTAATATATTTTCTTTCTAGTCCTAATTTCTCTAGGATATTCAAAATGAGTTCCTGGTGGATTTTGTCACAGTTTTTTGCTGCATCTATTGATCATCTCAATAGATGGACTTTTTTCCTTCAAGTATGCTTATGAGATTTATTACATTTATTGTCTTATATATATTGAACTCTCCTTGTTTTTCAAGGATAAATAAAGCCAATGTGGTGATGGTGGGTAATCTTTTTGATGGATGTCTGTATTCTCTTTGCAAATATTTTGTTGAATTTTTTGAATCTATATTCATCATTGTTATTAACCTGTAGATTTCTTGTGGCTTTACCTTGTTTAGTAGTAAAATGCTCTTTGCTTCATTGAAGAAGTTTTGGGATGAGCCTTCTGTTCCTCTTTGTTTGAATAGTTTAAGAATGATTGGCCCTAGATCATTTTTGAAATCTTGTACAATTCTCCTGTGATTTCATCAGGCACTACACATTTTTAGCTAGAAGACTTTGTATTACTATTTTAATTTACAAATTTTTAAGGGTTAAATTGAGACTTTTGACTTCTTATTGTAATTTTGTTTGTTTGACTGAATCTTAAAATTCATCCATTTCTTTTGAACTTGCAGCTAAATGGGTTTCACGTTTTAAAGTATCCCCTTATTTTGAATTGCTTTAGTTTCTCTTCCAAGGCATCCCTATTCATTTCAGATCCTATTAGAGTCCCTTCATTCTTTAATTTCCTTAGTTAGGCCAAGGGTCTCTCAATTTTATCTTCTCAAAGAGCCATCTAATAGATTTGTTGATTGTTTCTTATGGTTTTTCACTGTTTATATGTCATTGTTTTCTGTTCTGATTTTTATTATTTCTCATGATTGACTACATTAAGATCTGGTTTGCTTTGGTTGTTTTTTCCAAAATTTTGAGTGAAATTATGAATTCATTTATTTGTGCTCTGCTGTTTAAATGTAGGACTTAGAAATATAAATTGTCTTCATAGGATTGTTTTTGATGTGTCCCAGAGATTTTGCTCTTTACTTTTTATTTTATTGCAGGGAATTTATTTTTTTCTTTTTTCTTTCTTTCTTCTCTCTTGAGTTTTCTTTCTCCACTTCATCATTTATAATGAGTTATTTAATCTTCTTAGGTTTAGATATTCATATATATTTGTTTACTACTAGATTAAGTTTTACTGAATTATGTTCTGATAGAATACACAGAGGTATTTCATTCTTCAGTGAATTTTTAAATATTTGTTTTATATACCAGGGTATAGTCTATTTTAGAAAAATTCCATGTGCTGCTCAATTGAAATTTTTTTTGTTTTTTTGATACTTTATGTACATTTCAAATGTTTCCCCCTTTCCAGATCTCCCCTTTGGAACCCCCATATCTCCTCCCCCCTTCCCCTGCCTCTATGAGGGTATTCCCCCACCCACCCACACACCCACTCTCATCTTCTCTCCTTGGCATTCCGCTATACAGAGGCATCTAACACCCTCAGGCCCAAGAGCCTCTCCTCCCCCTATGGCTAACAAGACCCTCCTCTGCCACATATGTGACCAGCACCATGGTTTCCTCCATGTATATTCTTTGGCTGGTGATCCAGTCTCCGGGAGCATGGGGGGCTGGGGGATCAGGCCAGTTGACACTGTTGCTACCTCCATGGGGCTGCAAACTCCCTCAGCTCCTTCAGTCCCTTCTCCAACTCCTCCATCTGGGACCTCACATACAGCCCAAAGTTTTCTGTGAAGTGAAACTTCAGTATTCCGAACTTTTGAGCTAATAACCGCTTATCAGTGAGTACATACCGTGTTCATTCTTTTGTGACTGAGTTACCTCGCTCAGGATGATATTTTCAAGTTCCATCCATTTGGCTGCAAATTTCATAAAGTCATTGTTTTTAATAGCTGAGTATTATTCCATTGTGTAAATGTACTACATTTTCTGTGTCCATTCCTCTGCTGAGGGACATCTGGGTTATTTCCAGCTTCTGGCTATTATAAATATGGATGCTATGAACATACTGGAGCATGTGTCCTTATTACATGTTGGAGAATCTTCTGAGTATATGCCCAGGAGAGGTATAGCTGGGTCCTCAGATAGTATTATGTCCATTTTTCTGAGGGTCCGCCAAACTGATTTCTAGAGTCGTTGTATCAGTTTGCAATCCCACCAGCAATGGAGGAGTGTTCCTCTTTCTCCACATCCTCACCAGCATCTGCTGTTACCTGAGTTTTTGACCTTAGCCATTCTGACTGGTGCGAGGTGGAATCCCAGGGTGGTTTTGATTTGCATTTCCCTGATGACTAAGGATGTTGAACATTTCTTTAGGTGCTTCTCAGCCCTACGAGTTTCCTCAGCTTGAGAATTCTCTTTTTAGCTCTGTTCTCCATTTTTTGATAGGGTTATTTGGATCTCTGGAGTCTATCTTCTTGAGTTCTTTGTATATATTGGATATTAGCCCTTCCCCTTTTTTGTATAAAGAAAACTGGCCACACCACAACTGGTAATGTACTTGGGAGCCTGAGGCAGAAAGATCTTGTTTGAAGGTTGCCAGGGCTAAAAGGTCTGGGCTTAAATCAACAAACTGACAACCTAGCATTGATTTGCTCATGCTGACTGGTTTAGCCTAAGCCTGGGTCATTTAAGAAAATTCTTTTGAGAATGCACTTGAGAAAATGACTTCATCAAATTTTTCTGTGTATTATCTTGATTAATGATTCATGTGGAAGGGTTCAGACATAGTGGACACTACTATCCCTGGGAAGGTGGCCTTGGGTTTAATAACAAAGCAGGTTGAACAAGGCATTAAGCAGCATTCCACTACAGCTTCTGCTTCGGTTCCTGCCTCTAGGTTCCTCTCTTGAGTTTCTGGCTTAGCTTCCCTATGTGGTCTGTGACCTAGGATATGTAAGCCAAATAAACCCTTTACTCCCTAAAATGCTACTGGTCATAATATCTATTACAGCAATAGAAACCTAAATAATTCACCACTCCACCTCTGAAACTATTCTCCCAGATTCTGTAATGTGATAATGGGCGGTTTTTCTTGCACCTAATGGTACTTCTAGGATTTAAAAATATCTTGTTTTAAGCTCTCTTCCATATCACATATTTACATACATGACAGGTAATTATGAGTATTTTAAATCAGTCAGTGTTTTCTGGGTGATGATGATGAAGATATCACAATCCCACTCCTATAGCTGCCTTTTGTGATGATTAGTCTCAGTTATTAAATTGGCTACATCTGGATTTAAACTGAAGCCCAAGAAGCTGGGTATACCTATGAGGGATTTTTCTTCAGACCACTTCAGGTTGAAAGACCAACCTAAATTTAGAGCATTTGTAGTAGGAAGACTCAACTAAAATCAGGGCCACACTTTCTGGTGGCAGGTATATAAAGGACATGGAAGAAGGAAATCCTACCTCCTGGTCTGTTTGCTCTTACTCTTGATGGCAAGTTCATTTCTTCACTGGAATTAGAGCCTACTTTTTCAGGATTCTGACATATATTCTGATGAACTGGTGAGAAATCTGGCCTCATAGACTGAACAGCTATTGGATTCCTGGACTTTTTGTCCATACAGCTACTGTTGGAATAATAAGCCACTCTAATGAATACTATATATATTATCAGTTCTGTTTCTCTAGATAACCCTGACTTATATACACTTTCCCCCCAATACTCTGCCTTCTACCTTGATGTTTTTATTCTACATGAACAGAGAGAGAGAGAAAGAGAGAGAGAGAGAGAGAATGAATATGTATCTGGAAATCAGAGAACAACCTGCAGGAGTCTGTTCTCTTGTTTCACCATATGGCCCCTCATGCCCCGCCCCCCCGTCATGTCTTGTGCAGGTAGTCAGACCTGATATAAATATAAATATATATTTATATATATATGCATTAGTTCAGCTATGTCATTTCCAGAAGACATTATTTTATATGAGTCCTCCTTATTCAGGTCTTATAATCATTCCATGCCCCTTTTGATGATATAATCTGGGTCATGAAGTGGATGCTATAGAAGTCTGTTCAGGAATGAGCACTCACTAGTCATTTATTTTTAGCACTTTTAACAGTTATGAATGTTTCTATTTTTTGACTGCTGCAAGAAGAAGCATCTCTAGTGAAGATAGTAGTACTTGACTGAGTGTAAAATATAAATATTTATAAGGCAGTATGGCTATATATTTATTTAGATTAATGTCAATAGTAAGTTAAACTTGATGATCTTTGACCTAGCTATGCTCTAGCTATAGTTTTATTGTACAGGTGTGTGTATGTATGTGTGTCAGTATGTGAGTATATGTACATAATTGTAGATGCCTGTTGAGGCCAAAGGTGTCAGAGGCTCTGGAGTTGGAGTTACAGATGTGAGCTGTAATTGGGAGTTCAATCTGGTTCTTTGGAAGAGAAACACTTGCTTTTAAATGATGAACAATTTTAGCAACCTTTTTACCTGTTTTTCAATACACTAATGGTTAAATAAATGCTCAGTATTAATTTCTCAGTTCATAATAATTACCTTATTTACTTTTACTACCACTGCAGCAATGCACTAAAACCTAAAACTCAGCCCTATGAGTTTCCTCAGTTGAGAATTCTCTTTTTAGCCCTGATCCCCATTTTTTGATAGGGTTATTTGGATCTCTGGAGTCTAACTTCTTGAGTTCGTTGTATATATTGGATATTAGCCCTCTATCGGACGTAGGATTGGTAAAGATCTTTTCCCAATGTGTTGGTTGGTGTTTTGTCCTATTTACAGTGTCTTTTACCTTACAGAAGCATTGTAATTTCATGTCCCATTTGTCGATTCTTGATTTTAGAGCATAAGCCATTGGTGTTCTGTTCAGGAACTTTTCCCATGTGCCCATGTGTTTCAGACTTTTCGCCACTTTCTCTTCTACTAGATTCAGTGTATCTGGTTTTATGTGGAGGTCGTTGATCAACTTGGATTTGAGCTTTGTACAGGGAGATAGGAATGGATCAATTTGCATTCTACTACATGTAGACCACCAGTTAAACCAGCACCACTTGTTGAAAATGCCGTATTTTTTCTACTGGGTGGTTTTAGCTCCTTTGTCAAAGACCAAGTGACCATAAGTGTGTGGGTTCATTTCTGGGTCTCCAATTCTATTCCATTGATCTACCTGCCTGTCTCTGTACCACTACTATGCAGTTTGTTTCTTTTTTTCAATACTGCTCTGTAGTACAGCTTGAGGTCAGGGATGCTGATTCCCCGAGAAGTTCTTTTATTCTAGAAAATAGTTTTTGCTATTCTGGGTTTTTTGTTATTCCATATGAATTTGAGAATTTTTCTTTCTAAGTCTATGAAGAATTGAGTTGGAATTTTGATGGGGATTGCATTGAATCTTTAGATTGCTTTTGACAGGATGGCCATTTTTACTATATTAATCCTGCCAATCCATGAGCACAGGAGAGCTTTCCATCTTCTGAGGTCTTCTTCGATTTCTTTCTTCAGAGACTTGAAGTTCTTGTCATACAGATCTTTCACTTGTTTGGTTAGAGTTACACCAAGATATTTTATATTGTTTGTGACAATTGTGAAGGGTGTCATTTCCCTAATTTCTTTCTCAGCCTGTTTATACTTCGAGTATAGGAAGGCTACTGATTTGTTTGAGTTAATTTTATATCCGGCCACTTTGCTGAAGTT
>CM052703.1:128889827-128965980 GCA_028551405.1 Uromys caudimaculatus | reverse complement strand
AAGACCTGTATGACAAGAACTTCAAGTCTCTGAAGAAAGAAATTGAAGAAGACCTCAGAAGGTGGAAAGATCTGCCATGTTCATGGATTGGCAGGATTAATATAGTAAAAATGACCATCCTGCCAAAAGCAATCTACAAATTCATTGCAATCCCCATCAAAATTCCAACTCTTAATTTTTTTACAATTTTTTATCATTATTTTTATTAAATATTTTTTACAGTCCAGTTGTTATCCCCTTTTTGATCTGTACTCCACAGTTTCTCATCACATTCTGCCTTCTGCCTTCCCCCTTCCCAGTCCCCCATCTCCAGGAAGATGTCCCCACCCCCATGCCACCAGACCTCCCCACTCCTTGGGGCTTCATGTCTCTCAAGGATTAGGTGCATCTTGTTACAAATAAGATGCATTTGTCTCCTCAATTATAGGAAGAAATATTTGTTTTAACTTCCAGAAAAGAGAGGACACAAGTTGAATGGCATGGTAATTTCAAAGGTGTGAAAACAGAGTGGTACCATTCTGAAAACACATGGTTATGGAAATCTGAGAGGAGAAATACATATGCATTATTTATCTGTGTTTTACATACCCCCAACATGGACAAATATATGCTGTCCCTCTCATCATTTGGGTACAGGACTTGGCACTGTAGAAAATATAAATTAATTCTTGGATCTTAAGGAAAAAAGAAATAGTGATTATTTAAGTGTATTGTTTGAACCTCTTAATGACAAAAACAGAGATGAAGAAAAAAGCTGAACATTTGAGATGGATACTAAAGCGAACACTGCATACTTTGCAAGACTGGGATATTCTATGATCAACAAAGGTTGCTGAATTTACTTCACCACATTCAATTTCTTGTGAAAGTTCTTTTTTTCTTTTCTAATTTTCTTTAAATCAGTCAGTCAAAGGACATTAATGAATACTAGAAGATACAGAGGTGCTATCGTAGAGAGGGTTATGGAAGTTGTATTCAAGCAGAGAATGTGTATCAGATATGTCCCTTTTAAAATTTTTCCTGTCATCATGGTTGATAGAGTATGCAAAAGAGTTGATGCATTTCCCTAATCATGATATTCTTGGCAAAATATTAAATTGTTCTCATGTATCTATCTGGATTCTTTAGTCATAACACATTCTATGTTTATTATGTTAGCTTGTGATTCTTCTACGACCTACTTTTTTTTAGAGATAAGTAAATATTTTGGTTTACACATATATTTACTTATAATAAAATTTTTAAAAAGTTATTGTTGTAAATTAAAAATATATCTGTATTCATAACTTTTCAACTTTGCTCACATATATTAATAGTACATTTTTAAATATAGTTTTAGTGACAGGAACTGTTACCTAATAGAGCTCCTTTTTGATTGGATATTTTATTTATTTACATTTCAAATGTTATCCTGTTTTCTGGTTTTCTATCCAGAATGCCCCTATCCCATCCTCCCTCCCCCTGCTTCTATGAACTTGCTCACCCCGACACACACACACACACACTCCTGCCTCCCTGCACTGGCAATACTCTACACTGGGGCATCGAGCCTTCCCTGGACCAAGGACCTCTCCTCCCATTGATGTCTGACAAGGCCATCTTCTGCTATATTTGTGGCTAGAGCCACGGTCCCTTCCATGTGTACTCTTTGGTTGGTAGTTTAGTTTCTGGGGTCTCTGGGTAGTGGTTGTTTGATATTGTTGTTCTTCCTATGGGTTCCAAACCCCTTCAATTCCTTTCTCTAACTCCTCAGTTGGGGACCCCATGCTCAATCCAATCGTTGGTTGCAAGAATATGCCTCTGTATTTGCCAGGCTCTGAAAGAGCTTCTCAGGAGACAGTTATATCAGGCTACTGTCAGCAAGCACTTCTTGGCATCCATGATAGACCTGCATTTTCATTATGGTATAAAGTGTGAAACCAAAGATCCACTTTCAAACTCATATAGGAGTCCATGTCTTTTGGAATCATCTTCCATGAACCATATTTGTTTCCCAGAAATGTACACAGGAATTATAAGTGATCTGTTATCCCTTGCATTTCTTGACAACTTCCTATTGAGAGTATTGTATACCATTACACAACATGGAAAACATACCATCTTCTATTTCACTTGCATCATCTCTACATTTTGTATAAATTCATTCTATGGTGTATAAGTTCATTCATATCAAGGGTCTTAAATCCCTTCTCTTATCACTCTTATCAAGGGCAATATGAAATGTGTTGGTTTTGACTTAACATTGAAGATCTAATAATATTCTAAAGGGAATGCATATGGCTCTGGGATTGACTTAGTTGAAAAGCTTTGTGTGTCTGCTTTGTAATTTATGTTCCTTGTGAATCTGACTGCTCAATTTGTTACTCAATTTTTGGTATATCTATGTCATGTGCCATATTAAGGTGACTGAAGTAGGCTGGTGTTTCTAGATTTGTCCAGACAAAAAGCTGAATGAGTGTATTCAGCTTGCAAATAATAACATGTACTTCAATGAAAATGCAGCACACAGTTCACACAAAACAGTTCGAGATTGATATATATTTAATGACAATAATCCTCATGTAAGCATACTATGTGAGGAAGAAATTATGTTGCTATGAAAGTTTTGATCATTTCAGCGCATTATGAAATATTTCATGCATGGTTTCCATGGAAGATGGTCATTAGTAACCACTGATATGTTTGTTTGTTTTTTTGAACCTCAACAAGGCAAGTATATATTAATATACAAGAAAAGCTCCTCATACCACATTCAATAGCCAGATATTGATGGAAAACACAGCAAAAAGGAAAGACAATTCTAGAAAATACTCAGTATAAAGGCAGAGGGCTTACACTTTATCACTGTCAACAGAAAAAGCTATATTCCCTTGACAGTGCTACTGAACATGTAAGTGTATTTTTCAGTGTTTATAGAGTTTTTATTTCATCCTTTTAACATCTGCTTTTATCTGTTATTTACTTTTCTCCACTGTACTATTTTTATATTGTTCTTCAGATTAAAAAAAAAATGTAGCAAGTATTAGACCATATTTGGGCCATAGTGAGAATACTCATTTCTCAAAAATGAGGATATTAAAGCCAGACAACACTGTTATATGATATGAATAAAAATAAATGTGCCATTCAGGCTCATAAGTCTTCATTTATCTTATCAGAACACCTTCTATTTGGAACTCAGATTGCTATTTGTATGAGTCACTTTGCCTTTTCAGACTGTTGTAATCATCAATCCAGGCAAGCCCTCCCACAACCCTTTGAATATTTCCACAGGCAGGAATAACCTCAGAAAACTTGTCTGCTTGGCAATAAAAATGAAGAAGATTCTCTGCACAGAGCTACTAAATCAGATCTAAAAATGAATCAATTGCCATCTGTTTGTTAATAAATATGAGAAATAAGTAATATATCAAAATACTGTATTATGAGATGATTACTATTAATAAAAAAGCAATTTCATTTGAGTTAGCATTCTGTCTTAAAACATGATTCCCTTCATATAAAATGAAACTATTGCTAATGCTTGGAAATGCCAAGGGTCATTTGTAAATGTGTTTTACTCAGCATCCTATGTTAGGCTATGGCAGTATCATATTCATCAGTACCATACTTGTTTCAATTCTCCACCCCATGTTCCTCTCCCTTATTTCCCAGCCCAGTTCTTCTTTGTCATTTTTGTGGGTAATTATGAATATATACTTAACTTTCTGAAACAGGTATTTCCTATCCATGATCATGACTCCTGTTTTCACTTCAGGACAGAAACCACAGACAACCATACTTCAATTCAATGATCTGTTTAGAGACCACATGTGTCTTTTTGTGGTTGTTGTTGTTGTGTTTTTTTGAGTCTGGATTATTTTCCTCTGAGTCATCAATTTCATATAAGTTTTCTCTCCCCAAATTATATACTTAGGTTTTTATGACTTCATAAGACAAATACTTATATATAAAATTTTTTCTTCATTTGATTTTAGATGAACATGTAGTTGGTACCATGTCCTTGCTCTTGTGTAGATTGGTATGAGTATGATGAATTTCTTATACTTATTACAGGAAGAAAAGTATTTGGAAAGAATTCTCAGGAAATATTTAGAGAAGCCTTATAAAATGTCATGTTAATTTAAAAGCATTCAAAATACATTGAATCACTTCCTTTAATACAGATCTATGGCACTTTTTCATTTCACAAGCAGTAGTCATTACTCTACTTATTTTGTGAATCATGTATTTTTATATCATCTTGGTTCAGTCTTTATTTACTTTCTTTTTTTTTTCTCATTGTTCCTGGTCTATGTTTAGGAACTAAAGCTCAGGGCCATGCATTAATATTTATCATCAGAAAGCTCATATGTGCTCATGAGATGCAAAACATACTTTTTGTTTTTTAGTAGTGGATTACTTCCTTAAGCCTTTCCAATTCAATTAAATCAATTCCCCCATATTGCATAATTTTAATTGTATAGCTTAATCATTAGCAAATGCTTATACATAAAATTTTCTTCCAATGTTTATCAGTGGATGAAAATGTAGTCAGCTGTTAGATCTTTCGTGTTATGAAGAGTGTAACAGGAACCAGGAATGTGCAATATCTCTGATTTAGATTAGAATTTATTTCAGAAAATGACCTGGAAATGATGAGAAAAAAGAACTGCAAAATGGTATGATGTTTACAAAGTAGTTGTACAATAGATATAATCTGAAAATACATTTCGAAGGAACTCTACCAATACCCTGAACCTTTGTATTTCATTTTAACAGGCTTCAATTTTGTGTAGCTCTATGCCCTCACACTCAGCAGTTGGATACAGGTCCTGTCAAGAAAGAAGTAGACATTAGTGCTCAGATGGTGAGATTGAATGAAATAGGGAACAGCCCTAATGTTGTTTGCCTGAACTTCATAGCTAAAAATTAAAACTAATTTGACAACTGAAAATTTAAATTGTGATAACATATTAATCACCAGTTGGTTCTTTAAGCATCAGCCAGATGGAGGGTTTGGTAGATATCTGGTTTTTATATCACTAGCTATGTCAATTATCTAACAATATGTGTCATAGAAATTCAGAGATTTAAAAAAAAGTAGAAAACTAAAAATGAAAGAAGAAAGAGGCACTTCTCAAAAGAGAGACTTCATAAAATGTATATGCATTGAGCTGTTGCTCTCACATTCTCTCCTTTATTTCTTTTCTATACAAGTAACAACAGCACTATTCAAAGTAAAATAAATGAAAAAATTCTTAGAATACTCTAAATATGCAAATTTCCTCAAAAACCAGAATGCTGTGAGTTAGAATGCATTTACACTTTAGAAAATTTGATGTATATGTGTGTATATTCAAAGCATATTGTACAAAATCCTCATATATATAATATGAAAGACTTCATATTAAAACTATAATGACATACCTAATGGCCCTATTATTCTCTCTCTGTCTCTCTGTCTCTCTCTGTCTCTGTCTCTGTCTCTCTGTCTCTCTCTCTGTCTCTCTCTCTGTCTCTCTCTCTCTCTCTCTCACACACACACACACACATACACCCCAATTGAAAAACAGTAGAAAGAGAAATGCAAAATCAAGCCTGACTTTAACAGTAACACTGTAACAACAACACAAACAAAAATGAAGTCAGAAATCATTGGAAAGATGAATTTCATCTTTTAAATGAAAGCCAAGAGTGACAAAATATTAGCCAAATTAACGGAGTGGTGTGGACTCAAGTTAATGAAATTAGAAAGGAAATGGAATATATAACAACAGATACATTGAAATTGAGAAAAATCATAAGAAAAAATTTAACACACATATTTTGTGGAATCAAAACATCTAGATGCATAAAGAATAACAATAGTAAAATAAGATGAAATAAGGATTTAAACATACATAGAATATTCGTGAGATTGGAGCACTAAAAAATATTCTCCCAATTAAAATGCTCCATGTCCACACAGATTTTCTGTTGAATTCTCCAAAAATTCAACAGAAATTCTTCCTTGAAGGAGAAATGGCAAGAAGTTTCCTAATTGTTTTCAGAAAATCGTTATTACTCAGATACCAAACTAGACCAAGAGAAGAAAATGATTGAGTGGGCTCCCTAGTGAAGGCTGTGTAAAAAAAATGCTAATAGAGCTGACAAACAATTTCTAACAAACTCATGAGGTACAACATTAATTCACAAATGTCAGGAACTTTTCTATATATTTAAGGAAAATGTATTAGAAAAATACTCAAGGAAATGATGCTTTTAAAATATTCAAATGAACAAATAAAATATTGGGGAATTAACAAAGCTTTGAAAAGTTAATGCATACTCAATAAAATTTAGGAAAACAAAGAATGAAATTGAAGAAGTAACTAAAAAATGAGATGGACTTATGCTCATGTATTAAAGACTAGAAACAAATATAAAAAGTCATTTACACATTCAATGCAACCCCAATCACAATTCCAAAAACTATTCCTCAGTGACATAAAAAGGTCAAAATATATAGGAATGCCTAAAATGTCAAGAATATCAAAATCATGAACAAAGAAAATATTGTGGGAGTTATCATCATACCTAATTTCAAATTATGCTGTTGAATCAAAGAGGTAAAGACAAGTTGTTTCTGGCAAACAAAATTAGATTTATATATCAATGGACAAGTATTGTGGCAGAAGGTATATAACTTTACAAAAGTACAGTTACCTAATCTTATATAATAATGAAAAAATATAAATGGCAATTAGCTCAACATCTTCAGTGAATGGTGCTGGGAAATCGATAATTACATCCAGAGACTAAGAAAAAATAAAAGGTAGCCACTGCCAAAATTCTTATGACCTCTAAGACATAAGATACAAAACTTGTAAATCTTTGGTTTGAAGAGGGAGTCAAAACACATACTAAAGACATATAAAACTTGTTCGGCGGAATCATGTGAGAAAATCCCCATATTTATAAAATTACATAGAATTCAAAGTGTAAGCTTTAGTGAAAATTACCTAAATGTTATTAGTAAATATTTTGTCCACATAACATCACAGAAATAAGAAATACAATTAAGAAAATACAAAACAAAGAAAATGTACTGAAAGTTCAATGAAAATTGCTAAGTTATATACAAAACAAAAGTTATTGAAATAATGGTAGGTTTCTCAGTAGAAACCCAGGAAAGTAACAGCATATGTACTTCTATCTGTGAAAAAAAGTAACTATTAATCTCAACTAACACTGCCAGAAAAATTATCTTCTAAAATTGAAAAAAATGACTTCTCATGGTAAGCATAAACTAGTTCATAGCCACTAAGACAATCACATAGTTACAATAAACGAAGGTGTTTGAAAAGCACAAAATTCAAATCTGGACATGAAAATATATAAAATTATTTTAAAATTCAATATAAAATACTACCAATTCTTATCAGGTGTGAGAATACTATTGTGAATTAAAAGACAAGGCCAAGGAATAATTACATTTAGAGAGTAAGAAAGACTAAGAAGCAGCCAAAATCATGCACATAAGAACAAAAAATTATGCATAATTATGTCATGTAATAAAGAATAATTCTAACTAGAAGAAGAAATAAGCAGATGAGTCTTAGGAAAAAATTTATTACTATAAACTTAATAAGCTAGAAATTATCTAAAGTAAGGAAAAACCAAATAGCACTTACACTTCAGGTATAATCTTAAATATAATTGATAATAACTTTTCAAACCAAAGATAGAAAAACTGGCCTGCCATTTATGAGCATGAAACAGAGTTATAAGCCAAAGGCTTTTTCAGACTGAAAAATAAAGGATGATATGCGATATTTCAAGAAAATAAAATCTGAAAGCAGACTAGATGTAGATTTCAGATAAAGAACATTGTCAGAATATAAATCAAGTCAATAACTAAGTATTAATATAGGGATTAGGATCTCAGGAAATGAATCACTGGTTAAGGGTACTTGCTGATCTTCAAGATTTGATACAGTAATTATACACTTGTATTATTGAATATACTATAAACACTCAGATAACATTAATTTTCAATATCCCACTCAATTTACAGTTCATGCTTACAGAAAATTTAAATCAAGAAAAAATTCAGAGTTAAACTATGCCACACATAAAGTAAACTTTAAAAAATATCTGAAGGAGATTCTTTGTAATAGCTTCAGAATATTCATTCTTCTCAGAGGATCATGGAAGATTATTTAGAACAGAACATATTTTATGCCATAAAACCAGTCTTAACAAACAGTAACAACTGAAATGTTTTATATCTAATCAGATTACATCTTTATTCCATTATAAAGAACACAGATAAACAACCAAGAAACAGGAAAAAATACACAAACTAATAGAAGTGGAAGAATGTGATTTTGCAAACTAAGTGGGTTACTAAAGAAAAATAGTGTAAGCTATAATAAAACACAAATCAAACAGCAATGGAAGACAATTCGAAAGGATCTTTGAGATTCAACTTCAGAGACAAAATTTTTTATATCTGCCAGCCTGTATATTAAAAACAACAACAACAACAGAGAAATATCAAACTAATAACACAGAATAGTATTTTAAAATCATCTTAGGAAAATAACAACTAGCCAAATATAAAACTGGCTGGAAGAAAGAAGATCAGAAAGTAAATTAATGAAATCAAAACTAAACCAGAAACTATCAATTGTACAATGTCTTAATTCTTTAAAAAGATAGACAATAATAGCAAAACTTTAGTCAAATTACCCAAAATAAAAATGCCAGTATGATCTACACATTAAATTCTAGGACATTGAATATTAAATAGAGAGACATTGTCTTAAAACATATGAATTATAAAAAGAAAGAAGAGTTACAGCTGTAGCAAGCAGAAAAAAATAACAGAGTAAAACCCAGGATAGTTAAACCACACACTGCCTCATGTTCACAGTTCACAGAAAGCACATAGATGAGAATACAGTAGTCTTCTAAAGGGCAACTAAGATTGAATCTGAACAGTCATACTATCTCAACCAGCTACAGCTGTCACAAGCCTTCTTTACAGGTATATTTTTTATTGTTTGTTTTTTGTTGTTTTGTTTTGTTTTGCTGAGAAAGAGTGATTCCTTTGAAATATGAGTGAGTGGAACACACACAGAAAATCATTTTTTGAGACAGTGTTTGACTTAAAGGACAAAACTAAACTACTGTTAAAAACTGAAATTTTGTGGGAGCATGTTATCAAGTAGCATTCACAAGCCTGCCACCATTGCTGGGTAACAGAAAATTCAAAACAATTTGTATATTGAAGGAAAGCAGAACTCTGAGAAGTCAAAGAGTGACACGGCATTGACTCAGGTTTGGAAGTGTAAAAGAAAATATAATTCTATCTTCAGTGGCCAAGATTAAATATTATTAACTGAGAATTACAATGTATTTAAGAGCCCAGAAGCTAAAGACATTGGATATATTAAATTCTCAATTACTTATCTCTTGCTCATTGATATAAAGCATGAAACCTCTAAAATTTTAGAGATAAACAGATTTCCACAGCTCCATCTCTTCAGTTAATTGTGGTTAATCTTAAAGAAGTAATGCTTACCTGTACTGAATTCAGAGTTGTGGTTCATTCTGATACACTCAACATATTTTTCAGATAATTCTATCAAAAATTAACCACAACAGTTTCCTTCTTTGCAATCATTACCCTACCCACCAAGTGCTTTAGGGTATGAACAGCTGTCCAGAGTGGCATGATGAATCCCAGAACTCCATTGATTCACTTCCTTTCTAGCCACCCCACCCTGAAATGACTGACTCCCTTGCTCCTAGGGACACACCCAACTGCTTGGGTGACTTGCATTACACCAAGTGTTCCATTTTCCAGTCCAAGTATACTGAACAGAGATCTGCTGCTCCAGGAAAGTTGATGTTATGCCTCTGTCCCAGTAACAGGTAAATCAGACAGATCAGGGACAACCAGATGTCTTAAGGTCAGCAGAAGAACACATTCAACAAATGCCAGGACAATATGACACCATCAGAGCACAGCTGACATACTACAGCAAGCTCTGGATATATTAACCCAATAGAAGCACAGAGAAATGACCTTAAATACAATCTTATAAAGATGATTGAGGCCTTCAAAGAGGAAATGAATAAATGGCTTAAAGAAAGATAGGAAAATACAGTAAAATAGGTTGTGGCCTTTAAAGAAAAAATAAACAATCACTTACAGAAATATGGTAAAATAGAATTAAACAGGTGAAAGAAATAAATATAACTGTTCAAGACCTGAAGATAAAATAAAAACAATAAAGAAAACACAAACTGATAGAATCCTGGAGGTACAAAAGTTAGGGAAGAGAAGAAAAACAGACACAATCATCACTGACAGAATACAAGAGACAGATGAGAGAATTTTATGTGTTATTGATATAATAGATGAAAATGATACATCAGTCAAAGAAAATGTTAAATATTAAGAAAAATACCTGACACACAATACCCCAGAAATGTGGGATACTATGATAAGACCTGTCCTAGGAGTAATAGGAATAGAAGAATAGGAGAAGTCCTACCTCCTTGAATCAGAAAATATTTTCAACAAAATCATTGAGGAAAACATTCCCAACCTAAAGAAAGAAATGTCTATAAGTGTACAAGAAGCTTACAGAATATAAAATGGATTGGACCAGAAAAAAATCTGAACAAAACTCTACTCAACAAAGAAAGAATACTAAAAGTCACAGGCGTAAAAGGCCAAATAACATTAAACAGACCTAACAAAATGATAGCTGAAATCTCATCAGAATCTTTAGAAGCTAGGAGGGTCAAGATGTATGTCTTATAGGCTCTACAGAAAACAAAAACAAAACAAAATCAAACACAAACAAACAAAAAACTGATGTCAAAATCGACTATATTACACAGTAAAACTCTTAATCAGCATGCATGGACAAAATAAGATATTTTAAAACAAAACAAAATTTAAACAATTTTTTTCACAAATTCAGCCCTACAGAAAATACTATTAAGAAAACTCCACACCACTCAGGATAACTACAAAAAAGAAAACAAGAAATGAGTACTTCCATACTATAAAGATAAACAAGGGAAGAACCAACAGACATGCACACACACACAGACACACACACACACTAACACCATCAACATCAAAATGGCAGGCATAACAATCACTGGTCATTAATTACTCTCAACATCAATTGACTCAGTTCCTCAATAAAAAAAACAGGTTAACGGAATAAATGCAGAAATAGGATCTGTCATTCTACTGCAAACAAAAAAACACATTTCAGCAATAAAGATAGATATTACCTGAGTAAAGGGCTAAAGAAATGATTTTTAATCAAAAAGATCCAAGAAGCAAATTGGGTAGCCATTCTAATATCTAATAAACACTTTCAATTAACAGTAATCAAAATATGTACAGATAGTTATATTAATCAAAGGGAAAAAGTCCACCAAGATGTTGTCTCAATTATGAAAACCTAAGCCACAAATGCAAAGATACCTATATTAATAAAAGAAAATGCTTAAACCAATTAGATTAATTTGCTTTTTCATGATAGCTTGTAGTATTGAAAATTCTTTCCTTTTTTTTTTGACATTTGTGCTTCGCCTTTTGTCTTTTTATTAGCACATTTTGTATTGAAATACTTGTTTTTATTCTTGCGCAGCATTTGTGTTCTATATGTGTTCTAGATATTAATCTCTATCATATGTTATCAGATATTTTTTCTCATTCTGTCAGTGTCCTTTCCCTATATTCTTTCCATTATTATGCAGAATTTTTAAAATTTCACACAATGTTGACACCCTAAGAAATTGGAGTCTTCTTCAAAAGTCCCTGAAGTCCAAATCTATATTGATTTCCTTATATATTTCTCACCTAAACTATGCCTAAATATTTGTTCAAGAACACTTAAACCAGCATATCAAAGAGATATTTATTGATTGAAGTTCATTGAACAATGATTACAATAGTCAAGCTGTGATATCAAGCTCTACATCCATTATTGGAGTATGACTAATGAAAACTTGGTATGTATACACAATGAAATGTAGCAAGACCATTTTTTTTTGTAAATAATTGTGAAGTTGTTTATTTGCTTGTTAAAATAGACTGTCACACAAAAGTAATCAAAAGAGATGTGGAATGGTACTTCATACTCATGAGAGGAAAAGTCCACCAACATGGCATCGCGATTCTGAACAATTTTGCACCAAACATAAACATGCCAGCATGTGTAAAACATATTAATAAATCTAAATTTGCACACCGAAACGTATATAGTAAGTGTGGAAGACTTCATTTATTAACAGGATGATAGGTCATCCAGATGAAAAGTAAACAGAGAAGTAATGAAGCTTATAGAGGTTATGAATCAAAAGTACCTAAGAGAAGACTACAGAAAATTTTACCCAAACAGAAAAGAATAATCTGTTTTCTTAGAAAATCACATAACCCTCAAAACTATTGATCACATATTCTGCCAAAAAGCAAGCCCAAAATACAAGGAACCTGAACTATCACCTTATATTTTATCAGAAAACCATGGATTAAAGTGGGACTTCAACAACAACCAAATCAACAGAAAGTCTATAAGTTTATGAAAAGTAAGCAACTCTCTGCTGAATGATCATGAAATATATCATGAAAGAAATTAAAGACTTCCTAGAATTCAAGGAAAATGAAGGTACAAACTATCAAACTTTTGGCACACAATGAAAGTAGTGCTAAGAGGAAAGTTCATCACCACACTGATTGCCTCCATAAAGACAATAGAGAGGTCTCATACCAGAGATTTAAAAGTATGCCTGTTATCAGGTTGCTATGAACATAGTGGAGCATGGTACTTGCTATATGTTGGAGAATCTTTTGAGTATATGCCCAGGAGTGGTATAGCTGGGTCCTCCAGTAATACTATGTCAAATTTTCTGAGGAACTGCCAGACTGATTTCCAGAGTGGTTGTACCATCTTGCAATCCCATCAACAATGGGGGAGTGTTGCTCTTTCTCTATATTCTCACCAGCATCTACTGTCACCTGAGTTTTTGATCATAGACATTCTTACTGGTGTGAAGTAGAATCTCAGGGTTGTTTTGATTTGCATTTCCCTGATGGCTAAGGATGTACATGCTCCACTATGTTCATAGCAGCCTTATTTATAATAGCCGGAAGCTGAAAAGAACCCAGATGTCTTTCAACAGAGGAATGGATACAGAAAATGTGGTACAAAACAGAGTACCACTCAGCTACTAAAAACAATGACTTCATGGATAGAACTAGAAAATATCATTCTGAGTGAGTTAACTCAATCAGAAAAGAACACGCATGGTATGCATTTACTCATAAGTGGATATTAGCCCAAAAGCTCAGAATACCCAAGATACAATTCACAGACCACATGAAGCTCAAGAAGGAAAACAAAACTGTGAATGCTTCTTTCCTTCCTTGAAGGGGGAACAAAATACTCATGGGAACAAATACAGAAACAAATTGTGGAACATAGACTGAAGAAAAGGCCATTCAGAGACCGCCCCACCTGGGAATCCATTCCATATACAGTTACCAAATGCAGACACTATTGTGGATGCCAAGAAGTACATTCTAAAAGGAGCCTATTATAGCTGTCTCCTCAGAGGCTCTGCGAGAGCCTGACATATACAGAGGTTGATGCTCACAGCCAACGTCTGGACTGATCATGGGTTCTCCAATGGAGGAGTTATAGAAAGGACTGAAGGAGCTGAAGAGGTTTGCAATTCCATAGGAAGAACAAAAATATCAACCAACATGAGTTCTCAGGGACTAAAGAACCAACAAATGAGTATACATGGAGGGGCCCATGGCTCCAGCTGCATATGTACCAGAGGATGGCCTTTTCAGGCATCAATGGGAGAAGAGGCCTTTGCTCGCCTGAAGGCTCGATGCTTCAGTGTAGGGGAATGTGAGGTCTGGGAGGCATGAGTGAGTGGCTGGATGGGGACACACTCTCACAGAAGCAGGAAGAACGAGAATGGGATAGGGGGTTTCGGGGGGGGGCAACCGGGAAAGTGGATAACATTTATAATGTAAATAAAGAAATTATCCAATAAACAAGTATGCCTGAAAGCTCTAAAAAGAAAGAAACAAAGACATCCAAAAATAGGTGACAGGAAATAGTAAAATTCAGTGCTAACATCAATCATTTAGAAACAAAGAAATCAATACAAAGAATCAATGAAACCAAGAGCTAGTTCTTTCTGAAAATCAACATGATAGACAAATATTTAGCCTATGTAACTGACTGACACAAAGACAATATCCAAATAAACAAAATTAGAAATGAAAAGGAAGATATACCAACCTACACTGTGTAAATGATTGTGTATTACTTGAAATTACTGTGCTTCACAAAACTGGAAAACTTAAATTAAATGGATGATTTTCTAGACCGATACTATGTACAAAGGTTAAATCAAGACAAACTATATAAACAGTCATATGACTCCTATGGAAATAAAGGACTAACTAGAAATCTCACAATTAAAAAAAAAGAAAAACAACTAAGGGTGAGAATGTTTTAGCACAGAATTCCACCAGACGTTCAAAGAAAAGCTAATTAAAATATTCCTCAAAATCTTCCATAAAATTCAAACAGCAGAAGCAGTGCCAAATACATTCTTTGAGACTGCAGTTACCTTGATTTTAACTACACAAAGAGTCAAAGAAAGCAAAACACAGACCAATTTCTATTATGAACATTGATACAAAAATACTCAATAAAATAGTTGCAAACCATGTTCAACACCACATCCAAAGCACCATGCATCATGATCAAGTAGAATCCAAGAGATGCAGGTATGGTTCAATATAATGATATACAACAATGCAACCCACCACAAAATCAAACAGAAAGAAGGAAATCCCATTGTCATCTAATCAGATTCTCAAAACTCAAATGGCAAAATCTGTGGGGCGGTGAACTGTGACAGGCAGCCTGGTCCCTAGTTGAGCACAGGCTTATCCCCAGGCGACCCAGTGGGACTAGCCCTGCAAGGGACCAAAAGGCATGTTGCCAACACTCCTGGGTGGCCCTTGGCTCCTGTCAAGTAACTACAACCCCCAGAGCCCCCTGTAGAGAAGTCTGTCACCTAGGAGCAGCACATGCAGAAAAGGTATCCCTAAACTTTCAGACCAAGCCAATGGGAAGTACCTGTTGTCAGACCCTGACCCATCCCAAACTGTATATTAGACCATCCCAAACTGTATTTGAAAGATCCTATTCAGAAAGAATAAAGGTGTGAGAACTACTCCGTCATCTGAGAGCTTCTATCTTAAGAGCTGTAGCACTGTTGCTTGGGAAGAGGTCTGCTCTCCTGAAACACCACCAGAAGCTTCCAGCACATCTTACTGGCTAGTCAGCCTCAGGTAGGCTCATCCTGGGCCCGACACAGTGCAGGACAGTGGGTGCAGCATCTTGAAGCAACTGAGATGGCAAATGCAAAGACCAAGGTGGAGATGACTCCAGTCCCTACTTGCACTCTCCCCTTTGCCTGATGCCTCACACTTGGTCGGGCCAGAGATCCCTGTGGAAAGCCTCCAGCACACAGGCCCACAAAAATCTTTCACCCATTTATGTTAAAAGTTTTGTCTCTCCCCCTTTTCATTCTGCTGCTACCCCCCCCCCCCATAAATCCCATGTAGACGTGTTAAAAAAAGTTTTGAAGATATAAGTGATACAGTTTGCTTACATAAACACAATAAAGGCAACATAAAGCATGACCATAACTAACAAAAAAATGCAGAGAAACTTCAAGCAATTTCACTAAAATCAGGGAAAAGACAAGGCTTCCCATTCTTTCCATATGTCTTCAATATAGTGCTTGAGGATTTAGGTAAATCAATAAGACAACAAAAGGACTTCAGTGGATACAAATTGGAATAGAATAAAATATAGTTTCTGCATTCATACATAATATGATAGTATACATAAGCAATATCAAAAATTCTCCCAGAAAACTATTATATCTAATAAATACCTTGATCAAAGTGTCTGGATACAAACATAACTCAAAAACTCAGTAGCCCTCCTTTATAAAGCAATAAGCAGTCTGATAAATAAATTAGGGAAAGAACATTCTTTATAATATCCATAAATAATATAAATTGTCTTGGCATAATTCTAGCCTGGCAAGTGAGAATCCTGTCTGATAAGAACTTCAAATCTCTGAAGAAAGAAGTTAAGGAAGATATCAGAAGCAGGAAAGATCTCCCATTCTCATGAATCAGTAGGATTAACAGTGAAATTGTTGAACTTGCCAAAAGCAATCTATATATTCAATGCACTTCCCATCAAAATTCTAGCACAATTCTTTACATACCTTGAAAGAACAATTCTCTACTTCAAAAGGAAAACAAAAACTCAAGGTTACATATAGCAATCCTGAGCATTAAAAGAACCTCTGCAGGTATTGCCACCCCTGATCTCAATCTGTAATACAGAGAAATATTAATAAAAATTGTGTGGTATTCATATAGAAACAGACAGGTTGATCCATGGAATCTAATCAAAGACAGTGAAATAAACCTACATACTTAGAGACATTTGATTTTTGACAAAGAAGTCACAACCATACAATGTGAAAAATAATGCATTTTTAAAAACTAGTGCTTATCTACCTGGATATCTTCATGAAGAAGAATATAAATAGATCCATATCTATCACCATACACAAAACTCAAGTTCAAGATGAACAAATCCCTCAACATAAAAATGAATACACTAAACTGAATAGAAGAGAAAATTAATCCACTGGTACAGGAGACAACTTCCTGAGCATAACACCAATGGTTCAGACTCTAAGATCAACCGCTAATAGATAGAACCTTCTGGAACTGAAAAGTTTCTGTAAAACAAAGAAATGTCAGTAAGACAAAGGGACAGTCTACAGATTGATAAAGGATCTTCACCAACCCTATATTCGACAGAAGTCAAATATTCAATATATAAAAATACCTCAAGAAATTAGACTTCAACAAACCAAATAAACTAGTTTAAAAATGTGGTACAGCACTAAACAAAGAATTGTCAACAGAGGAATCTAGAAGAGCCGAGAAGCACTTAATGAAATGTTCAAAATTGTTAGTAATTAGGGAAATGCAAATAAAAATGTCCCTAATATTCCATTTTACACCTTGCAAAATGTTAATAACAACAAGTATAATAATAGTAATGATAATAATAAACCTCAAGTGACAGCACATGCTGATCAGGATGGTGAACAATGAGAACACTTCTCCATTGCTGGTGGCAGTGCATACTTGAACAACTACTTTGGAAATCAATTTGGTGGTATCTTTGAAGACTGGGAATAGTTCTACTTCAAGACATAGTTATACCAGTCCGAGCATATACACAAAAGGTGTCCCAATATATCACTAGGACAGTTGTTCAACTATTCATAATGACCTGAAACTGGAAACAACATAGATCCTCCTCAACTGAAGAGTGTATAAAAAAATGTGGAACATCTGTACAATGGAATACTATTCATCTATTAAAAACAGAGACATCATGAGTTTTTCAGCCAAATGGACAGAAGTTAAAATATCATCCTGAGTGAATTAACCCAGAGCTAGAATGAGATATATGGTTTGTACTCATAAGTAGACATTTGCCATAAAGTGCAGAAAACCATGTTTCTGCATACCCAAAGAAACTGGTTAATAAGGAGGATCAAAGGGAGGATGCACAAATCTTACTCAGAAGTGGAAGCTATATAGGGACAGAAGGTGGATAAAAAGATGGAAGTGGGTAGAAAAGGGTGAGGAAGGAAAAAGTGATGGTGATCAGATGTAGGGAAAGGGGGTACAGGAGAGGGCTGCTAGCCAGAATAGAAATTCATGGGGGGGTTATCTCTGGTGAACAGGTGGAGGTCTGTTATGAAAGAGGATATGAGGAGTATCTGGGTATAAATCTAGCTGAGGTTATTACCAGCAGAGGTTCTAGAGATTGAACTGGCCATGTTCTGTCACAAGATATGAGTCATAGTGGAGAGAGGGGGACATCAACTAAATCACAAGCTGTCAACCCCAAATTTATCTCGGTTACAAGATGTGCAAGTATAAAATTGGAGCAGAAACTGAGAGAACACCAAACAATTATTCCCCTAACTTGAGACCATCCCATGTGAGAGAGTCATTCCATGACACAATTAATGATAGTCTGCTATGCTTGTATACAGGAACGTAGGAAAATTTGCTAGTTACAGACTGCACCCAGCACTGTATGGAAGCATATGTAGAGACCCATGGAAAAATATCAATTGGAGCTAGGAGAATCTTGTGGAAGAGTGGGGAATAGAAGTGAGCAAGCCAAAGTGGTCAAGAACAACAGAAGAAGAGCTATAGATACAATACCCTAGTACCATAGTGGCTCACAGAAACTGGGCCACCAACCAGGGATCTTGAAAGAGTTGGGAGGGGAAGAAAGCCATCACAAGTGGGGAGGGAGGGAGGAACCTGGGAGGGAAAGTGGATGGGGAAAAGGGGGAGAACCTTATCTGGTATTGGGTGAGGGAAAAGGACCTTGAGGGCCAGCAGGAAGAATGGAAACTGGCAACCTTGGGAGGAAGGAGGTTGGGGAGGCACTCCAGAACACACCAAAAACCTGGGAGTTGAGAGACTCTCAGGACTCAAAGGGAAGGAAATTAGATAAAATGTTCAACAGTAGAGAGAGGGAACATATAGAACCCACCTTCACCAGGAAGGCAGGACGTCAAATGAGGGAGGGGGTTGCCAACCCACAGTGAAAACTCTGACGCTTAATTGTTCCTGTCTGACATAACTACAGGGATGAAAATGGGGATCTTGAGGAAAAGAAGGTCCAGCAACAGGCCCAAAGTTGGATCCAGCTCAAGGGGACATCCCAAGTCCTGACACCATTACTGAGGCTATGGAGTGCTCACAAAAAGGGATCTGGCTTGAACACACTCCAGAAGACCCAACAAGCAGTTGAAAGAGTCAGATACAGATATTTGCACCCAACTAATGGACAGAAGCTGCAGACCCCTGTGGTTGACATAGGGAAAGGCTGAAAGGAGCTGAAGAGGAAGGCAACCCTGTAGAAGGACCAGCAGTCTCAATTAATCTGGACCCCTGAGATTTCTCAAACACTGGACCACCATCCAGGCAGCATATACCAGCTAATATGTGCCCCCCAACAAATATACAGCAGAGGACTGCTGGTCTGTGTTCAATCAGAGATGATGCACCTAACTCTCAAGGGACTGGAGGTCCAAGTGAGTTTAGAGGTTAGTGGGATGAAGGTGGAGGTGGGGACATTCTCATGGATACAAGGGGGTTGGGAGGAGGTATGGAATGTTGAACTGTCAGAGGGTGAACCAGGTGGGACAAATAAATCTAGAGTGAAAAATAATAATTAACAAAATTTAAAAAATAAAGAGCTGGGCCTAGACCCCACTACAAATTTGTTTCAAGTGTACATTTTGGTTTTCATGTATGTCCTCTAAAAAGTTGAATGGGCTGGCTCTACCTTTTTTTCCCTGACATTGTATCTCCTAGCTGAACTGCCTGATTGAGCTTCAGTGGGAGAGGATAGACTTATTTATACTGAGACTGGTCCCAGGGTCAGATGATACCCAAGAGGAGCTTCCCTTCTCTGAGGTAAAGGGGCAAATTTGGGGTTATATTTAAAACAGTGGGGCTGAGAGGAGATAAAAGAGGACTGTGATCAGGTTTTAATGTGAATAAGAAAAGATTATCTACACCATACACAAAGCTAAACACCCCATTCACAATTCTAAGAAGAAAAACTATTGAATTTAAAGATGTGTGTGATGGATATGTCACTTGTCCAATGTAAACTCAGAAACAATGATAAAGATGAAGTTCAACTTACATCCTTATCACTCTGAGCAGTCTCTAAATTATAATGATCCAGATAAAAAGCTACTTTAGCACATGCTCTTTATCCCTTGTGAGCTATAAGACTATCTTCAATCATGGTTATACCAGGTTAGACTTTCAACAAGGTATAGTAAGTGTTTTCTTTCTACATATCGTTGCTAGCATTTGTTGCCATTAAGTTTCTTGATGGTGCTTATTCCAACAGGGATAAGATGGAATATCAAAGCAGGTATTTTTAATTGTGAGAAACTTTACAATGCATTTTTAATAAATAGCTGGTGTCCAGAATATACAAATAGAAAAGAATACTTCAAAAACTTGTGAAAATAAGCAAAAATAAGCATTTCAAAAAACAGAAAATAATATTTGGCAATAAAATTATAAAATGGAACTCAAATTCATTAGTAATCACAAGAATGTAAATTAAGATAAAAAGAAGTAGCATTACATTTCCATGGAGTTGTCAAATTTAAAAAAAAATGAATATCAGCATAAATACATAGTGAATAGGGATTCAGATAATGAGAATATAAATTGGAACAGCTATTTTATTAATACAATTTTGCTTTATCTACTAAAATTTAACATTCATAGATACTCTTTTACATTTTTTTTATACAAGAACATAGAATGTTTATTCTGCAGAAACAACTATCACGCAGGTGTCACTACCGCATCAAAATGGCAATCCAGACAAAGATATTCAGGTCTCTTTTATAGGCAATTGGGGGAGTTTTCCAGAAAGATTAGGTAATTTCTAATGTGATTGGTAGGAGTCAAAGCCCTGACATTAGTACAGTTTTGATTGGCTACTATGTTAGTATTAGATAATCTAAAACCCCATTAGTGGGTGCCAGGATGCTCCAGATGGACTGCTTTCCTGCATCATGAATGATTACTACAGGATGGACTGGCCAGCACAGATGGTCTATCCTGAGATAAGAATATTCCATTCATGTGGCTATCTTCAGGCTGATCCTCATGTGGGGGATTTTATTATCTTGTTCCTGTACTTTGGAGTTTGCTGCTAGAGAAGATGGCCTATGGCCTAGTTTCATGGTCTGCTCCTGGAGCAGATGACCTATGGCAGAGTTTCATGGTCTGCTCCTGGATCAGAGGACCTATGGCCTAGTTTCTGAGTGGAGACAAAATGGAATGAATAGACACCATAGACTGTTCAACAAGAATGCATTGGTTTTAAACAGTTTCTTGACTCTTTTTTCCACTTTTCCAACTAAAAAGCCCTTCCTGACACCGACATCCAAGGTTCAAAAACAATAGGCTAAGTGAGTAGCTCTATGGTACAATTCTGGTCTAACATGTACAAAGCCTTGATGTCCCTTCCTCAATCTATTTGGATTTTGCTTTATCCTTATAACACAATTAGTTATCTAATTTGACTCTGTCCAGTATCATGACAGTTTGTTGTTAGAACTGTTTGACATAGCCCTGTTCAACATTAATGGTTTAATTTTGGGGGTGTATTTCTAGAATCTGGACAGAATGCTGTAAAGTGAATATAAAGAAATTCTAAAGCAGCACATTAAATTTGATAATTTATCAGATAATGAAAGGATAGGGACAGCATGCTTTCTAAGAAGAATTAACTTTATTTTTAATAAAACAAATGGTAATGTTTTAAAGCAGCTTAAAGCAACATCTTGCTGTAATTTACCAAAAAATAGAGTCTGACTTATTTATGTAGAGTTATTATTGGGAATTGGATTGATACAAATTTCAGAGAATCCCTCAAGGATCTTTGTCACAGACTAAAATAAATTCTCACATTTGTATCAGTATCTAACCTCAGAGAAGATGTCAAAAGTTACACCTTCCTAGATCATTATTGAAATTAAATAATATATTAAATCAAAGTACCATTTTTAGGGATTTAAAAAAATGATAGGTGATAGATAGGTAGGTAGGTAGGTAGATAGATAGATAGATAGATAGATAGATAGATAGATAAATTGTCAGTATGAGTAATCTCTTAATTTTCCAGAAGCAAAATCTAAAAAAAAAAAATTATCAGCAGACCAGCTGCTGATATACACTTCTAATACTGACATCCGTATATGACACACCCAACCCCCCAAAGCAAACAACTTTAATATAATCAAAGCCTAATTTTTGAGTAAGTGAACCATTAGAAAGAAATCTGCTGACAGAAAAGGTAGAGCAGTTTCTTTAAATATATTCTAATCTAGGTAGGAATCAATTGCTAGGTTAATCATATGAAAAAATTCTGCATATTGAATACAATGAAAATAACTCTCAAGAATTTATGTAACATCTCAAAGAGAAATTATTATTATGAATAGCTGCAATTCACATCTGACTGAGTTTTACCTCCTTGAGATTATAAAATGGAAAATATTTTCTTGAGCAGGCTATAAGTGAGGTTGAACCTATAACATCTTTCTAGATAAACTCTATAAATCATTTTCTTTTGAAAAATTATTTTATTTATTTATGTTTGAAATGTTGCCACCATTCCCTTCCCCCCTCACTTCTTTACTCCTGAGAGTATGCTTTCTCACCTACCCGACACATCTACTCACCTGACCTACCTAACCCCAATTTACCTGCTGCTCTAGAACCATTTTCCCTGTAGCATCAAGTCTCTACAGAAATAGACATATCCTCTCCCTCTGAGACCAGAAAGCACTGTCCATTGCTACATATGTCTCAGGTGCCCTGGACCACCAGGTCTTTGGTTGGTGGCTTAATCTCTTGGAATTCTCAGGTGTCTAAGTTTGTTGACACTGTTGGTAATTCAAGGGATTGCCAGCCCTTTCAGCTCCTTCAATTCTTACACTAGCTCTTCTATAGGGGTCGCCAACCTCAGTTCAATACTTGTTTGTGGGTATCTGAATCTGTCTCAGTCAGAAGCTAGTAAGAGCCTGTCAGAGGACAGACATACTCAGCTTCTGTCTGCAAGTACAACATGGTATCAGTAAAAGTGTAAGGGTTTGATGCCTGTGTATGGATGGATCCCAAGTTGGGCCAATCACTAGATGACCTTTCCTTCAGTTTCTGTTCTACTTTTGTCTGGATATTTCATTTAGACTTGGTTGTTTTGAATTTTTGAATGTAGGTTGGTCAGCCCATCACTCCAATGGAGGCCATGTCTATCTACTGTTTGTTGTCTATTCAGGATCCATCTCCCCACCGTAGGACATTCTGGTTAAGGTCATCCTCATTGATTCCTGGGAGCCTCTCATATGCCAGGTCTCGGGGACTTTCTGGAGATTTCACCTGCATCCACAGCTGCATATTTCCATTAATTTTTCTGATTCTCTGGACTTTCCTCTTGTCTCCCATACCTGATCTTGCACCCCTTTCCTTCTCCCTCCTTTACACCTCTCGTACCCAGTTCCCTCCCTCACTCTGTCTCTTGTGATTGTTTTGTTGTCACTTCTAAGTGGGATTGAAGCATTCTCACTTGGTCCTTCCTTCTTATCAAACTTCTTAAAGCATGTGGGTTGTATCATCAGTAGTCTTCACTTTTTTGGCTAATCTTGACTTATCAGTAAGTATATACCATGAATGCAATTTTTGGACTAGCTTACCTCAATCAGAATGATATTTTCTACTTTTATCCATTTGTTTGCAAAATTCATGTTGTTCTTGGTTTTAATAGCTGAATAGTATTCCGCTTTGTAAGTGCACAACACTTTTTGTTTCCATTCTTCTGTTACAGGCCATCTGCATTATTTCTATCTTCTGGCTAATACAAATGATGCAGCTATGAACATAGTGGATTTCTGGTATGGTCAAGAATCATTTGGGTGTATGTCCAGGAGTGATGTAGCTGGGTCTTCAGGTAGATCTATCTCCAGTTTTCTAAGGAAACTCCAGGTTTATTTCCAAAGTAATTGAACCAGCTTGCAATCACAATAACAGTCAAGGAGTGTTTCTCCACAATCTTGCCAGCATGTGCTGTCACCTGAGATTTTGATTTTAGCCACTAATATTGGTACAAGATAGAATGTCTGGGTCATTTTGATTTGCATTTCCCAGATGACTGAGGAAGATGAACATTTCTTCATGTGTTGCTCAGACATTAGAGATTTTTTTACAGAATTCTGTTTTGCACTGTGCCACATTTAATATTTGGGTTATTTGGTTATTTTGAGTCTCATTTCTTGTTCTTTATGTCTTTCAGATATCAGCTTTCTATCAGATGTAGGATTAGTGAAAATATTTTCACAATCTTTAGGTTGTAGTTTCGTTTTTTGACAGTGTCCTTTGCCGAATATATTTTCACTTTTATGGGGTTTCCCTTGTCAATTGTTTATCTTTGCACTTGAGCCACAGGTGTTCTGCTCAGGAAACTATTGCCTGTACCAATGTGCTCCAGGGTATTTCTTTTCTATTAAATTCAGTGTATTTGGTTTTAAGGTCTTTGATCCACTTGGACTAGAGCTTTTTACAAGCTGACAAATACAGACCAATTTGCACTCTTCTATAATCAGGTCACCAGATAGACCAGCAACATTTGTTGAAGATGCTTTATTTTATCCACTGTATGGTTTTGGCTTCCTTGACCAAGATGAAGTATCCCTAGGTGTGTGCCTTTATTTCTAGTTCTTCAGTTTTATTCCATTGATTGACTTGCTTGTCAATCCAATACCATAGTGATAAAACCAATACCATGGGGTTTTATCACTATTGCTCTGTAGTACACTTGAGGTACAAGAATGGTGCTTTCACTAGAAGTGCTTTTTATAGTTGAAAATTATTTTTGTTAACCTTTGTTTTTATTTTTCCTTATGAAGTTGAAAATTGCTCTTTTTATGTCTATAATTCTGTTGGAATATTGAAGGGGATTGCATTGAATCTGTAGATTGCTTTTGGTAGGTTGGCCATTTTTACTCGGTTTATCCTACCTATCCATGAATATGGGAAATCTTTTGATCTTCTGAGGTCTTCTTTGGTTTCTTTCTTCAGGCATTTAAAGCTCTTGTCATACAGATATTTCACTTGCTTGGTTTAGAGTTTTATCAAGATATATTATTTGTGGCTATTATAAGGGGTGCTGTTTCCCTAAATTCTTTTTCAGTTTTGAATAAAGGAAGATAACTGACCCTTTGAGTTAATTTTATATCCAGCTACTTTACTCAGGGCACAGAGACAGCACTCAAATTAAGAAAACCAGAAATGAAAAGGGAATCATAGCAAAAGAAATAAAAAAGTTGTCACAACTTACTACAAAAACCGATTTTCAAAAAACAAACTTGAAAAATCTAGATGAAATGAATGATTTTCTAGACAAATACCATGCATCAAAGTTAAATAAAGATTAGATAAACTATCTAAACAGTTGCATAACCCCAAAGGAAATAGAAGCAGTCTTTAAAAACTTCCCAGCTAAAAAAGTCCAAGCACATAGTTTTAGTGCAGAGTTTTACCAGACTTTCAAAGAAGAAGAATATCAGTATTTCTCAAACTAGTCCATAAAATATCATCAAATGGAACTCTATCTAATCTATTGTATGAAGCCATAATTACAATGATACCTAAACCACGCCCATAAAGACCCAACAAAGAAAGAAAACTTCAGAATCATTTCTTTTATGAATATCAGTGCAAAGCTACTTAAAAAAATTCTGGTAAACCAAATCTAAGACTATATGAAAAATATCATTCACCAAGAACAAGTAGGCCTCTTCCCTGGGATACAGAAATAGTTCCATATATGAAAATCCATCAAAATAATCCACTGTATAAACAAACTAAAAAAATCATCTTCTTAGGCCACCATTCTTCATTTTGAAATAAAGAACAAGTTGATTTGTCTGGCCTCCTGTTTGCAGTTAATATTCTAATTTTATTGCCTTTATCTTTTTTATATTAGACTGATGCTGTCACATAAAGACAGTATCTTATTTACATTTTTATCATTTAAAATTTTTAATCCTAATTTTTTCAGAATATCATACATGAATGTTGTATTTGTAAGATTTCTATATCCTATTCTTTCTCCCACCAACTCCTTCTGTGCCTCTTATATATGACAGGAGAGATACAACCATAAACTTTCAACAATACAATTGCTTAAATCACTTGTACAATGTCAACACAATTTGGCATGACAATGTATATGGAGATGATCTCACAAGATCTCATCTATAGCTTAAAAGTTATATCCAATCAGTGTTAAGCAAAGAAGAATCAATCTTCTCCAGAGATGAGTCCCTTATAGGTTATTCAATCCTCATCAAAATCCTTGGTAACTGCTTGTATCATTTCCTTTTCTGTATCTTTATTCTTTTACAAACTGAACAACTCAGCATCCAGTCACAAGAAGAGATGACAATGTATCACTTAAAAACATATTTGTTATATGACAAAATATCCTGAGAATTTAAATAATGACATTCTCCTTAGATATATCTAGGCCTAGATAATTTTAACCAGTGCTGATATATTTAAGACCATAGGTTAATATTCATCATAATTTGGACTGATTCAGTATACTATGTTATATAGTGGCCACATATCTCTGTTATGCCAAGTCATAAATTTTATTACTTTGTGATATTTATTTAAGAGTATGCAGAATTTGGAGAGTATATTAAAGATAGAACTGTATTTCATAGATGTCTTTTTTAAAATATGAGTCAAATACCAGGTTGTAATTGAATAAATTACATTTATGGACAAAGATTTTTATGGATATAAGTTTTCTGAGTTCAAGCATCAGTTCATCAGTAACCATTAGTTACAGACATAAAAACACATTACAAATTTGAAGCAATATAATGCTATTGAACTTGGCTACACACACACACACACACACACGCACACACACACACACATACACACACACACACACACACACACACACACACATATATATATATATATATATATATACATATATATATATATTACACATACATATATAATTATGAATTCAATATGTTTTGAACCTTAGGTCATAGAAAACTTAGGTTAAAGTGATAATATTATGGCTGGTGAGATGTGTTAGATGGACAAGGAACTTGCTACCAAGCCTCACAACCTAGATTCTATACCCAAGACCCACAAAGTAAAATAATATACTGAGCTCCTGAAAATTATCCTGGGACCTTTAAAAGCAAACCCCCTCTCAACACACACACACACACACACACACACACACACACACACACACACACACACAAACACACACTCATAAATACATATAATAAAAATTAAAGTGAGAATCTTCTAAAGGAATATTTATGTGTGATATCAATACTTATTAGTATTCATATTTTCAAAGAGGATGAATACAAATATATCAAAATTAAGTCTTCACTGAATAGAAAATGTATTTGGAATCCTCCAGTTACAAGCACCACACTTTATCCATACAGTGGTCCACACCCACAAACAATATTTACTGCAACACACCAAAATTATTAGGAAGAACTGAGAAATATTTTAGGAAAGTATGAGAATGTGCTGTCAATAGTGTCTTACAAGAGAAGAATCAAACCAAAAAATCTACTACAAGAGGTTTATGAGCTAAAGTTCACAAGCAGTTTATACTATCATGGAACTCATATGTGAATGTATATTATGCCATACCATAAAACAATGTCAGAAAGTCAAATATTTCCTTATTTTTAATGAAACCAAGCTCAGGAATAAAACTGACTCTTATTGAGGCATGGTGGTATGTGCCATTAATCCTGTTCACATTAGGCTCATACACAAGGATCTTTTGAAATCAGGAACCTGAGACCATTCTAGGTCTTATAGGGAGCCCAAATAATAAAAATTATTAAAATAAAATAAACTCAGCCTTCTATATAGATTAATCAAAGAAAATAACTCTCTATAATAATATTGATGTTTTTTGAATGAATGGAAATATCTTATTTATTTTACTCTTAACTCCCTATATTTCTTAGTTTTCAAGTTATGAGCTAAGAAATTATGCCAGTATAAATATTCATTTGGGGATAAAAACATGGATCTGTGACTAAGAGTGTAATGTCTCCATTCAACTTTAGCAACTAGTAGGAATATTCTCCATACATAGTTAAAAATTGGATTTTAACTTTATGTTAGGTTGCCTTTTGCATCGTTATTTGCAGTGCTATTTTCTCTGCTGTAAATGACAATTTCATATGCTGGCCAGTCATTTTAATACCTTTCTTTATGGCATAGGTGTTGGAAAAATTAGGTTTATTTCTTACTACACCCAATGTAGTTTATTGTCTCTTTTATAGAATTGACCCCTTTCAGGAAACATTATACTTTAACAAAATGTTTTAATTTTGATATAAATTACTTCATCAATAATTACTTTCTTGGCAAGTGCCATTGATATTTAACTATAACTTCTCATCTTTTCTCAAATTATGTTATATTGAAGATGTTTTGTTTGTTTGTTTGTTTACAGATGAGCATACCATGAAATGACTTCTGAGTATGTCTGCTAAATACTCAGAATTTTTGGTCATGAAGTCCAATACAACTGGCAGGAACTACTAAATTGATAAGGCTTTCTTAACTGTCAAAAAGTGATAAATGGCTAATAAGTCCCATAATCTTAACAGTGTCTCATCTGTGATGAAATCTATGTTGTTAAGTTGAGACCATCTCTGTCATTTGTCAGTAAAATGTAATTTTGGTTGTTTCAGTTGATGATGACCAAGGGTTAAGCAGTACGACTAGAACTCACACTCCCTCTACCTCTGTATCCTGACTGTTGCAAATATATGTGTGCACCATTATTAATGTAATTTTATTCTACAATGTTTTAATAAAATGTTAGAATTAGTCATACAACTCATGCTATCACACTCTTCTGTTCCAAGAAGTTCTCACTCCTTTTGTCATTTTCTTTACTTCTCTTCCTTTGATTCATTTTTCCTTCCTTTCTGTGATGATGCTTGATACCAGAGTGTGCTAAAAATCCATAATACCACTGAGAAAACCAGCACACTTCCTCCTATTTTTAACTGTTTATCCTAAAATATCTTGAAATAAGAATGATAGCTTTGAAAATAAAATTGAGTCAGACTTTGATTTTGAACACTTTTGAACTGAATACTTAAGTGAATTTAAGGGAGACCAAACATCCATGCATAAGCAAATCTGCAAATTTTAATATAATATTACATTTGAGAGACATTATTTATATCTTTTTTACATTTCTTAGTGATACTTCTGTGAATATCTTCTTGGAATGGATGTCGTAATTCTTCTGATAATGATATAATTTGATGTCTTTCTATAACATTATATTTTCTGTTTTACAATGATGTATTTAGTTTTAGTATCTAGAATTTTTAAGCCAGATATTTGTTAACTTAAACTTATTACTGCTCATGTTCAAACAACTTTTTTGTGAATAATGATATTTATATATTTTAATCATCATTCCTTGTTATATGACTTGTTGGACTCATTGCCAGACTCTCAGTACAATAATTAATAAAAGTCATGCAAGAAGTACATTTCTGTTAGTATGGAAAATTTTGCTGTCTTCATTATCAGTATTTTATCCTTTAACTAAATGAATACATTTACATTTTAACTCCAATAGAGAGTAAAAAAAAACATTTTATTTTTAATTACCATAGAATTCTTAGTTTTTATTACAGCATTTTGAGACATTGTTTCTCTATGTAGACCTGACTATCCTGATATTCAGTGTGTAGACCAGGCTGGCCTCATGTATACCATTTCTTGGCTCACAGTGACATTTTAAAATTTAATTTAGGTTTGCTGATCCTTCTTTCTTTTGCCATTTCCCTAGTTTTCTCCATCTATTCCAGGAGCATCCTTATTTTTCAGTCACAGATGCTCTGTTACCTACTCCTTTGTCAACACCTTTTCCTAACTTGTGTTCCCATTAGTCTCATGATTAATACTCATATTTAATACTTCCATGCATATAAAATTAAAATATAGTAGCTGTTAATAGGATTTGACACTCATGCCATGTGAGCTGAATTCTATCACTTCAATTCACAGTGGAAGAAGACAAGTTATTCCTGAAAGTTGTCTTTTAACCTCCATAAACATGTTGTGGTGTACATGCCACTACACACATACACAAACACACACACACATACACACACACACACACACACAGACAGAGAGACAGAGACAGAGACAGACAGAGACAGAGAAACAGAGACAGAGAGAGACAGAGAGACAAACAGAGACAGACAGAAACACACACACAATAAAAATAAACACACAAAGATAATAATTAAAAGAAAGTGAAGATTAGGATGTTCATATAAGAGGCTGTTTTGTATTTTATTCAAATTGGAGGGGGCACAATTGTAATTTTTTCATCTCCTGTATTACTTATATGAACTACATTGAATGATTTTTCTTTGTTTTAAAATATATTGTATTTACTTCAAACTGTAAAAATCTTAGAATTCATAGATGTTCAAATAAAATTTTCATGATATTAGTCTATTATGATACATTTGTTAATTGGGCAATACTGGTAAACCATTACAATGTATGTTTCTTTGGAATCTTTATAATCTTAACAAAGTGCCTTCTTTCTTCTCTGTGAACATATATTTATTTCTATATTTATGTTTTTCTGTGAAGTGATAATTTCTCATATTTTTCATTTTGGTGACTTTGATAACTTTGACACAAAATGTTCAGAGATTTTGGAAAGTGTCTCTCAGAAGATAATTTTCTGATGAGTATTAAATGATGTTCCAGGCCCTTACACTTATGAGAAGGAAACTTATGAGAAATTTGTAATCTCCAGCATAGCATATCAAATCACATAGTTCCAACACTTAACATCACTGTTAATACTGCTTCTGGTCACTATGCTGAGATAGTGTTTATGAGGCTTTCACACTGTGGTAGTTTGTTTGAATATTTCCTGCATGGTCCCATGGGGAATGGTTCTATTTGGAGGTATGGCTTTGTTTGTGTTAAGGTAGTCTTGTCACTGGGTGTGAGCTCTAAGTTTTCAGAAGCTCAAATAAACCAAATGGCACTCTTTTCCTGCTGATTCCTGATCTAGATGTAGAACTATCATCTACTTCTTGAGCACCAAGTGTACATGAATGGTGTCATATTTCCCACTATGATGATAATGGAATAAACCCATGAACTATAAGGAAGCATCAGTTAAATATTTCCCTTATAGAGATGCCATGGTTATGTTATCTCTTCATAGTAAAAAAAAAACAAAAGTGTGGAATCCACTAAAAAATTACTCTTCCTCTGGCTCACAATTTTGCATTGCTTCTTTTAGAAATATGTCACCATGCATAGATGACACTACAGAAATTAGCCTCTTTCCCTAAAGACAAAACAATCAGTGACAATAATTGGGATTCTCCAACATAAAAAATATTTTTCTTTTCCATAATTTTGAATTTTTTCAATTATCTATTTTACTGTGGAGTCATGAATTTTGCTTTAAAATTATGTTATTACTCAGTATATTATATTGTTATTTTTATTTTACTTAGCTTTGTGAACATAGAGGTGGTCAAAGTTGCAGCTCTACTCCCCATATATTCTGACATATTCAGGATCACAAATAAGACCCTAAACCCTGCCGCAATACCCAGCACCAGGACCCCTGTGACACTGGCATTCAGATACACTGCCCAGTCAGAGATCTTTACACATTCTGGTTTGCACATGTGCTTGGAGCAGAGCCTCTATTCTGGAACCCAACTCCCTCAACCCACACCCCAGTTGAAGCTCAACTCCCAGGTATTCTGACACATCTAGGACCACAGGCTCACAGGCTCACAGGAAGGACAAGCTCCTGTTAGAGAAAGTGAGGACAGTTAACACCAGAAATAACCAGATGGTGAGAGGCAGGCACAAGAACATAAGCAACATAAACCAATATGGCTTAGCAACACCAGAAACCAATTCTCTCACCACAGCAAGCCCTGAATATGCTAACATACTGGAAAACCAAGATTCTGATTTAAAATCTAATTTAATGAAGAAATTAGAGGACTTTAAGTATATAAATAACTCCCTTATAGATATACAGGAAAACACAAACAAATAGAAGCCCTTAAAGAGGACACACATAAATGCCTTAAGCTAATACAGGAGAACACAAGCAAACATAGGCAGTAATTGAGCAAAACTATCCAGGATCTAACAATGGAAATAGAAACATTAAAGAAAACACAAAGGAAGACAGCCCTGGAGATGGAAAACCTATAAAAGAGAGCAGGAGTCACAGTTGTAAGAATTGCCAACAAAATACAAGATATAGAAGAGAGACTTTTAGGTGTAGAAGATACCATAGAAGACATCGACACAACAGTCAAGGAAAATAAAAAAAGCAAAAAGTTCCTAACTCAAATCATTCAGAAAATCCCAGGACACAATGAGAAGACCAAACATAAGAACAAAAGGTATAAAGTAGAGTGAAGATTCTCAACTCAAAGGGTCAGAAACCATTTTCAACAAAATTATGATAGAAAATGTCCCTAATCTAAAGAAAGAGATGCCAATATGCATACAAAAAGCCTACAGATCACCAAACAGATGGGACCAGAAAAATTCCTCCTATCACATAATCATTAAAACACCAAATGCATAGAACAAAAAAATATTGAAAGCAGTAAGGGAAAAAAAATTAAGTAATGTATAAAGGCAGACCTATCAGAATTACAACAGATATCTCAACAGAGATTCTAAAAGCCAGAAGATCTTGGGAAGAAGTCACACCGACCTTAAGAGAACAAAAATGTCAGCCCAGGCTACTATAACAAGGAAAAATCTCAATTATCATAGATGGAGAAACAAAGGTATTTCAGAACCAAACCAATGTTAAACAATATCATCCAACCAATCAAGCACTACAGGGTGCAGGGAAACTACACCCAAGAGAAAACAAGAAATTAACCTTTTCAGAAGAAATAAAATAGAAAAGAAACACACAAACAGAATTCCTCCTTTAAAACCAAAAATAACAAGAAGCACCAATCATTGGTCTCCAATATCTCTCAACATCAATGGACTGAATTCCCCCATAAAAAGTCATAGACTAATAGATTTGATATGTAAACAGTACTCAGCACTTGGCTGCTTACAGGAAATACACTTCGGTGATAAAGACAGACATCACCTCAAAGTAAAAAGCTAGAAAAAAAATTATATGCCTTCTTCTCAGCACCTCATGGCACATTCTCAAAAAGTGACCATGTCTTCAGTCACAAAACAAACTTCAACATATACAAGAACATTGAGCTAATCTCATGCATTCATTCAGACCACCAGGGACTAAGGCTGGCCTTCAATACCAACAAAAACAACAGAAACTCCACATACCTGTGGAAGCTGAACAACTATCTACTCAATGATAACTTGGTCAGGGAAGAAATAAAAAAAAAAGAAATTAAAGATATTTAGAACTTAAAGAAAATGAAGACACAACATATCTAAAATTATGGGACATAACAAAAGCAGGGCTAAGAGGAATACTTATAGCACTGAGTGCCTTCATAAAGAAATTGGTGAGACCATACACTAGAAGCTTAACTGCACATCTGAAAGCTCTAGTACAAAAAGAAGCAAATACACCCAAGAGAAGTAGACTGAAGGAAATAATAAAACTCAGGTCTAAATTAACCTAGTAGAAACAAAGATAACTATAAAAGAATTAAGAATACTAAGATGGTTCTTTGAGAAAATCAACATGATAGATAAACTCTTAGCCAAACTAACTAGAAAGCACAGAGACAGTATCCAAATTAACAAACTTAGAAATGAAAAGGGAGACATAACAGAAACTGAGGAAATAAAAACTATAATAATATCTTACTATAAAAGTCTATATTCAACAAAACTGGAAAGTCTATATGAAATGGATGATTTTCAAAAAAATATACCAGGCACAAAAGTTAAATTAGGATCAGTTAAATCTTCTAAACAGTCCCATAACCCCAAAAGAAATGGAAGCATTCATTAAAAGTCTCTTAATCAAAAACAAAAACAAACAAACAAACAAAAAAAACACCAACCAGGACCAGATGGGTTTAGGGCAGAATTCTATCAGACCTTCAAAGAAGACCTAATACCAATACTCTTCAAACTATTCCACAAAATAGAAACAGAAACAGTGCTACCTAATTCATTCTATGAATCCACAGTTACTCTGATACCTCAACCACACAAAGACCCAACAAATTAAGAGAACTTTGGACCAAATTCCTTTATGAACATTGGTATAAAATACTCAACAAAATTCTCGCAAACCAAATCCAAGAACACAACAAAATGATCATTCACCATGATCAAGTAGGCTTCAACTTAGGGATGCAGGGTTGTTTCAATATATGGATGTCAATCAAAGTAATCCACTATATAAATAAACTCAAAGAAAACAAAAACACATGATCATTTCATTAGATCCTGAGAAAGTATTTGACAAAATTTAACACCCCTTCATGGTAAAAGTCTTGGAAAGATCAGGAATTCAAGGCCCATAGCTAATCATAATAAATAAAATATACAGCAAACCAGTTGCCAACATCAAACTAAATGGAATGAAACTTGAAACAATCCCACTAAAGTTAGGGACTAGACAATACTGCCCACTCCCTCCCTCCCTATTCAAAGTCTACCCTAGCCAAAGTAATTAGACAACAAAAGGAAGCCAAAGGGATATAAATTGGAAAGATAGAAGTCAAAATATAACCATTTTTAGAAGATATGATCATATACTTAAGTGAATCCAAAAAATTCTACCAGAGAATTCCTATAGCTGATAACTTCCACAAAAAGGCTGGATATAAAATTAACTCAAACAAATCAGTAGCCTTACTTTACTCAAAGGATAAACAGGCTGAGAAAGAAATTAGGGTAGCAGTACCCTTCTCAATAATCACAAATAATATTATATAACTTGGTGTGACTCTAACCAAGCAGGTGAAAGATCTGTATGACAAGAACTTCAAGTCTCTGAAGAAAGAAATTGAAGATCTTAGAAGATGGAAAGATCGCCCATGCTCATGGATTGGCAGGATTAATATAGTAAAAATGGCCATCTTACCAAAAGCAATTTACAGATTCAATGCAATCCCCATCAAAATTCCAACTCAATTTTTGATAGACATAGAAAAAGCAATTCCCAAAATCATTTGGAATAACAAAAAACCCTGGATAACAAAAATTATCCTCAACAATGAAAGAAATTCTGGGGGAATCACCATCCCTGACCTCAATCTATGTTCTAGAATAATAGTGATATAAACTGCATGGAATTCTTACTGAGACAATCAGGTAGACCAATTAAATAGAATTGACCCAAAAATGAACCCACCCACCTATGATCACTTTATCTTTAAAGAAGAAGCTAAAACCATGCAGTGTAAAATAGGCAGCCTTTTCACCAAATGGTGCTGTTTCAACTGTGAGTCTGCATGTAGAAGAATGCAAATTGATCCATTCTTACCTTCTTGTGGAAAGCTCAAGTTCAAGTGGATCAAGTACCTCCACATAAAACCAGATATACTGAAGCTAACAGAAGTGAAAGTGTGGAAGAACTTTCAATACTTGGGCACAGGGGAAATCTTCATGAACAAAGCACCAATGCTAGTGTTTTAAGATCAACAGTCAACAAATGGGACCTCATAAAACTGAAAAGCTTTTGTAAGGCAAAGGACACTATCACTAGAACAAAACAACAACTCACATATTTGAAGAAGACTTTCACAAACTCTACATCTGATAGAGGGCTAATATCCAAAATATACAAAAAATTCAAGATGTTAAACTCTGAATAACTAAATAACCCTATTAAAAACTGGAGGACGGTTCTCTATAAGCTGGTGTGGCTGTTCCTTTTGATGTCTGGCCAACAACTGACCAAGCATATCTGGATGCTTCAGGCCAACCATCACATTGAACTCATGGACCCCAGTGGGGGAGCTGGCAGAAGTACTGGAGGAGTGGAGGGGAATTGCAACCCCATAGGAAGAACAATATTGGCTGGGCGGGACCACCCAGTGCTCCCAGATACTAGACCACCATCCAAGGAGTGTGCATGGAGACATCCATGGCTCCAGATACATGTGTAGCAGAGGATGGCCTTGCCTGAAAGCAATGGGAGGGAAGGACCTTGGTCCTGTGGAGGTTTTATGTCTCAGCATAGGTGAATGCTGGAATGGTGGGGCAGGAACAGGTAGGAAGGAGGTGGTTCCCCCTCATAGAGGCAAAGTGGAGGGTAGAGAGGGCAGATGTGTGTTGGGGGGATGTTGGAAGAGTAATTGGGAAATGGAATATCTCTTGAGATATGTAAATGAATGGAATGATTAAAAAATAAACAAACAAACAAAAAAACCCAACCCTAGTATTTCCAAATGGAAAGTAAAATAAACACACACACCAAGCCTTTATATTTTTAAATATGCCTTAAGCAGCACATTACCTGGGCAACTGTATATTGTAATGCTAAGTTTGGGCCTCCCAAGACTTGGAGTCTATATGTAGACCCTGGGAGTCTACACCCAAGTTAATTCTGATTGGTCAATAAAGATGCCAACAGCCAATAGCTGAGGAGAAGAGACATAAGTGGGGTTTAGTTTCCTGGGTTCAAGAAAACATGGAGGGGAGAGAGTGAAGAAAACTCCATGGGCTAGAAGAAGAAGAATGAGCAGGAGAGGAGAAACAAGAGCCACCATGGATTAGCTGACCGTAACACCCTGGTCATGTGCGCTGGACAATTGGAGCGCAGATGAAGCACAGTAAGTAATAACTTGGATTATATATAGGAAGGTAGATGATAACATCATGGAAGGTAAACAATTGCTCATCAGTTGTGCTGCTAAACGCATATTTAACAATATAAAGCTGTTTGTCTCTTTCATCTGGTAACATGAATTGTTTAAGGCAGGAAGGAACCTCACACTGGAAATTTTTAAATATTGTTTACTATGACAATGTAGTACATTCTAGTATTTTTCTTTCTTGTCTAAAACATTTTACTCTAACAAAAAAGGTTTGACTTTGAAACTCCCTGATAATAGAGAATGTTGACTATGTTCTACATAAGACTGGCACTAGCATAACTTTGGTAAGGTCTCTGTTCAATTATTGACTGTTTTAAAGTAAATCCTGTGACATATTATTGCTGAGTTCAATTAGTTATTAATTGATTTAGAAAGGTAGAAGATATTTTGAGAAGATATCATTTCCTGATCTGTTACTTGCATTTTCATTAATTAGACCTTTGATTCCATTCACAAAAGTGTTATATTTTTATGTATAGAGAAAAATGGATCCTGTACTTCATTACTTATATTTTATTCTAGAGTTTCTTTCTAGTTTAAATATCTTTGCATTTTATTTGTCCATTACTTGTATGCAAGGAAACAGCTGGTATGTGTATATTAATCTTAACATTTGAATCAGGAAAATAGACTTTTGAGAAGTTAATAAATCTTGGAAGCTCTTATTTAACCGATGGATTAACTCCTCAATAACATATCAATAATGATATGATAGTATTTTTAGGAGGTGGATCTAGTATGGAAAGATTGGCCACTAGGGGGATGACCTGGCCTCTTCTTGTCTTTCTCTATTTTTTAGCCAGCATGAGACAAGGTACTATATTATACCAGGCCCTTTATAGCATTATAGCATGTTGTTTTGCTTCCCTGCAGGCTCACAGCAAGAGATGATCAAACACTGACTGAAGTCTCAATGACCAGAAAAAAATTTACAACTTAAATTGGTTGTTTTTTTGAGCCAATAAGATGACTTAGCAGGTAAAGATACTTTTGCCATGCCTCATGGCCTAAGTTTGATCCTCAGATTCCAAATGTTACAAGGGAAATTTCACCATAAGTTGTCCTCTGCATCTCTGTTGTGGCGCAAACACAATACACACATGCACATGCACACACAAACACATGGTACAAAAAGAAAAACACTTAAAATCCTATTTTCAGTATCAACACAGCAATGAAAAATGAATGTAGCTCATATACTTAAGTCTTGATGCATTCAGGTACTAGCTCTAAAGACTTCCATAAATTCATTTTAGGGCTTTTATCAAAGGCTGTCATATCACTCAATGAAGGGTAGTTTTATTTCTTTCATTATAATTGTAAGCCCTATTTCTTTTTCTCAACGCATGAACTACATGAGACTTCCAAAGACATGTTGTAAAGTAATACTATCAGAAATTCGATTCTGGCCATATTTGTCAAGTTACTGTAGTGTCTTTGGCTTTATGTATGATGTGTGATAGATTATGTCTTTGTAGATATTTTACCAAGTGAAGAACATTGCCTTGAAATATTTCTTTGAAAACTTTATATTTCTAATAAATATTAGATTTCGTTATGTACCCTTTTTAACCTAGCAAAATTATTGTGTTATTCTCCCCACCATAGGTTATTGTAATTTAAATGGTGAGGAAGGTTTTTACAAAGAATAAGTTACAGTTTGCAGTTAGATATTTTATACATATTAGTGAATTCATTTTGATAATATTTCCTTAAGAAAGTTTTGTCGCTGTTCAAACCTGTGGTCTTTGCCACGCAGCTCAATACCCAAATAGTGCGGAGAAAGAACTAACCTCCCAGGAGTGTGGACAAGCCTATGAGTAAGATCAGCACCTCTGCTAAGAAGGACCTGACCAGAACCCTCAGAACAAAGTAACATACAAGCAGTCTGTGACAGGAGACTTCCGGTTTACTTCTGTGGTGGGGGACCTCAGTCTGTGCCACAGATCTCCATAGTGGAGGTAAGATGAGACCACTGCTCAGCAGGACCCACCCAGAAACCTCAGGGACCAAGGAACAGCCTGGGACAGGAGTCTTCTGGTTTATGCCTGTGGTCTGTGTCACATGGCTCCATACCCAAATAGCGCAGAGAAAGAGCTAGCCTCCCAGGATTGTGGACAAACCTGGGATGGGGGGAGGGAGTAAGGCCAGCACATCTGCTTGGAGGGTCCTGCCCAGAACCCTCAGAACACAGGGACTCAGGAGTGGCCTTCCAGTTCTCTTCTGCAGCCAGGGAGCTGATCTTGTGACACAGGGCTCCATACTCAAATAGTGCCAGGAGAGAGCTAGTCTCCCAGGAGTGCCTACACACCTTCGAGCACAGGAAGACCACTGCTTCTGTACAAATTCCTTGATCAAGAGGGAACCTCACAGAGCTGTCAGGACACAGGAACCAAGAAACAGCTGGGGACAGATCCTTCTGTTTTCTGTCAGCACCTCAGAGCTGATCCTATACCACAGCTCTCCAAACCCAAATTCCTCTCAGAGAGAGCTGGTCTCCAAAGAGTACTGATGCAAAGGCTTGCAGGAGGAACAAGCCACAGTCAGAGAGAGCAAGACCAGCTACCACCAGAGATAACTAGATGGTAAAAGGCAAGGGCAAGAACATAAGGAAAAGAAATCAAGGCAACTTGCCATCATCAGAACCCAGTTCTTCCACCACAGCATACCTGGATACCCCAACACACCAGAAAAACAAGAATCAGATTTAAAATCACTTCTCATGATGATAATAGAAGGCTTTAAGAAGAAAATAAATAACTCGCTTAAAGAAATACAAGAGAACACAGGTAAACAGCTAAAAGCCCTTAAAGAGGAAAAACAAGAAAATACAATCAAACAGGCGAAGGAAATGAACAAAATTATCCAAGATTTAAAAATGGAAATAGAAACAATAAACAAATTGCAAAGGGAGACAACTCTGGAGATAGAAACCCTAGGAAAGAGATCAGGAGTCATAGAATACAACAGAATACAAGAGATAGAAGAGAGAATCTCAGGTGCAGAAGATGCCATAGAAAACATTGACATTACAGTCAAAGAAAATGCAAAATACAAAAAGCTCCTAACCCAAAAAATCCAGAAAATCTGTCAACCATGAGAAGACCAAACCTAAGGATAATAGGTATAGAAGAGTGTGAAGGTTCCCAACTTAAAGGGCCAGTAAATATCTTCAACAAAATTATAGAAGAAAACTTCCCTAAGCTAAAGAAAGAGATGATCATAAACATTCAAGAAGCCTACAGAACTCCAAATAGATTGGACCAGAAAAGAAATTCCTCCCATCACATAATAGTTAAAACACCAAATGCACAAAACAAGGAAAGAATATTAAAAGCAGTAAGGGAAAAAAGGTCAAATAACATATAAAGGCAGACCTATCAGAATTACACAAGACTTCTCACCAGACACTATGAAATCTAGATCCTGGACAGATCTCATACAGACCCTAAGAGAACACAAGTGTCAGCACAGGCTGCTATTCCCAGAAAAACTCTCAATTACCATAGATGGTGAAACCAAGATATTACATGATAAAACCAGAGTTACACAGTATCTTTCCACAAACTCAGCCATTCAAAGATAATAGACAGAAAATGTGAACACAAGGAGGGAAACTACACACTAGAAAAAAAAAAGCTAATCTTTCAACAAACCCAAAAGAAGATAACCACACAAATATAAAATAATATTATATAAAAATAACATAAAAATAACAGGAAGCATCAATCACTATTCCTTAATATCTCTCCTGCCACTGATGGCCAACAAGGCCCTCCTCTGCCACATATGTGACCAGGACCATGGGTCCCTCCACATGTATGATTTTGGTTGGTGGTCCAGTGTCTAGGAGCACCAGGGGTCCTGACCAGTTGACACAGTTGCTCCCTCCCCATGGGGCTGCAAACTATCTCAGCTCCTACAGTCCCTTCTCCAACTCCTCCATCTGGGACCCAACACTCAGTCCAACAGTTGCTCTGAATTGAATCATGAGTATTCCGAACTTTTGGGCTAATATCTATACACTTATCAGTGAGTACATACCATGTTCTTCTTTTGTGACTGAGTTATCTCACTTAGGATGATATTTTCAAGTTCCATCCATTTTCCTGCAAATTTCATAAAGTCATTGTTTATAAATAGCTGAGTAGTATTCCATTGTGTAAACGTACCACATTTTCTGTATCCATTCCTCTGTTGAGGGACATCTGGGTTGTTTCCATCTTCTGGCTATTATAAATATGGGTGCTATGGACATATTGGAGCATGTGTCCTTATTATATGTTGGAGCATCTTCTGGATGCCCAGGAGTGGTATAGCTGGGTCCTCAAGTAGTATTATGTCCAATTTTCTGAGGGTCCACCAAATTGATTTCCAGAGTGGTTCTACAAGCTTACAATCCCACCAGCAATGGAGGAGTGTTCCTCTTTTTCCACATCCTTGCCAGCATCTGCTGTCACATGAGGTTTTTTTTTTTTTTTTTTTTTTTTTTTTTTTTTTTTTTTTTTTTTTTTTTTTTTTGGTTTTTCGAGACAGGGTTTCTCTGTGTAGCCCTGGCTGTCCTGGAACTCACTCTGTAGACCAGACTGGCCTCGAACTCAGAAATCCATCTGCCTCTGCCTCCCAAGTGCTGGGATTAAAGGTGTGCACCACCACTGCCCGGCTTGAGTTTTTTATATTACCATTCTGACAGGTGTGAGGTGCAATCTCAAGGTTGTTTTGATTTGCATTTCCCTGATGACTAAGGATGTTGAAAATTTCTTTAGGTTCTTCTCAGCCCTTTGAGTTTTCTCTGTTGAGAATTCTCTGTTTAGTTCTGTTCCCCATTTTTTGATAGGGTTATTTGGTTCCCTGGAGTCTAACTTGAGTTCTTTGTATATATTGGATGTTAGCCCTCTATTGGATGTAGGATTGGGAAAGATCTTTTCCCAATCTGTTGGTTGCAGTTTTGTCCTATTGACAGTGTCCTTCTCCTTACAGAAGCTTTGTCATTTTATGAGGTAACATTTGCCAATTCTTGATCTTAGAGCATAAGCCTTTGGTGTTCTGTTCAGGAACTTTTCCCATGTGCCCATGTTTTTTAGCCTTTTCCCCACTTTCTCTTTTATTAGATTCAGTGTATCTGGTTTTATGTGGAAGTCCTTGATCCACTTGGACTTGAGCTTTGTACTGGGAGATAGGATTGGATCAATTTGCATTCTTCTACATGTTGTTCACCAGTTCAACCAGCACCATTTGTTGAAAATGCTGTCCTTTTTTTTCCACTGGATGGTTTTAGCTCCTTTGTCAAAGGTCAAGTGATCATAAGTGTGTGGGTTCATTTCTGGGTCTTCAATTCTATTCCATTGATCTACCTGCCTATCACTGTACCAATACCATGAAGTTTTTATTACTACTGCTCAGTAGTACAGCTTGAGATCAGGGATGCTGATTCCTCCAGATGTTCTTTTATTGTTGAGAATAGTGTTTGCTATCCTGCATTTTTGTTATTTCAAATGAATTTGAGCATTGCTCTTTCTATGTGTGTGAAGAATTGAGTTAGAATTTTGATGGGGATTGTACCTCCAATTCCTTCCAATATCCATGAATTCTTTTGTTTCCAATCTACTCTGTTTACTTAGTGATACCTATACATGCACAGAGCTAGGAACCACTCCAATATGGGTAGCCTTTCAGGATGACATTTCTGAAGAGAAAGAACTCTCTCTCTTCCAGCATCCACCTCGGTCAATTTATATTTACATATGGGTGATACTCTGTAAATGTTCATGCTGGGATATGGGTACCTTGAGGAAAAATGTTGGTATTTAGTGTCTTTCTTTCTGCTGGCAGTGTTTTCTATTTCTAGTTTTCAATTTTTAATTATCAAAATTTCCATTTCCCATGTATTTAACTCATATATTCAAGAATATTTTCTCTTTTTCCATCCTAACTCCTAATCATGTTCATCACAGTTGTTTAAAATATACCACTGATTATTTTGTCATCTATATTTTGGCCATGATGCTAATAGTAACTTTCTTTATTCCAGATGTTTATTCTTGACATATGACATATGCTACTATTTTTTTTCCTGTTTTTTATCTTTAATGAGAAACAGAGTTTAACAGCCTTGAAAATGAGATTCATGGCAGTCTGAACAGGAGTTGAATGGTTAAAAGTTTGTATCTACTAGAGGAACAGAAATTATTCAATTGCTTTAATGTCTTTGCTTAGGTTTTGAATTTTGATATTCTGACATATTTTGAGTAAGTTTAATGTACTGGCCTTATGCAGAAATTTCTACATTTGCATATTATCTTTAAATAAAATGTGTTAATGTTTATGTTTGGGAAGAGATGTCAATGTCACCATATACATGTTTACATCAGATGACAAGATGAAGCAGTTGGTTCTCTACAGTGAAGATTTTGATTTCTTTAAAAAACACATAAATATTACATGAATATGTTTTCATTTTATTCCCAGATGGGATATTGGGCTACTTAAGATTTTCTACAGCAAATGCATATGATTTCCCTTCTGCTGTAGCAGGGTTACGATTTTGTCAGCTGCAAATAGTATCTGTGGTTGTGTGACTTTGGAATCTGGGAACATTTTTGAAGGTATATGAATTCTAGGGCCCTGAGAGTCTGGGTTCTTGATAATGACGTGTTGTTGGTTGTTAGGTGATTGCTATTGCTGCAGTTTTAAAGTAGTGATTTGTGAAGAAGAATCAAAAAGGAGAAATTAGATATCCTGACAGTTAAGATCAAACTTTCTCCAGAAATTTGATGGCGTAATCAATAAGAAGTAGTCTAACATAAAAATTTCCCTATGTTATCTCTATTTTTCTTTTCTATTTCATGTTAGAGGGTCGAAAAGGTTGAGGAATAGGAGTAAAACTATGAAACAAAAAAGAACAAATATAGTGAGCAAAGTTAGGCTACAAGTGGTACCCAGATGATAGGCTAGGCAGAATGGGTTATTTGATTTTAAAAGCCATACAGGAAATAGCAGAGGATGAAGTGATGTATATTTTCTTTCAATATTCTAGCAAAAAAAAATAATGTTATTACTTCTTCTGGGATATTCTCTACTTTGCTTCCCGAAGTGATTGCCTGTTTTGTTTTGGTTTTGGTTTTGGTTTTTAATATCTTTGTATATCATGATTTTAAAAAATAGGGAAATTCCTGATCAGTTGGAAAAATTGCAGGTGAAAATGGAAGAACATGGGAAACAAAAAGTGGCTGAGATAAGAGAAGAAAATAGTTAAATTTATTCTTTCTTCTCTGAAACATTTTCAGAGTTTTCATTGCAACTGAAAAAACTGTATGTGGAAGTCGAAGTGCTATAGAGGCAAGGAGTGCTAGAAAAAGAAGAAAAAAGGGTTCCGTCCCAGTGACTGAGCAATTGAGCAGGAGTTTCTTGCAGGAGAAAAGTGGTAAAGAAACTCTACTCTAGGGTGTTTGAGTCAGAAGTGGCTGGAAATGCTAGAGGTCTATCTGATGAAACATCCCATTTTGAAAGAAAGGGTTAATCTGAAAACAAACACACTGCCAGAAGTAAAGGAGGGCAGCCCTAGCTTAAGATATCACACTAGATTTCCCAGTGATCATACAGCATAGCCTTCTAGTGGTTCAGAAGAAAATTATGACAAAATAGAGTGGTGTTCTATTAAATGATAGATTCTAAGGTTTTATAAAGAGGCTATGATTTTATATGGTATGCACTCACCATAAATTAAACAATTTCTAAGTAACTTGGTTACTTAGAATAGAATTATTCCCTAGGACTGGAATTTGCTGGTAACGGAATTTTAAACAGCAGGTCCACAGTTATAATGGTTAACATGTTTGAGGGAAGAAGCTGTGAATATTGAAAAGTGAAATAGAATTATTGGAATGAATATAGCCAAAGATCAGTTGAAGGATAAAGAGGAACACTTTTACATACAAGAACAAATTCAATTTGATGACACAGCTGTAGGAAAATTTCTCTTAGCATTTGGATGAAATTGGGAACGTGAGATAAATTTGATGACTATGAGATAGACCTACCTCATTTGTAAAGATTATACAAGGATCTGGAGAAGCTTTCACTGCTTACTTTTTGCAGAGATGAATCTCAGATTTGAGCACAGATGTATCAGATGTTAAACAAGACAGGTGTTGCTAGAATCCTTAGCATATAAAACTTCAAGTCCAAATTTTAAAATATCATTAGACCACTAAAGAAGCACATTTGTAGAATTAGATAAGAATATGGCTAATATTGGTTCTAATGTTTGTCAAGCTAATACCATATGCAAAGCTGTTGCTAGAGTTCTCTGATATGAAAGAACCTGGTGCTTCAATTAAATTTGGTCATTTTCAAAGAAATTGTGACTAAGCCACTAAGTGCCTCTGATTTCAAAATACCCAGTGCTTTACTCTACAAAATATTGTACTCTCACCAGAAAAATGGGCATGCCATTTCTAGTGACAATGAGTTTTCTAAATATAAATGAAAAGAAGTCCTAGGTTACCCAGGGGTGTGCACACAATTTGGCAATGGTTGCCATTGGAGTTATGAATGTAGGTCTAGGAGAGGTATCCAAGACACCAAGGTAATTTCTTTTTTGTTTGCTTGTTTTTTTTTTTTTTTGGTTTTTCAAGACAGGATCTCTCTGTGTAGCCTTGGCTGTCCTGGAACTCACCTGTAGACCAGACTGGCCTCGAACTCAGAAATCCGCCTGTCTCTGCCTCCCAAGTGCTGGGATTAAAGGCGTGCACCACTACTGCCCGGCCCAAGGTAATTTCTTACAGAGGTTAAACAAAATTGGCAGACCTGGTTTGAGGCACTGCATCTGGCTATGATTAGCCTTTGGTTCTAACTGTGGCATGATGTTGTCAGCTGCAGATAGTTTCTGTGATTTTGAAATATTTGCAATTTTGGGTACTTTTTAGAGGTTAAATAAATGCTAGGGACAGGAGACATGGTTCATTAATTGTTTTGTTGCTGTTGTTTCCAGCTTGTTATGTAGTTGTATGTAAAGAGGAAACAGCAAAAAGAAATTAAATATACTGTCAGGAAAGATCATAATTGCCCCAAAGAACTTGATGACCCTAATCAGTTTGGTATAATCTAATGAAAACAATTTCCATCTCAACCCTCTGCTATTTTTTCTCTCCAATCTAGTCTTACGGAACTAAAAGTATAGAATAAGGGTGTAGGTGGTTGTAAGAAAGAAGAACACACAAAGAAGCCAAAGAGCAAGTACAATGTCTCCTTCCATGTGTGCTTGGGAGTATGGGTCATCAGGTTGTTATAGAAGTATGTGTATCTGCTTGTTCATTTCACTGGCCTGAATGATTTTTTAAATTTTTTTTGTTTACTTACTTATATAATCATAATTGTGTGTGTGCGAGTGTGTGAGTGTGTGAGTGCACACGTGTGCACGTGTGTATAGTGGTGTGTGTGTGTGTGTGTGTGTGTGTGTGTGTGTGTGTGTGTATGTTTACATGCTTGTCAGTGAGTGCAAGTAGGGATCAGAGGTCAATTTGTAGAAGTTTCTTCTATCTTTCCAACACATCAAGCTGAGTTAAACATGTTTATTTGCTGAAACATCTCACTAGCTAGGATATATTTTAATTTGTGTTTGTTTGTTTGCATGTGTGTGTGTGTGTGTGTGTGTGTGTGTGTGTGTGTGTGTGTGTGTATGTGTGTTTCAAAGTCAGAGAATAATTTATATTTTTTACCTTTTGAATGCTACGGATGAAATAAAAGTCATAAGACTAAGAGTCAAGTGTTTTTATCCACTGTGCAATCACTTGACCCATACACAGCTCTCTTCTACCCCAACTGTGCTCCTACTTCTTCTTTTATTTTAATTCTATTAATGTATTTCTCTAAATCATTGACTTCCATTGACTACTGTTAGCTTATTAGTTTGTTATTGGCAAGAAAGACATTGGCTAGAAAAGAAAGGCCCAACTCCCCAAAAGAACTTTGGTAAGTATATTGATTAGAAATGGGAACTGTATTGTGGAGAAACAGTGTAATTCATTATACTTTTCTCTGTTTACTTTCAGAACTACAAAGGCTTATTTCTCATATACTGACTATGAGACACTGGTTAGTTTTATATCTGTAGTCATAACACAAACTGTGGAGTTCCCAGTAATTTTCCCTCTTGTTTTTAATACATTATTCCCAATTATTCATTTGTGCTTTCATATAATCATTTCTATCAATTGATGTCTTCAATGTTTTTGATCCATGAATGAAATTAGCTTCAGGCTCTTAAAATTGCATGTGAATTTCTTCCCTGAAGATACCATTCTATGATGGCTTCAGGGAAAAATAGATTTTCCTGACTTATCTTGGTAAGACAAGAATGAGAATGTGTACATTATTTTATGTCAGTGTAGAACTCAGAAACTCGAGTACTATTTCATTAAAGACAAAACAAAAATGTTTCTCATTTCTTAGAAAAAATCTTAAATGGTCATAATGAATAATTTTTATTTTTAAAGTGCAACATGATTTACCATCAGTGTCTAAAAATATATTTTTTCTGTTAATTCCCAGGCTTTGTTAGTAATATTACAATATTCTGAAAATAAAATATATTTTTCCTTAAGTACAGTTAAGCATAAATTATTATTGTATGTACATGTATGTAAAATGTTTAAAAGCTACAGGACTATGTATCTAATCAATATATTACTGTATACTTTCAGCAGATATTAGATTATTTATATTTTACTTTTGTTATATTTTACTTTGTTATTTTATTATTTCACTATTTTCAAGTGATTCATAGAAACTTACTTTTAAAATTCTTTGTGTTTGAAAATGATTAAGTTACCAGAAAGTCAGTATAACTTGGGTATATATATTTCATATATATATATATATATATTCACTTTTATATTTTCCTTTGTTCTTTAATGGTGGTAACAAAATCTGTCACCATTGCTTGAAGGACATCAATTTAATTTATAAAGGGACTTTTGGGTTTCTAGTCTTCCAGGTAGCATGTAGATAGTGATGAAACTGGTCAAAACTGTATTTCCTCTATATAACCACAATCCAAAATCATTATGTGAACTGGCCTCTCTTTATTCTTTCTCTCAGTTGTCTCCAGATCATCACACTATTTTCACCTGTCTTTTACTAAAAAAATTCTGGCTCACACCCAATTTCAACTTTGCCATAAGATTATGTAAAACTTTTCCATTTCTTACAGAACAACAAAAATATAAATTTTCTCTCACCATTTATCTTTTAGCAGGACATCTCTTTCAAAGTATACTGTTTGGTTTCAAAATTTTGAACTCAATTTAGCTCTTTTACTTTCAAACTTCAGTGGTTATTTGAAATTTACTTTCACACTTAGGAAATTTGTGTTAGGAGTGTAAAATACGTAGAAATATGTTTATGTGATCTTAAAGTCATGTGGCAGAATAATAGATGAAAACAAGAGATAATTAATTCTAAACAAAGTCCAATGGTCCCATGAAAGAAAACAGTAGTTTTACCAGGCTTGACCCGATAACTCTATAAAATTTTTATCATAAAATCCACATAAAGAATTGTGTGTTTTTGAGGTCAAGTAAGGCATTAATTGTGGAAAGTAAGGATATGTATACTCATGAATTTGTTTCTATTAAATTCGTTCAATATTTCTATTGTCTGCACTGACATGATTTTATTATCTGAGGAACTTGGTGCCATCAAAATATAAGTTTCACACAAAGTTTTAATTATTACAAGGGTTAATATTCATCCACACCAAAGCCTTGTAATCAAATATAAGCTTCTGTGCAAGTCAAATAGGCATATTATCAGGAAACTATATGCTTATTCCAAGAACTACCTTAAAACACATTAATTTGACAGGAGGTAAAGGTAAGTTAGTAAGGTGCTCTTATACAACCATGAAGACCTGAGTTCAACTACCATAATGGACTTTTGCAGAAAGAAGCCTGTCCATAATGGTTATCACATGTAATCATTACTATTAGGAAGGGTTTCCTGACCAGCGAGCCAGTATAATCAGGGAGGCCAAGTCCCAGGAAGAAACACTGTCTTAAACCTTAAACAATAATGCCTCTGAAGATTGCCACATCATGTTGTCCTAAACACAGACACACATACACGCACACACACACACACACACACACACACACACACACACACACACACACGCACAGAGAGAGAGAGAGAGAGAGAGAGAGACCACATTTATAACCATATTAGTAAAGAGATCAAAGATCCTTTGATTTCTTTTCCTTTTGCTCTAAATTCTCATTTTGCTATAGCAACACACAAAAATTCTTAAATATCTTATCATCAACCTTACAGTACCTTGAACCCAAGCATAAAAATACTACCATAAATAATATCTAATGTCGGTTATGGAGATGGCCTGGTTGTTAGGAGCACCAACTACTCTTCCAGAGGTCCTGAGTTCAATACCCAGAAACCACATGGTGGCTCACAATCATCTTCAATAATGAGATTAGATGCCCTCTTCTGGTGTGTCTGAACACAGCTATAATGTATTTATATACATAAAACAAATAAATCTTAAAAAATAATATCTAATATCAGTTGCAGAATTTTGTTCCATTATTACATTGATAGAAAATTCCATTTGTCTTGTCAAAAAACTGTTTAGGTAAGATTTTGCAGAATCTACTATCAAATGATCTTATCACAGTGATCATTGTAACCTCAGTCTAAGCCTTCAAATTTAAGTGTGGCTACATCATTGAGCATTTAGATTCTTTGTCTCAAGTTTCCTGTGGTTTAACATTGAGATACAGATAATCTTACTGGGATCGATTCAAATGTATTTCCATTGTTCTTCTGGTATACTGAACTTATTTTGGTTTCTAAAATTAAAATATTATTTTAAGTCCTTTTATCAAATAAATGTTTTAATTTCTTTTAACTCTGGCATGTGATTCACTATATTACTATTCATCTTTATTCTGATGATGATTATGAGGAGGTGAAAAAGGAAGGGTGAGGATGATTAGTAGGAGGACTAGGAATATGAGGGGGAGGAGCAAGAGGCACAGAATGAGTGTTTATGAAAGGAATATTTTTTTTATTTCTTGATCCAAAAAGAAAACATTTATGTGGATGCTACAAAATCCACCAGAAAGTCCCAGAGGACAGGAAAACAAGAGGTTTCCAGACTCAACAGGGATGACATTAGCTGAAATAGGCAATGAAGGAAAGGGAGAGCCTATAAAGACCATATCCAGAGCTTAGGCACAGCCCCATGGTTGGGGGATGGGGCCACCAACCCATCTTCAAAATTTTAACTCAGAATTGCTCCCATCTATAGGAAATACAGAGACAAAGAGTAGAGCAGAGACTGAAGGAAAGGCAATCCAGAGACTGCTCCACCTGGGGATCCATCTCATATGCAGACACCAAACCCAGACATGATTTCTGATGCCAAGAAATGCTTGCTGACAGGAGCCTGATATAGCTGTCTGTGTAGAGACTCTGCCAGAGCCTGACCAATATAGATATGGATGCTTGTAGCCAACCATTGAATTGAGCACTGGGATCCTAATCTAGGAGTTAGGGGAAAGACTGAAGGAGCTGAAGGGATTTACAACCCTTTAGGAAGAACAACAATATCAACCAAACAGACCTCCCCTGAGCACCCAGGGACTAAATCACCAACCAAAGAATACACATACAGGGACCCATGGCTCCTGATGCATATGTAGTAGAGGATGGCCTTATCTGGCATCAATGGTAGGGATGCCCTAGTGTAGGTTTATGCTAAGGCAGTGAAGCAGGAGTGGAGGTGCGGGCGGGGAAGCTCCTTCATAGATGCAGGGGCAGGTGGGATGGAATAGGGGATTTGTGCAGGGGAAAATTGAAAGGAGATAACATTGGAAATGTAAATAAATAAAACATCCAATAAAATTGCTCTTATACTGCACCATGTACATATACCCTTGTACTCAGAAATGACAAACAGTTCAAAAGGCAGAATTCTCTAATAATTGTAGATACTTCTAATGACTCAATCGGTCAAGTCTTCTGAGTACATTTTTTCATTCTTTGAAATACACATATCCAAATTACTTGACAGGATTGCTGGATGAGCAGAAGTGTGAGGGAAATGAAGATTAAATGCTCTCTATTTATAAGAAGACCATCAATAATGTGAACTGTACTTTACCAGTACTTTTTATACGAAAACTAAGCCAAAGAGTAGCTTGACATTTCTGTGGGCAATGTTTTCTACCACATAAGTGAGATTACTACAAATATAACCAGTAAACTTCAGATAATCCCACCTACGCTTGCAAACTATCTTTGAAATATAAGTACAAAATTGACCAGGAAAACAAAAGCATAAGGACAATATTTGTATTGGTTCTTAAATTGTTTCTTATAGACTCATAAAACAAAGAGCTGAAACAGATATGTGTTTCATATTTCACAGGCAAAAAAATAACAGCAATCTTCTGGCCCTTTATAATCTCACAATCAAGGCCATTTATTTTCAGGGAGTTCTTGAGTCTTAATATTTTGAAATAGTAGCTTTATGTTAAGTTTTCATTCAAAATAGTCTACATTTTGTAGACATCTGGGAAAATCTATGTCATATCTGGACAATACCTCCTGGTCTTACTGGGAGGGCACTTCTACTTTTCATGTTTTAGCACAGGAAGAACATATAACTTCCAAATGTCAGTTCAATTTTGTTTTTTGCCAATTGCATAATTTATGTCAAGTAGTTGAACCTCTCCTTCACGATGCTTTGCAAACCACTGATGGATAAAATAAGATTAAAATATTCCTCAAATCTACTGGCTACTTCAGGTGGTACCCACATTTTCTGAAATTGCTCGTTTATTAAATTAGTTCATTAGCTGACAAAATTCTTTCCTAGACTCTTAAATAGGATGGAAATCTTTGATTTAAAATGCTTTTTTCTCTCTTTGTTTTTGTTTCTGTTATTTTTGTTTGTTTGTTTGTTTGTTTTCTATGATCTCCCATTTGTGGGAGCTCAGCTTTTTTCATTATTTTCTAGCAACACTAACTTCTAGCAACTAGAGGGAATATCTGACATAGATTCAGTAAAACATTTCTGCTTTTTCTGTGTGTATGCTTTTTGTGATATATGTTAGTGAAGATCTGCCATAATATATGTACAGGTGAACACTGGAATGTTTGAAGGCCAGAAGACAACTTGATCAAGCTGATTCTTACGTTCCACCTATTCTGAGGGATGCCTATTATTTCTCGTGTTTTATTGCCTATTTTATAGTAGCTGATCTGTGATCTTTCAGAGAACAGTCTGACATCATATGAGTACTAAAATTATACATGTATGCTAGTGTATAGGACATTTTATGTAGGTTCCAAAGATCAACGTGCTCAAACTTGCACAGCAAATATTTCACCCAAAGAGTCATCTTCCTACAGCATGAGTAAGTTCATGAGTCCTCATTTTGGGTAATATTTCTCAGCATAAAGGTTATTTTCCTGTGAAATATTATGGCTCATTGGGATCTAGACATCTCTATCAATTATGGTAATAGTGTCAATCTGATAATGTTTGTTTTTAAATCATCTGAAAAAGAAATAAATCTTTGTACATGTACTGAATTCTCTAAATGGAAACATCAGAAATTCCTTTAGAAAATCTGTATTTAAACTTATTTTTACTTAGAGATTTTAATTTCATGTATTTTTTAAAGTTGTTCACTATACATTGCTATAATTTGATATTAACCTTATAATAAAAGTAACATTATCAATTTTTGTCTCTTCAAATGTTATCACACAGATATCAAAGACATAAAACTGTTCTGATTTGCTAATATTGGAGTGTATACTTAATTGTTGTAGATATAATTATCTTACTAGGCTATACAAAATGAGAAATAATTCCTCTGTTTAATTACATTTTGGTTTTTGTTATTGAAACAGTCTCTTTCTATATTCCACTTACTATTCAAAACTCTCATAATCTCTTGTACTTCATAAGTAATTTTCAGCTTTCCCAAATAGCAAAAGTATGTAGCATTTGTTCTTTTGTGATTTGTTTATTTTATTTAACACAGTGCCTTCCAGTGTCATACCTGTTACTGCAAACAACCAGAACTCTTCTTGTTTATAGTTCAGTATTTTTTTCTATAAATAACTCATATTTTTATTTACTTGTATTTCAATGGGCATCTTAGCTGATGTTGTACTTTGGCTTATGTAGTATTGTGATAAGCTTAGGTATATATATATATATAACTCTAATATCACTTGATGTGTTCATTAGTGTGATGTCAGAATGGCACTGTCATTCTATTTTCAATTTTACATACACTCCCACAATGGTAGTTCACAATAAATGCTATGTTGAATTGATTTATGTCACCATTAACTGAAAATAATATTTCTCTTTCTTCTAATGCTGCCAAGCATTCATTAGCTTTTGTTCTTTTAAAAAATATTTTTCTTATCAGTTTTTATTAGTACTTTGAGAATTTTGTGAAATTTATTTTGATTATATTTACCCCTACATATCAACTCCTGACATATATACTCCCCCTCCGTAACCATCAAACTTTACATTCTCCTGTTTTAGTATTTCAGGTCCAATCTATGCTGTTTATACGTGACCTATCACTGAAGCATGATTGATCTACCAGCTTTAAATAAAAATGACTCTTCCTGTGACGTTAACTATTAAGTGGCAATAATTATTTATATACACAAGGTAGAATTTCATGCTTGTACTTGCTCTCCATGCTGAGATGTGGTCTTGCTTGAGCTTGATTTGGTATGTAATTTTAACTTGGCTAAGCCGTATGTTATTTGGATCTGGGTTACATTTTCTTTTGCCATGGTTAGAGGTTTTAAATATTTTTAAGCAAATTATTTTTGTAATGACATATGAGCAGTGTCTTTTGCCCATTTTAATAAAGAATAGTCTTTTGTTGCTGAGGAGGTTTTTTTGTGTTTTTTCTGTATATTGTAGATATTAATGCTTTGTTAGATTAATATTAGAAAAATAATGTCCTCCAATTTGCAGGTTGTTTCCTGACTAATTCAGTGAAGTTTTAAGATAAAAAGTCAGGCTAAAAAACACTTATTTATTATTATTATTTATTTATTTATTTAATATATTATTATTATTATATTATTTCTCGTATAAGGATTCTGGATGTTAATTTTTAAATAAATATATTAATAAATGAAATTAGTTGTCCCAGAGGAACAGAAAACTACAAAAAGGAATATGTGAGAAGAGAATAAGCCATAAAGAAGAAGTATAAAATATATTAGAATCATGAGACATTAAAGAGAAAGGTCAATATGTGAAGCAAATCAGTAGAGTACCATAAGGAGGTAGGCAGAGAGAAAAATCAGGGAAGACTCATGCAAAATAGTGTTGGAAAATGCTCTAAAGTCATCTGCTTCTTTGTGAGCTTATTATAATAAATGGATGTGTGTGTATGTGTATATGTGTGTGTGTGTGTATGTATTTATAAGTCACATTAAAGTAGTCACAAAAATACTCAGAAAAAATCAAGAAAATTAAATATTTCTATATAAAGCTATACAATGTGAAAAATTCACAAAGGACTCCCAAGCATGAAAAGACTCCAAATGCCTATGGCTTGGAAAAACACACTTTATATATATTCTTCCTCCACAAAAACCTGTAGATTCAATGAAACCTGCACAAAAACACTAATGACATTCTTCATGTTAAGAGAAAACAAAAATTATAAAATTGAGACAACAACAAAAGATTCAATTAGACAAAGCAAGCATGTGCTAAAAGTATAAATCTAAACATATCATAAATCCTCACTTCCCAATATAAGTTAAAGCTACAGAAATCAAGCAGCATATTTCTAGAAGACATGACCACAGAAAAAAAGAAACAGAATAGAAATATTTACAAAATCATCAAAGTATTTATATTCAATTTGTTCGAAAAAGAACCAAGAACACATATTGGAAAAAGAAGAATCTATTCAATCATTGGTTTTCTGGAAACTGAATATACATACAAAGAAGGAAGCCTGTCTCTTTCCTCTCACTATGTACAATAAAACTCAAAATTACCCAAAGATGTTCATGTAGGCTCCAAATCTATGAACATACTACAAATTATAAGGGAACAGTTCAGAGCAACAATAATAGATTCTATGTTTCAAAAGGAATGGTTTACCAATTGACAATTGTTTCAGTCTTAATTTTGATGGGGTAGACTTTACTACTGACCCAAACCATTATTAGATGGAACACAATGAGGAATATTGTACTTTGTTTGTGTACACTCATCAGAGGTATTGAATTCAGAGCATGTAGCCAGATTGATCTGGATTTTGTTTGCATAAGCGGGACTCTTTATCTGGAAGTATCAGTTAGGGATCATTGGGATTAGAAGTGTAATTTCATAGATAAAGTACTTGTTGCATATGTAAGGGTACCTCAGGTATCATCTCCAAGAATCATGTAAAGTCAGGTATGATGGAACAAGCCTGTAAACTCAGTCTAACGATGTAGAGACAGGAGGATCCCAGAGACTCACTGGTCAGCCAGGCAAACAGAAACAGTGAATGTTAAGTTCAGTGAGATACTCTGTCTTAAAACATAAGGTAAAATGTGATGAAGGAAAATATTTAACATTTACTCCTCTCCTTCATATATACATGCATGCACACATGTTTACACAATGTAAACAGACAAGGATGATTAGTAAACTAAAGAACATTCAAAATATGCTTTAAAACATGGTTATTAAAAAATATACATTGTTACAAAAAAAGCTTACTTGAGCACAATCTAAAGACTTTTAAAGAAACTATCCTAGCTTTCAGTTTTTACAGTCAACCTACAGTCTTGACTAAACTATTAGAGATGTTCCTACAGATTATTATAAAATACATGGAATTGGTATCACAGTTTTCAAAGAGTTACTGGAAGAAATCTGCTGTTAAAAGGCACAAGAGTGAACATTGACACTAATGACCACTTTCTGTGAGAGTGCATCAAATATAAAAAATCAGTTGAATTATAAAATGAAATCATAAATAGCAAAGAAATATTGGCTAATGCTCATGGTCAATTTTGCTGTATGGAATTCACTAATATCATATTCTATATGCTTATTCTTATACTTATGCTATAATTTTCATGTGTTACCAGCACAAAAATATTTAAAATGGAAAGTTGAGACAGTAAAAGTAGCTGACATAGTAGGAAATGCTGAATATTTATAAGCAGATTTGATAAGTACCTTCTGCAATGGAGTTAAAACATATAATTGTGTTTTTACTTATTTGAGAGATAACTTGAAGTGTTATTGGAGATTTTGAACTTCACCAGAATACAAATATCTAGAATTTTGTTTGGTCAAACACATCTGTAGTATTAGACACTACCATTTTACTAATATTGTATTTAAAAGTTTAAAAATTGTAGTGCCATAAGATACAAATATAATCCTATAGTCAATAATTCTTCAATTTTCAAAAGAAGAAAAAATAAAAATTATAAGCTCAAATTCACAGAATTATCAGAGTTGTTTTGGTCAATTAAATACAGAGAGCTAGTTGTATGTGTTCCTAGCTACTGAGGAAGCTGATGCAGGAGAATCATTTGAGCTCATGACCTTGAAAACAGCTGAAATGATGAGAGTGTGTGTGTCTTAAATAAATACTGACTTCCAGTAAATTAAATGCCATTGTTTGAGGTAACACCAAAATATACTATGAGTTTATGAATATCAAGTTGATTCAGTCAATTTATCTCTAATGGCAAGATGTCTAAATATATCCTTCCCCATTCATACACTAAATGGCTTTTAGAAAGTTTAATTTCTACTGATTTACTTTTTTTCTATCTGAGAAAGACACTTCTGAACAAATGCTATCTAATCCCCATAGAGTGAACCTAATTGAATATTGTTAAGTTGTCTATAAAAAAGATTCCTAAGGATCAATAATCAACTAATGTTTTGATGAAAGAAGCATTAGCAATCTTTAATTATTAACATATCTACAACTTAGAAATATTAAGTATGCTGACTTTGGAAAGAGATGGCTTCTGGGAGCATCAAACTAAGTAAATAGTATATGTAAAAATCATAAAACTTGAAAGAAAACTATAAATTTGAGGCTATCACATTGAATGTGTCTAATTTTCACTGAAATTTTGAGTAAAACTCATTTGGTTTTTGTGTGAACTCTTTTGATGTCAAGCAAACTATTTTGAAAAGTATTATGAACAGTTATATTACTTGACAAGCTCAGGAGGAATTCTGCATTAAGAAGAATATTGAATAGCTCTGAAAGACACTTATTTTATTATAAAATAAAGTTCTATCAGTTACTACCTACAACCTAGACCAGAAATTATTTCTTCATGAAAAAATGCCTTCCCTTGATACAATATCTAATATGAATTCATTTTTTCTCATTGATTTCTCTTCCTAAAAGGTCTTCAGGTAACTTACAGGGAAAAAAGTAGTCATTGACTTAAGAACTGAAACTGTAGTCACTCAAAGGGAATTCAAAATTGTTTTATTCTTTCTTATTTTACTGAAGGTCCAGAAAGAAGGGTTAATTCATGATGCTATCTACAGTGGAATACGCCACAGATGGGTTAGGAAATATTCCCTTGACTTCAAATAAATATGAAATTGTTCAAAACCACTACAGATGTAATGTAATAATGAAATGTTGAACGGAGATGTGATGTTTGGTTTAATGGATGTATTTCTGGATCCTGGTTGAAAAGCAGGTAACAAACCTCTATCACAATATTTCATATCATCTGATTTGTTTGCCTAAAGATGTATGATCTCCAGAATCATAAATGTGGTTACTTATCCTCTATTAAATGGTACATCTGAGTAAATAAGCTGTCATCACACACAAATAAACATACACACATACACAGACACACACACACACACACATGTCAACACTCTTGCACAGAGAGACAGATAGACAGACAAACAGAAAGAGTGCGAGAGAGAGAGAGAGAGAGAGAGAGAGAGAGAGAGAGAGAGAGAGAGAGAGAGAGAGAGAGAGAGAGAGAGAGAAAGAGAGAGAGAGAGAGAGAGAGAGAGAGAGAGAGAGAGAGAGAGAACTATCTTCATCTTTGTAATAGTCAGTGGTCTTGAAACTCATGTCCAAAATTATACTCTTCCATCTAAAATCTTCCTGATAAATCACTTACTCAGTTACAACCCCAGACTAGAGTTTTTATCCCACTCTCTTAGAATCTTTTTACTGCCCTTTTTGGGTCTCCTTACAAACGGTGTGCCATAATTATTACCTTTGCAAAAGCCCTATACTGAAAGACTCCCACACACACTTAATGAAACTGCCCAATGTCTTTTATAAAATGGAAAAGAACCAAAACCACAATCTTCAAATTCTTGATTTCACTGTCTTCTCTCTAACATACTTATATGTTAGTTTTATTAAGGAATATATCATTTGATGTGTTTTCCAAAAGTTGGCATTTGATATGTGTAACATAATCAATGACTTTTAAATGTTTTAAATAGTTATAACATATTCTGAACACATTTAAAACTCCATAAGTTGTTCTAGTACAATGTTTCACAACATATCTTTTAATATTGGCAATGGGTGAAATAGATCATTCTGTTTTACCACAGAGACAAACAAAAATAACATAGAATATTAGAATTTAAACAAGCTTGAAGCTGAAATAATATGTGTTAATTATTACCTATTTGTCTTGACTCTATGAACTCTGAAATTGGAGTGGTGATCTAATTTTATATTTGTCATAAAATTATATGGTAAAATAATATTGAACGCCATATGTGGAGAATGGAAGAAAATTCATCCCAGAAAATAGTACTAATAGCATACTTTTAACCCAGTATTTTCTTCCCTGAATATAATAAAACAAGGTTGCATATTTTTAGTATTTTTGATACTTCAGATTGTCACTGACTGTTGTAACCTTTTCTGAAGTTTAGGTTTTCATTTTATTGTTGTTACATCTTAAAAGTCTCTGAGTGCCTAGAAATTAGCATGTAGAAGCAATTGACAACCATATAAGGACTAATACATCTAAAGAAGGGTGTAAAATGGAGAGGAATAAATAACAATATAAAAGTAAGCTTGTAATTTTCATTGTAATGAAGACCTTTCAAATATATGTTATAACATATGTTTATCTCCAAATGTCTGTATCATTCTTGAGCCCTCAATTAAATGGTCTGTACTCTATATTGATATATATACATACATGTAGGTGATAAAGATAACAAATATGGTACAAGGCATACACAGAGGACACATGGAAATACCTTAATACATAATGATAATGACAATATTATCATGCAGTAGTAAGATTTTGTATCGAGAACATAAATAAAACGGATCTATCTATAAGCATATGACATTGTTTGAGTATACTTCTGATTGATCTGAAGTAGACCCATGTGTCTTGAGAGGTATCATAGTTGTATCTGTGGGATTTCTCTAGATGAAAGTCTTTCACAAAGATCATAAATAAAGGAGACTGACAACAGCAGCTTTCAATAAATCTGCTTGTCACCTTAACTTGGTCAGTCAACCTGCTGATCAATTCATTCAATTAATAGATTCCATTGTACCATCTCTTTATGTAAAATGCTCTGTCAGATATAAGAAAAGTACAACCTTCCTTGAAACTGCTTTTACAGAACTCAATATATAGTGTCAATAGCCAAAGTGATAATATCAATACCCTTATATACTATGTATGATTTTCACTTGCATGTCTGATAATCAAGCTTCCCTTCTATCATTCATATCTGCTCACAATAAACTTCTACATTAAGGGAAGTCATACCATACATAGTTTCTATATATGAGTATTTTTTTGATAATTATATTTTTCAAATTCATTCAATTATTTAATAAGACATTTGTGAAACTAAGAAATTTATTAAATACTCTCTAGACTTCTGGTTTCTTGTGGAGAACAATGTGTCTATGGAGAGAGAGAACGTTGTTTTATGTTCTAGGTAGAAAGTGAATTTTATCTTCTGCTTTCATAGTTCTTTTAGAAATATAGGAAATTATTTTATAATTTGTGTCTAGTTTGTTAGCTTACTGAAATATATGTTGAGACAAATAGACTGTCACTACCATCCCTAAATAAACTTGTTTCAAAGTGTTTGTGAAGTGTATTGATATACACTTCTCTTGCTGGCTATAAAAGTTTATGCACCCTATTTCTTGCAGAAGAGGTCATTCTAGGTACTGAATACATGCTCTGTGCCAATGGCCACTCATGTTTGGCTCCAAATAACTTATTTTCTTGTTTCCTTTAAAATATAGGCAATTTACATTAAAATGTTCATGGCATTGAAACTCTGTTCAAAATGAGCATGTACCATGATCTTCAGATTGCCTAGGAATTACTGATACTAAGGTACAAAGGCAGTTCAAGGGAGCTAACAATTTAACAAGGGTGAAGGGAATATTGGCTGAAAAAAACAGAAAAAAAAGAAATTCAGTAGAACAGTATCAATTCCAACAGCAATGTTGCCTCTTATCTCTTAAGCCCAGTTCAAAAGAAAACAGATTTTCTAACCTTACTCACAACATTGTCAATGATGAATATGATTTTATACCCCATTGAGGTAAATTATGTCCTCCATGGAAGAATGCAGATACGGTATATTTCAGGGAATTTTCCATGTGGTTTTCACTAAGTGTAGAACACCCTGAACAGTTTTAACTATGTAACATATAATTTTTCTTATCTCCCCTGGTCTCTGACTTCTACCAGACACACTAGTGACTGATTCATCAATGTCAGAGTTGTTCATGACATTAAAATTTACTGTGATTAGAGCAATAGAGGGCTATGACAGCACGCTTCAACACTCAAGTACTTTCCTCATTAGTATGGATAAATGTTTCCATTTGAGCTACAAGGATAGCAGTCTATTTCTCTATCAGAGAGATAGTTTTTTCACTTTTCAAATGTCAGCAAGAGAGAGGCCTATTTAATTTCATACATTTGTAAACATGTAAACAACAGAAAAAAACCATTAGTGAGAAATATTGGGGGTAGGTTAGGTCTACATGAGCTGTCATACACAACTCAGGGGAAAAGAAAAAAGAAATAACTTATGCACTTAAGACAATTTAATTCCTCATTCATTTAGTCCTATCATATGATCATTTTTCCATGGTGTCATGGTTTGTCTTTGGAAGTGGAAAATAGGAAATATTTTAAATGATAGCAACACAGAGACAAAGTATCATTTGGACATATGACCCAGAGTCATAGGATATTTTTGGAAATAGATTTTATTTGTAACATTTCATGTGAAGTGAATTTGTATTCTTCATAAGTTACTAAGCTGAACATGTTTGTAGTTTCCTTTCCCTGTCTCCTGGGAGACATTTTCATCCTCAAGGATGAATAATGATGGTGCATCACAGGTAATATACCTGTTTAACCCTGAATTTCATCCAAGTCATTGAATAAATGAATAGCATAAACTGGATCCAATTTTTCATTTTTGACATTCATGGACAAAGGCAGAGGAGTACAACTTATAAAACGTCAATAAACCTAGGAACTTCAAATAAGCCTTATGCCAATTTATCAACAGAAAATACATGACAACACAATTAAGTCAAACTAAGGAATATAGAACTGGGCGATGAAAGTGGAAATAAAAAAGACTATCTGCTCCTTTATGCACTGTCTTCACTGAGCCTTACATTACATTAATTTAGGAGTGCTTATTGAATAATTCTTGGAAAAAATACTACCAGTGGAAAAAAGATATATATAATGTGAATGTAATATCAAGAAAAAACAATGACAAACTAGTTTCTATACGCAATTGCTGTCTATATGGTATCTGTTGTTGTACAACAGATTACAGTGATGAAATGTGTACATTAATTTGAATTTATATAATTCAAAATATTTGTATACATTTTGAAACTTATTATAATTGCACTAATGTGCTGTATAAATTAAAATTTTCATATTATATAAGAGAGTGAACATGCCATATGAATAAGATCAAAATATAGTACTTACTCATACTATTTATTTGGCACACATAGCAGGATTAAAAGGTTGTCTTAATTATAAAGACTACTTTTATCATTGCTCTTTCCAACAACTGATGACTATACTATTATTCCATTTCCTAGAAACTTTTTGAGCACAAAGCCCTTATCTAAAATACCATTTTAAAGACAGGCATGTTAGTGCATACCTTTCACCCAAGCACTCAAGAAGCAGGGAGCGTTTTTCTGTGAATTCAGTGCCACCCTGGTCAACAAAGTAAGTTTCAGGACACCCAGGGCTGTTACACAGTAAAACCCTGTCTTGAATCCTACATAGAAGGGAGAACAAAATAATCACAGGATGCAAAAGGATGGAGAAACTTGGGAGGGAGAGAGTAGGGGGAGGGGGGAATGGATCAGGTATTGGAAGGGACAGAAAGAAGTACAGAGGGTCAGTTAATTAAATAGAAGTATGTAGCTGTGGGGCATGGGGAACTGGTGGTAGCCACTAGAAAGTTCCAGACACCAGGGAAGTAAGAGGCTCCCAGGAACTAGCATAGACTAGTAGAATGATAGAACCTGTAGAGACTACCTCCAGTACGTAGGCACAGCCTGCAGTTGAGGGGTGGGCCACACACCAATCTCAATATTTTCAACCCAGAATTGTCCTGTCCAAAGAAAAAGAATGGACAAAAAAATGAAACAGAGACTGAAGGAAAGGCTATCCAGAGACTGTTCCACCTAGGGATCCATTCCATCTGCAGACACCAAACCCAACACTATTTCTGATGCCAAGAAGCCATGTTCCCTGAGAGATTCTACCAGCACCTGATCAATACAGATTTATATACTCACAGCCAACCATTGGACTGAGCTCAGGGACCCTAATGGAAGATCTAGGGGAAAGACTGAATAAGCTGAAGGATATTGCAACCCCATATGAAGAACAATATCAACTGATGTACAACCTAGTGCTCCCAGGGACTAAACCACCAACCAAAGAGTATACATGGAGAGATCCATCACTTCAGATACGTATGTAGCAGAGGATGGCCTTATCTGACATCAATGGAAGATAAAACCCTTGGTCCTATGGAAGCTTGATGCCTCAGTGTAGGGGGATGCTAGAGTGGTGAGGCAGGAGTGTGTGAGTAGGTGAAGGAGCACCCTCATAGAGACAACGTGAGGGGGAGAGGGGGGATAGGAAGGGGGCTTTGTGGGGTAGTAACCAGGAAGGGGGATATCATTTGAAATGTAAATGAATAAAATGATTTTAAAAAGAAAAGAACAAATTGAGTACCATTGCCTGAGCAGAATTTTTAAGTAAGTATATAGAAAAATTTTGTATACTATGCCAAATTCATAAAATTATGATATATGAATGTCATAGGATAAATGACAGCAATTATTAAAGACAAAGGTACATGGGTATGCTGGTGTGTAATTCTAATCCCAGCACTCAGGAACAGATACTCAAAAAATGTCAGTTAAAATGAAAATATCATCCTGAGCGAGGTAACTCAGACACAAAAGAAGGAACATGGTATGTACTCACTTATAAGCGGATATTAGCCCAAAAGTTCAGAAAGCCCAAGTTTCACTTAACAGTAACCGCTGGACTGAGAGTGAGGTCCCAGATGGAGGAGTTGGAGACAGGACTGAAGGAGTTGAGGGAGTTCGCAGCCCCATGGAGGGAGCAACAGCACCAATGGGCCTGACCCAACCCCCCCCCTCGGTCATCCTGAAGTTTGGACCACTAACCAAAGAATACACATCTATGGACCCATGGTTCGGACCACATATGAGGTAGAGGACGACCTTGATGGCCATCAGGGAGAGAGGAGAGGCCCTTGGGCCTGAGGGTGTTAGAGGCCCCAGTAAAGGGGAATGTTAAGGTGGGAATAGGGGCATGGGTGGGCGGGTGGGTGGGGGGTGGAATTCCCTCATAGAGGTAGGAATGGGGAGGGGATAGGGGGCTTCCAAAGAGGAGACCCAGAAAAGGGGAAACATTGGAAATGTAAATAAAGTATCAAAAATAAAAATAAAAAAAAATCCAGCATGGACCACAGGTTTAGATATTATTTCAGTAAACCAAGGGCTGGGAATACTCAACATAGTAGCAAAATGTGTATGAGGCATTTACAAAGCACTATAATAAATGCTTAGCACAGAAAAAATACCAAGTCTTTTTATACTTAGGTATTCACTCACTAAACACAAAGTATCATTGATTATTTTATTATATGAATAATGGATTTCTGTATTATTTTCTTCTTTTCATGAAGAAGCCTCTATTGCATTGACACATTTTTATTAAAAGAGAGGATAACTCTTCAAATGACATATTGTTTAAAAAGCCCATTTTCAAGAATAAGAGACTTCTTGTGGAGCTATTGACCATGGCTGTCCTAAAACTGAAGAATTTTCAGCTAATAATGCTGGCAGAAGATATTTCAAACAACCTAGACTTGACTGAGGTGCAAAGTTATTGTGATCACTCTTGCATATGTACAATGAAATATAAAAGAACTTAATGGACAAATAAAATACAAAAGCACATTTAAAGGAGAAAAAGAAAAACACAAGAAATATATCAGAACTTTGATTTATGAAGAATGAGATAGGAGTAATGATATAAAGGAAACAATATTCTCAGAAGACCTCACACTTCAAACCTGCACTTTATGAAAATGCCTCCATCCCATTCTGTGTTTGTAAAAAGAAAGTGTCTATGGGATATTCTGCTCCTAAAACAAAGGAAGACTTATTAAACAAAGAAAGACATCAACAAATCAAGGTTTATATAAATGTAATTCAGTAGGGGGAAGATTTTGTCCCATACTGGAATAATAACTGGCATCATCATCATGTCATTTCTAGATTTACAGTCCAGGGTGCAAGAGTAAAGGGATAGTGAAATTTTCTCAAAGTTAAGAAAAGTTGCTGAGGTCAGGCATGTGGCAGGCATGTTCCTGCAAGGAGTTCCATAGAAGTCATTTATGATGGAAAGCTTGGATTGTGTTGGAGACCCCAAGATGCTAGATAAATAACAACCACTGGATGTCTTCTAAGGAAAGTGGTATACAGGATGTAAAAGCAAATCAAGAGAGAATTGTGTTGCATTCAGTAAAGTTTAAAACAGTTGAAGATCTGAAGTGCAGTCTGTACACATAGAGTTACAATATTTGGAGAGAGTCTTGATGGGATTTAGGCTTCATTTGATTCGCTGTTTTCTCTCTCTTCTTCCTCTCTTCTCTATTAGAATGCTAATATATATTCTGCACTATTGTCTATTAAAATAATGAAATGCGAGGTTGGGTTTTGGTTTTACAGGAGATTACAATTAAGAGATTGACTAGAACATCAGAAAAATATGTAGCATTGGTGGTGATGGAGACTTGGGAGAGACAAAAGAGTCCCAAATGTCAGGGAAGCAAGAGATTCCCAAAATCCAACAGGGAAGACTTTAACCAAAACACCCAACTAAGGGGACATACAACTTGTAGAGACCACCTCCAGTAGATAGGCATGTCCCCCTGTTGAGGGATGAGGCTACCCATGCATCTCAATTTTTAGCCCAGAATTGTTCCTGTCCAAAGGAAATGCAGGGAAAAAAAATGAAACAGAGACTGAAGGAAAGGCCATCCAGAGATCTCTTCACCCAGGTATCTATCACATTTGCAGACACCAAACCCAACACTATTGCTTATGCCAAGAAGCACTCACTGACAGGAGCCTAGTATAGTTGTTCCCTGAGAGGTTTCTGCCAGCATCTGACTAATACAGATGCGTATATTCACAGCCATCCATCAGACTGAGTCCAGGAACTCAATGGAAGAGTTAGGGAAAGTAATGGAGAATCTGAAGGGAACTACAACCCCATAGGAAGAACAACAACATTAGCTAACCAAACTCCTTAGAGCACACAGGGAATAAACCACCAACCAAGGATTATACATGGAAGGATCCATGGCTCCAGCTACATATTTAGCCAAGGATTGCCTTATCTGGCATCAATAGGAGGAGAGGCCCTTGGTCCTGTGGAGGCTTGATGTCCCAGTGTAGGGGGGTGCTAGAGTGGTGAGGAGGGATCGGTTGGTGCATGCATGAGTAACTACATCAAGGCAAAGGGGAGGGAGATAGGATGGGGGGTACAGAGAGGAGACTCAGAAGAGGAGCATCATATGAAATGCAGATGAATAAAATAACCAATAAAAAATAGAAGTTTCACATATCATTGATTGTGAAGGAGACTATTTGGCAATTTCTTATAAGGCTTGCAAAATTCTATCTTATAATGAAAAAAAAATCCACTTTGTAAATAATTAAAGAATAGAAAGAAAGAAAGAAAAAAGAAAGGAAGGAAGGAAGGAAAGAAGGAAAATACTCTTAAATTTAATATTATGAGGATTATAGATACCCTTAAGGAGGAAATGAATAAATCCCTTAAAGAAATACAGGAAAATAAAATCAAAAAGTTTGAAGTCCTTAAAAAAATGAATAAATCTAAAGAAATACAGGAAAATAAAATCAAACAGGAGAAAGAAGTAAATGAAACTTTTTAAGACCTGACAATGGAAATAGAATTAATAAATAAAATAAAATCTGAGGCAATCCCTGTAGATGTAAACTAGGAAGAGAACAGAAACTGCAGTTAAAGCATTACCATCAGACTATTACAGATGGAAAATAGAATCTGAGGTGCAGAAGATATTATAGAAGAAATTGATAAATTGCTCAAAGGAAAAACAAGTTAAAAAGATTCTAAGAGAAAATATCCAGGAAATTTGTGAAACAATGAAAAACCAAGCCTAGAAAATCATGGAGATAGAAGTAGAAGACTCCCATCGCAAAGCCCCACCCCCCAAAATCTTCAAAATATCATTGAAAGAAATTTCTTAACCTAAAGAAAGAGATGCCTACAAACATACAAGAAGCTTACAAAATCATCACACCTGAATATTCTGAACCATACATGTTAGGTTCCCTTCCTCTACCCACCTTCCATGCTTGCTGAATTCTCTGGGGTACCCCAGATGACCACAGCAGTCTGTTATCCCATACTGACATCCATCCTCCTGACATCTCTCTAAAACCTTTATCAGAGCTTTGAATCTAGAACCATAAAATATCTCAGTTCCCAGCTTCACTGAGCTGTCCTACATTCTACCACCACATCTCAGCTCACCTTCACCATACTTGAGGAGACTGAAATATACAGGTAAGCTTCCCTTCCTTCACCCATTTTCTCTGCTTGCTGGGTCCTCTAGGGCACCCACAGTTTCCTTTAGCTCTCTGCTATCCCTGTCAGACTTCCATTTTCCTGACACATCTCCACCCACCTTTATCAGATGTGCAGATCCTGAAACATAGAAATCTGCAGATAGTGAACCATACAGACATGCAGATCTGGAACAATACATACGACCTGAAGCCTACCACACCAGGACCATTGATATCCTCCCCTAATACCTACCTTTCTAATATCTATTACAATAAGAACTCCCAGGAACCAAAGCTGTCCAGATGGCTAAGGCCCTCAAAGAACATAATCAATAAAAAACCAGGACAATGTAACATCTTCAGAGCACAGTTGACCTAGTACAGAAAGCCTTAGATATCCTAACACAACTAAAGCACAAGAAAATGATGTTAAATCAAATTTTATAAAGATAATAAAGGATTTTAGAGGGGAATTTAGTAAATGCCTTAAGGAAATATAGGAAAACACAGTGAAACAACTAAAGGTGTTCAAAATGGAAAAAAAATGAATCATTTAAATAAATATATGAAAATACAATTCAACAAGTAGAGGAAATAAAACTGTGGAAGACCCAGAAGTGAAAATAAAAACAATAAAGAAAACACAAAATGAAGGAATCCTTAAGATGAAAAACCTAGGGAAAAAGCAGGAACAACATATGCAAGTATCCCTAACATAATACAAAAGATGGAAGAGAGAATCAGAGGCATGTAAGATACAATCGAAGAAAGTCATACCTCAGTCAAGGAGAGTGCTAAGTTTAAAAATTTGTGAACAACAAAGAGGAAGAGATAGGAGGGAATAATAAAAATCAGGGCTGAAATCAATCAGAAAACAATAAAAAGAATCAATGAGACAAAGAGTTGGTTTGTTGAAAAAATCAACAAGATAGAAAATAAATGTAGTCAAATTAACAAAAGTTGAAAGACAATATCCAATTTATAAAATTAGAAATTGAACAGTGAGACAAAACACGAGACACTGAAGAAATTCGGTGAGTAATTAGGTGTTACTTCAAAAAGACAGCCTACAGACTGCAGTAAGTTCTTCACCAAGACTACATCTGACAGAGGTTTAATATCCAAAATATATAAAGAACACAAGAATTTAGACACCAGCAACACAAATGACACAATTAAAAAGTTCTGTACTGAGCTGAACATAGAATTCTCAACACAGAAATCTCTAATGGCTGAGAAACACATAAATAAATGTTCAATATCCTCAGTCATTAGAAAATGCCAATCAAATTGACCATGAGATTCCATCTTACACCTCTCAAAATGGCTGAGATTAAAAACACAAGAGATAACACATGATGGTGAGGAGGTCAAGCAAGGGGATCACTCCCTGATTGCTGGTGGGAGTACAAAATTATACAACAACTCTGGTAAAGAATTTGGTGGTTTCTTAGAAAATTGGAAATAATACTACTCCAAGACCCAGCCATACCACTCCTGGACATATATATATAAAAGATTGCCCAACATCCTACAAAGGTACTTGCTCAACTGTGTTCATAGCCAGAAACCAGAAACAGCCTACTTGTCCCTCAATGGAAGAATAAATAAAGAAAATGTGGTTCATATACACAATTGAATGTTTCTCAACTCTTATAAACGAGGATCTCATTAATTTTGCAGGTAAGTGTTTGGAACTAAAAAAATATCTTCCAAAGTGAAGTAACCTATACTCCAAAGGACATGCATGGTATGTACTCACTTTTAAGTAGATATTAGCCATAAATTACAGGATAATCACGTTACAATTCACAGACCCAAAGAAGCCAAATAAGAAGGGCCCAAGGGAAGACGGTCGAATCTTTCTCAGAAGGGGAAATAGAATAGATATCTGAACTGGATGCAGAGAGAGAACTGAATGGTAGAGGGGATCGGGAGGTGAACAGTGGGGATCCAGAATAAGGAGAGCAGGTGGGACAGATTGGAAATCAGCAGAGGGGTGCCAGGCATCTCTAGGACACGCCAGTGTAGGCATTAATACAGCCTGCCTACAAGATTTATGGGACAAAGATAAAACAGAAAAAGAGGGAATGGTCAATTAATGACTGGCCCAAGCTGAGACCCAGTCCATGGACAAGAACCAGTCTCTGACACTATTTAATGATATTTTTTTATACTTGTAGACAGAAGTCTCCTCTGAGAGTCTCTACTCCACAGCCAATTGAAACAAATGCAGAGAACCACAGCCAAAGATGGAGCTCTTAGAGTCTTATGTAAAAATTGTGAGGATTGACAGATCTGAAGTGGATAAGGACTTGACAGAAAGACTAACAGTGTCAACTAACCTCGACCCTTGGGGACTCTATATACTGAACCACCAACTAGAAAATGAGCATGGGCTGGACTTAGCCCCTCCCCCATCCCAAAATATATATCAAATGTACAGTTTGATCTTCTTATGGGTTCCTGAACCACTGGAGGGAGGACTGTCTCTGAGTCTGTTGCCTGTGCGTGGATTCTGTTCCCTTAACTGGAATGAATCATTTGGCTTCAGTATGGGAGGATGCACCTAGTTCTGCTATGTTAAGTAGGAGGAGGGGGATTATATGTGAGGGCTCCTCATTCTCAAAGGAGAAGATGAGAGGAAAATATGGGAAAAATCTATGTGAGGGAGCCTTGATGAAGAATGAGGACTGATACTGTAATGTAAAGTGAATTAGAAAAAGAAAGTAAAGGTGAATAAAATTAAAATTAAAAAAATTAAAACTGAAAAGAGAAAATAAAATCATGAATATATAAGGCTCAGAAGTTAAGAACACTGGCTGCTCTCCCAGAGGACTGGACTGTTTTTCCAAGTATCCACATAAAGGCTCACAACTGTCTGTAATTCCAGTACTCGAGGATTCAAATACCTCTGCTAGGTACTCAGCATGCATGTAGTATAAACATACATGGAGGCAAAACACCAACACACCTAAAGTAGAGGTAAAGTTTTTAAATAATTAAAAGCAATATATATGCACTGGGAGGTGACACATCCAAGAAGGTATTAGAAAGAATTATTATCTTGAATTATTTTTTTTTAGGACACAAATTTGGATGGGGAGAAAATTGGGTGTGGTTCTGGAGGAGAGTATAAACATGATCAAAATATATCACACAAAATTCTCAAAGAACTTATAAAAAGATATATGCACTTAAATATATAGTTTTTACCTATGTAAAGACAGAAAGTATTAAATAAGATAAGAAGGTCTTACTATGATAACATTATAATTTATTTGAAATACTAAAATTTTTATAATATTGCCTTGGTGTATAAAAGTAATTTGCATAATAGAAGAAAATTATCTGTGTATATTTACACACATATCCCTTGGAGAATTGAGATTGTATGAGAAAATGGGAGAGACAGAGATAAGAATGATGTAGTACCATTAGTTGTTTATGGAGAAGAAAGAACTGCATGGCCAGAGATGCAAGAATTAAGAATTATATTTATTTGAATTCACTTTGTAAACTATGAATTTTGCAATACACACAGTCACTTAAAATATAGCTAAAAATAGCCAGCAAGAATTCTCAGCATGTAAATGAACTTGAGACCAAGCCTCATGTCTTACAATCTATCCCTAGAACCTACAAACTAGAAGAACTAAATAAAGGTTGTCCTCTGATCTCTTCATGTGCTTTATGGCAAGTATGTGTGCCCCCTCCAGCATTAATGAAGAAATTAATGATTAATGAAGATATTGTAAAATGTCTGTTGGAGAAACTGTTAAGATAAACTTCCCTTATTTAAAAAATATTTTGTGTGTGCATGCTTGAGTTCCTAAGTATATGTGTGTTTAGTGTGTTTAGACGTGTGTTGTGCAGGGAATAGGGCTGGGATGAAGCCAGAACAACAACTGTAGGTGTTATTCCTAAGCATAATCTGCTTTCACATGTTTGTAGTTGTTATTGTTGTTTGTTGTTTTTATGACATGGTCTCTCCTTTTTCTGGAGGTCGCTGATTAATTTGGGCTGGCTGACAGTGAACCAGAGCAATTAAGCTGTTTCTGGTTACTAGCAATGGGAGTATAAACATGTATAATAATGTAACAACAGATTCAAATCTTTAATCATGGGTTCTATGACTTGAATTAAAGTCATAAACACCTAAACCACTTTACCAACCACTCCTTTAAAATAGTTTTTAAAATAACATTAAGAACATGCAGCAGATTAATAATGGTACAGCATGGGCTCTTGGCCTGGTATGCAGATCTGCACTGTCCTTATCTCTCACGTACCATGTTTATTATTTCAGTAAGTATGGATAAAAACATATCATTTATTATCAAGAACAAATTAAAATTAATGAATTAAAATGTTTAAGCATTTATTAGGAAAAGAGGTAAAAGTATGTTCGGAAAATATATAAATATATTTGAGACATTTGTAAAAACTGGAAAAAAATTCTAAAATCTTGATTGTGGATGAGGAAAGAAACTGGCCTATTCTAAAAAGGCACATTTTTAACTTGCTCATTTGAAAATGCAGAGTATAGATAGTGCTATAGGGATTCTGTGTGCATTGTAGTCCTCTATGAGAAAAAGTATAAACATAGTACATCGGATATGAAACAATAAATAGTAATGTGAACAAGCTCAGAGATTCCATTACCGACCAAAGACAAGCAGATTTCACTGAAGTGCTTAATTTAACCATGGTCACAACCCATTGATCATTACACAGAATGAAAATCCGCTACATTATTTAAACAAAATCAGAAATTCTAATACAAACGCAGGAGAGAAATAGATTAAAAAAAAAAAAAGTGAATGGAAATGTGATTTCATTTAATCATCTAATCTCAAAAAATTCTAAGTCAAATTTAAATGCTGATAGCTCTGCAGTTAATAAAAAGAATTAAACAAAAGAAGAGTATGCCCAAGCACAGAATAAAAGGATAATTAATGATTGAAAATTAAATATTTTCAGCAATAAATAATTATTTAAAAATATAGTACAAGTGTTTGGGTAAAATGTAGCAATTACATCCTCCAGGTGGCTTTATTTCAAATTCCTTAAAAAAATAAAAATGAAAGTAAGACCTTCCTAACATAATACATCAAATTCTCGAAGTTAAAGTTCTAATATAACATTTATACTTATAACCAGTCTTATGAAAAAATAACTTACCTTTTGGGAATAAGACCTGATAATTCTTATAGTAGAGTCCTGCCCAGCCAGACAAAACTATTAAGTGATAAATTCTATTTGCACATATAGGCAAATGTCTCTTTTATCACTAATATCTTATTGAGGCAAACAACTCATTTAGATAGCAGTTTAATTATCATGAAGCACATTGGGAACACTTCTTACCCCAATCCATCTTAAAGTAATGCATGCTGAATTGTGCCCATTCATTGTTCTGTCTGTGCCTCAAACCACAGTAGCCCAGGTAAAAAGGATATTATTTTGCCTTTTAATCACTACTAAACCCTGTTATGGTGGTGTTTTCCCTTGCTGCAGTAAGTTTAGTACTCAACTTTGCTTGATCATTGCTCTTTTAAGGTGGTCTTTTTGGAAACATAGACAAATAACAATGTGCTACTCATACCCACAAAACATTGTGGTGAATCCCGTTTAAATCAAGGGTGGATAATATTTCCACAATTGCTTAAGTACTCTGAGAGTACCAGTTTGTGGATTTATATCAACATAACCAAAAATCATTATCAGTTGGATAGGGAGAAAAATCAGTATTTGCAAAATTGATACATTTTATCAACAATGAAAAGAAGTAACATGGCCACTTAACTCATGCCCCTAAAACAAAATCTAAAAAACTTTAAAATCCAAAAGTAAAAAAGCAAATAAGAGAAAAATGCCCAACATCACAGTGAAAATATCAACAATAATTAAATATTTAACAAAAGAGATGTACCTTGTCCTTATTATGAAGACAATATCATTTAAAACAAGTGTTCCCAGATTAATTTATTAAGGTTGATGAAATTACAGTCTAAACCATAATTTCTTCCAATAAGTAGACACATGAGACAGAACAAAAAAGAGACCCACACATCCACACAACAAAAATGGAGCTATTCATGGATGAGAATACAGCACATACGTGAGATGGCATTACAGATAAATGGGCAATTATTGGCAAATAATTATAAGTAATGGCAAATAACTTCGCAATTGTAAGATTTCAAAATAAAATTCTTTTCATGACATAGGAATTTGAATTTAAAAACACAAAATGATTAAGATTAACATAGGTGAAAGGCTTTATGGGCTCAGAATATTAAAAAAAAGACATGAAACTCAGAAGCCATAAAAGCAAACATGGTTATACTTGGACATGTAACAGTAATACATATTCTGATAACAAAACAAAGTTTAAAAGTGTGACAAACATGTAATGTTTGATAATTCAAAATCTTATCTTTCCCCAATACAAAAAGATCTTTAAAGAGACTAAATCTTCAACATACTCTCAAATTTTGACATAAATAAGAAATTAAAATAATACAGATGGCTAATAAACATGAAGATGATCAAACTCAAAAATAAAATAAATACAATTCAGAACAACAGTTTGGGTTAACACAGTGGAAAGGATCTCAGTCATTTGTAAAATCTACCATAACGGTATTTTGAAGAATTTGGCAATCTAATTCATTGGCTCTGAGGAGAAAGCTCTTAAAGCACATTCTTAAAGGAGTCATGGTAATTTTAAAAATTTGAAATGTTAATATACTTAATTTCAATAATTTATGTTTTAGGTAAAATTACTCTGATAGAAGAGACAAATCCAGAAATGTTAATATATATGGATGTACATTGCACAAAAAATTGGCACCTATATAAATGCCAATGTATAAGCAATGTTTAAAATATTTAATTCTATTTCCTCTACAAAAGAGTCATATAGTCATTAAACAAATGACATAGATATGAATATGGTATTGAAATAGCAAAAGCTCATCCAAAGACTAAAACAAAAGTAGAAATTTGCATAACAATATGCCCTTACTATTAGAAGTCCCCCCACCAGGCAGTATGTGTACATGCTTGTATATTTATTGCTTAAAGGAATGTATACCCTTCCCTTAACAGAGAGGAACCATGAGGATAGTCTTCTAAAAAGAGGCAGCACATAATTTACGTATTAATCGTATAAGTATGCTTTCTGGTTTGTTTAATCATGCATTTGATTTTTAATGTATCATATTTAAAATCATAAATCTATATTTATAAGAGCACTAATTACTTCCACCATTTTGAGCTTCTTGTACAATATTATTCATCTATTAAGCTCCTGGGATTGAGTCAAGTGGCAGCAAGGGAAACAGTCACCATGCCCAAATTATAGTTTCAGCGATGATATCCCAAAATGAGCATTTCTCACTTAAGCATTTCTTATCTGCAGGTGGTGTCTACTGCCACACAGGAAAGAGGCATCAGCATGTATAATGAAGATTGTTTTGGTGAAGCTGTTGGTAGAAGTATTGGCACCATCTATAATGACTCCAACTCATCACTGTAGGTATCATCTGCCAGGACACAGAGGAAAAAATGGCAGAGTTTAAGAACACATCTCCTAAAGAGGAAGAGGTTTGGAAAGTACCATAGTGTACATTTACATGTGTAAGAAGATAGCTAATTGCACTACATAGAGAAAGTCACTTTGACTGAACCATGAATTCATACAGCGTCCAGAAAAAACAATGACTTTATAACTTCCTATTATAAGCATACTAGTGTCGTTTTTACTTCTTTCTTTTTTCTTTCTCTTTTTTCTTTCTTTCTTTTTTCTTTTCTACTTCTCCTCCTCCTCCTCCTCCTCCTCTCCCTCCTCCTCCTTCTTCTCCTCCTCCTTCTTCTTCCTTCGCTACCTCCTTCTGCGTTTTCTGCTTCTTCCAGTTTTGTTTCTGCTGCCTCTACTTCTTTCTCTTTTTTCTCTTCCTCTTCTTACCCTTCTTTCACTTCTTTCCTTTCTTTCTCTTTATGTTCCCCTTCTTCTTCTTTCTTTCTTTGTTTTCTCATACCTTTTTTTGCAAGTTTAAAAGTAACAAACACCATCCAACAACTATAGATTCTGTGCTTTCTTCATTCAGTCTTTATTTTATAGCTTAAATTATAGGCCAATGATTTCAGATAAAATTATTTGTCATGTTTCTATTTTCTACTTTCTTGGAATAAAATAAATTTAAATAAAATAACTAGTAACTATTTATTTACTTATTTATTGCATAACTACTTTTCTATAATTACAATGAAAACAGTCATCAGAATAAGTTTAGTCTATTAGATAGGAGCAGAAAATACACAGAAATATCTTACAGTGACAAAATGTAAACTGATATGTAGAAACACTACAAAGATTTTTTTAAGTATAATATTAGCCTGTTATATATTTTTGCCAATAAACTCCTTTAGAGCATACCCAAACATTATTAATTTCAGGAAATTAAAATTCATTTTCTATACAGATAAAACATCTATAACAATGACTTGAAATACAAGACTACATTTATGAAAATCCTTACTATGGCAGTTTAAATGATAATGCCCCCCATAGGCTCAATTGTTTGACTAGTTAGTCTGCAATTGGTATGGGAAGTTTAGAAGTTGTGATTTTGTTGGATGAGGTATATCAACTTAGGTGGGCATTGGGTTTCAAAGACTCATACCATTATCAGTGTTCTGTCTTTTACTTTTACATCAAGATATAAGATCACAGATGTTCTTGCTGCCATGTATAATTCTGCCATCATTGACACTAATCCTCTAGACCAATAAGCCCAATTGAATCCCCTATTTCCTAAGCTTCCCTAGTCCTGTTGCTTTATTACAGCAAAAATAATGAAGTAAGACAGAACTTGGTGAAAGGAGTGTTGTATTGCTGTGAAGAACCAACTAGTATTTTTTTTTTGCAGGACCCTAGAAGGATTTAGAACTTTGAACCTTAAAAGTGTTAGAATGCTATAAGAAGAGTTTAATATGCTATGCTACTAAGAAATTACAAGACAGTAGTGCTAAGAAAAATATGTACTATAGAGGCCCGAATCAAGAAGTTTTAGAGGGAAACAATATTAGCATCTGTGATATAGACAATCTTGTGATATATTTTACAAAGAATATGTCTGCCTTCTGCACTTGTAAGAATTGAAACATAGTGGACTAATTTCCTTGAAGAATTTTAAGTCAGATCAATATTGATACTCTCATGTGGCTGTTATTGATCACTT
>CM052703.1:128860028-128889727 GCA_028551405.1 Uromys caudimaculatus | reverse complement strand
AAGTTTCCGACTTGTGAAAGGGAAAGGTGTAGCAATTTGCTGCTACTAAAAAACAACAGCATATGAAAGTGGATACAAACGTAATTCAAGAGTGTTATCTCCATTGTAAGTGGTCACTCAAACTTGGAAATGTCACCTATTTGGCAATAGTTTTAGAGCTATGAAGGATAAAGAATTAAAAATATTGTAGAATTTTCCTATGTGGTTAAGAATAGCTAGTGAGACCAGGCAATATGTCGTAGGGAAGGTTCTACATGAAGGACATAAGAGGAAAAGAAGCCTTGAGAAACAATTATAGAAAGTTGTGAAAATGAAGCCTGAATTGTGTTGGGGACTCCAAGGTATTATACATGGCAAAACTGTGGAATATCTGACAAGTAAAACTGAATACATGGAATGTAACCAGCCTGAGAACACATGTTGATGGCAGGACATCTGTAAATTTAGAGACATCTAAGACTTCTAACATTACACATGGAGTTATAGGATTTTGAATTTGCCCTGCTTGGTTTTGGGTTTGCTTTTTTTCCATTATTTCTTCATCTTGCTATAACCTATTCCTTTTGGTAAAACAATGTACAGTCTATGACAGTGTGCTTTTTTTTATTTTATAAAGGGTTGGAAATAAAAGATTGCCTTGAGACTAGACTTTAAAAGAGACTTTGGCCTTTAAAATGGCATCAAGAAAAAATATTTTGGGAAATCTTGAATGTGAACTGAATGTATTTTGTGCCATGATATGGCCATAAAACTATACAAGGATGGGGTATATAATGTGTGCTTTTAATAAAAATGCATCCCATAGTCTCCTCTGTGCCAATGCTTGTTTCCCAGATAGTAAACTATTGGGAAAGTACTAGAAGTGAACTTGTTGGAGGATTGTGACACTCTCAATAACCTTTGAAGTTTCAAAATATTCATGCTATTTCCAGTGTTCTCTCTGTCTCTTGCTTATGGAATAAGATGTGAGCTCTTATATGTTCCTGCTGCCAAGCTTTTACTCTGCCACAATGAAGTATAATTCTCTGGAAGGATAGACCTAAATAAATATTTTCATCTGTTAATAAATTGTCTTGGTAACATTTTATCCCAATAATAAGAAAATTACTAATGTGCATACCTTCAGAGTATAGCTTTTGGATAATATATGGTGAAGAGATCTTGGTCTGAGGAGTCTTCTTTCAGGTATGTCCTGCTAGTAGTCATTACCTGAAGAGATTTTTGTAGTAGGTCATTTTCTGAACAGAAAAACAAAAAGAAACACCATTTCCAATGGCACAGAAAAATGTAGGTGAAATCTGTAAACTTAACTCTATTTCTGTCATTTTGATGTTGTTTGAAACCTGCTCCATACTTCCGCAATACCAAAGACATAAACATCTATTCCATCTCTATATATTTAATTTTATGCATATTTTCAAGTTCTTAATCTCTTAAGCCTTCCCAATGATCAGTGGATCATCTTAATCTCACTAAAATTTATGTTTCTAACTTTTAAAAAAATCTTTCAATATTTAGTAGGATAAGTGATTCAGCAAGTAACTCAATAACTTTCTCACATATTTAATCATCAATTAAAATTATTTAAAGCTTGCTATATAATGATAAATGTTTGTGTAGCTGATGTCACAAAATTATCCTTAAAGTGGGAATAACCATTATGACAACAAAGCAACAATTCTCCACAATTGACCACATCAATATAAAGCTTGGTTAGGTTTTTATGATGTCTGTATACAACAAAAAACTTAAGTACAAGGGCTATCAACTCATATGTATCCATAGCCTCTTTACTTAAACATGTAGGTTATTGCCCATATAGCCACCACATCTACTAGAATTACAACAGACTATAGATGCCTTTTGTAGATTTAAAGTAAAATATCTATTGAATCATCTGTGAATCTAGAAAATGCACAGAGAGTGCCTAAACTCTCCATCTATATCTTACTTAATGTGTTGGTCCTTCTATCATACAGAACAGATTTCACAATTAATTTTTCTAGAATTTTCAACAATATCAGTATATCAGTTATAGTCATCACTAATGGTGTGTGTGTGTGTGTGTGTGTGTGTGAGTGAGTGTGTGTGCATGTTTGTTTCTTTTGGTTTAGTTTTGGTTTGATTTTTCTCTTTGTTTGTTTTTAAAGGACCTTCTGAAAAGGCTAGCAACTAATCACTCTAGAACACATTGATTTGGAACACATTAAACAAGCACAATCAGGCATGGAAAATATTCTCACACATCAGTGATCCTTTGATGGTTAGCACAGACAGTATCTCCAAGAATTATTATGTAATACTTATAAGCATAATATAATGCCAATTACTTAAAGATAAAATTTTTAATTCCCATAAGTCTATGAAGATATATCAAACATTATTCCTGATATTTGGCCAAATTTTACATCTTGTGCTGAGAAGAAAATATGCTTTCATATAAATCCCAGTATGTTATCCTTGCTAATCTGTGGCAACAGAACAAATATATATAAAGATGAGACAAATAGAAGCATGTGTTTTAGTTTGCTACCTGCAGAATGTAAAGGCTCATGTGTGGTTAACTCATCTTCTACTATGTTCTTCAACAGTTAGTATATTTGTCTATATAATTAATCACATCAAATACTTTCTAACAAGATATGTAAGATAAATTAATTAGAATCATCAAGAGAAAGGTTACGATTCCATTAATAATAAACAGCAATATCTGTATTCATAATGACCAAATCAAGTTGCCTTAAAATTTAAGGCTTAAAAGATTCATTAATTGGCTGTCGATGAAGTTACAAAAAGCTATTATGGAGCAATAAAAGAAAATTATCTAAATATTGATGACAATATTGTAGTTTCATGAGCTTGACAAGCTTTCAATTTGTAGAGGATATAAAAGGGTATGCTACTTGACATTCCACACAAAGTAATCACAGCATTTCAGGCAAAGTATACACAGAATAAAATATGGATGTGTGACTAGAATGATTGGGTTTGGGAACAGTTTACAAGGGAAGATGCTGATCCCTCTTACCATGACTCAAGTCTCTATTACAAAGATGTTCTCTAGACATTCTTCTTAGGCCTCAGAGTTGTTCATACAACCTACATCTCAGAAGAGCCAAGCTTCTGTACATCACAAAAGTGAGAAAGAACATCTGCATCAGTTTCCATGCAAAGTTACCACATAAGGTGTCTTCAGGAAGAATAAAACATCCTACAATTACAGAAGAAAATAAAATTTGTAGAATTTGCCATAACAGTAAAAGCTATAGTATCTGAATTAACAAGGTATAAACAGTAGCAAGTATATTCCTGAATACTCAATGCAATAATAAGATTAATAGGAGAAAAATGTTGCAAGCAGTGAGATTTACCCCTAGAGATTATCATTGTGTTCTTTCTCAGTAAAAAGATGCTGGTTCTATTGAGAAAAGTCAGCAACTATTTTCCCAGATTTGACCAAAAAAACAAAAGAGATCTTATGGAAGTTAAGAAAGAAAACATTTTAAATCAAATTGTAACACAATTTTTCAATCAGTTTTGCTCAAATTCCAAGGAGATTGATTTTTGTCAGTTCACATGGTTAGTAATCCTATTTATAAATGTGATCGTGAGCCTAACATATCTGAGACAAAGAGCCATATTATGTACTTGGTGTTCTGCCTCAAAGCTGCCTTCCAGAGTTAATATTCATTATTAAAGAAGTATTGAGGCATTCTGAAAAAAATCAGTATTTTCAGACAGGTTGCATATCTTGTGGTAATTCTCATTGAGCTTTGAGGCTGTCCTTAGTATATTCTCTACAAATTCTCAGTAGTCCTGAGTGATGAATTTCCATTGAACTGCAAGAATAGAGAAAAGTATGAAGAAAGATGTACAACACTTATATTTATTGTTCAAAATTGCCTAGGACTCTCAGTATTTTTTGCATTATTTGAAGCATATTCTCATATATTACGTGAAGCCATTTGTTAGGATACATAGTTGAGGCTCTCATCATTTTGGTGTGCTTGAGTTTCTTTTCTATTTAGAGGGACAGCCATCCCATTCATCAATAAGCATTTGGTATCTCACATAGTACCATAGGAACACAAGATGAATGAACTAAACAAACAGCACTGAAAGAGCTCTGATCATTAGACTGCTATTAAAAGCACATTCTATGAATATCTGTTATAAAATTTAAGCTTGTTAGATCTAAAGAATGTATATGACTATATTAGTTAATCTTCTGTTGCTGTGATAAAATACCATGATGAAAATCGACTTATGGAAAAAGGAGTTTATTTTGGCTTGTGGTTCAGGAGACAATATCTGTAGGTGGCATTTGGAGCAAGAATCTGAGAGATCATATCCTCAAATCCGAACAATTTATAAAAGAACAGTGGGTGTATGGAGAGTTTATAAAACCTCAAATTCCACCTCCAGCAGCAATTCATATTCAAAGGTTGCATAACTTCCCCAAACAGCACCACCAAGGTGAGGACCAAGTATTCAAATATATAAATACTTCACTGTATACTTCTTCTTCAAATATCTACTATGACAATTTTTTGTCAAATTAATGGTATATGAATTCCCTGATATAAAATATTAACAAGGAAACAATACACTATCCACTAAATAATCATAAGCCCAAGACAAATCATGATTAGACACAGCCCCAGAAAGGTCATAAATGGAATAAATAACACATTCAATTGGTGACAACCTTCTTTATATCAAACACTGTGATTATTAGATAAATATGTTAAAACTCATATTATAACAAGCTATTATTGCTTTCTTTTGAAACAAATGAAGCAGTAAAAAATTACAACTGTGCATAAGATGCTACATAATGACCAAATATAAATAATAGAGGCAAATAATCATAATAAAAATAAAACTTTAGTGGATGGGATTAATACTTATACTAATTAGCTATTCATGTTTATGGACTGTTAGATGGACTCAGTATGAGAACTGCGAATTAGGCTGATGTTAACATGAGACTGCAATAAGTCTTACACATACTAATTTCATTGGCCGTAACACATTATGAAAATTACACTTGCTGAACATGTGGTAGAAATAGTTTAACATTTTACAATGATCCCATACTTCTTTTCATAATGACTGTATTAATTTAAATCCTCATTGTGCAAATGCATGCAAACATTCCTTACCTTCTGGTAGTTTCCTGCTACAAGACTTTTGGTCATTCACTCATGTGGGTGACATGGTGTCCATTTGCTTTAAAAATTATGGTTCTAACTCAAGTCAGACAAGCCTCTCTTTCTGTCTTTTGTTGTTCATCAGCTTCCTTAAATACCCTTACATCTGCCACATCTGCAGTAACAAAACTTCTCATTTTTTTATCAATTTGATTATAGCCATCCAAACATATGTAAAGTGGTATTTAGCTGAAATTTTGATTATACTATCCTGGTGATTAGTAGCATTTCACACATATCCATCTACTTACTGAATTTATGTTTGTCTCAGTCATTTTATTTTAAAATCAGGTTATTTCTTCTTCCTTAGTTGAATGACTTACATATTTAGATAGCCATGCCTTATCAGATATGTACTTTATACCTTGTTTCATCCTATAAACTTTTTCTGCATTATGAACATTATATAAGACACTATACAGAAGCTTTTTAGATTTTGGCTATACTATTTGTATGTCATTTGTTGTTCTATTTTTGTTCATGTTGATAAAGTTACATTTTACTCTTGTTTTCTTCAAGAAATTTTACAGGTTCAAGTTTATGTTTAAAGTTTATTTTATTGAGTTTATTTTCATATATGGTAAGAAATAAAGATATGACTTCATTATGCTGTATATGTATATCCAATTTCTCAACAGACTAATTTTCTATTGTATATTTTTAGAAGCCAATGTAAAAATTTACTTGAATATATTGGTATGCAATTCGTTGATATTGGTACATTTAGGGTATTTGAATTTCTTTGTAGTAAAATTTGAATTCAAGATGTTTTGAGAGTTAATAATCTTATCTTAAATTTAAATTAGTGTGTTGAAGAGATCTATATAAAAATGTATTTCCTATTGCCCAAGGACAGATAAGTTCCTGGGATGCTGGGGCTGTTCATGTAAGATAAATAGACAAGTGTTTTCATTTCAATAGGCAAGGTTGGGTGCCCCACATGCACAGGGTATACTTGGACATAGCTAGGCAGGAGTTATGTAGGCAGGAAGCACGTTAGGATATATGTTTATTCCCAATTGGAAGAAGGTGCATAGTGTGTGGCCTTGTGGTTTTGCTTTTAAAAACCATTGACTAACATTAATTTCTGGTCATTCTCTGAGAATACTGGGTATGCGTCTTTGCAGTGTCCATGTTTATAATCAGTATTTAAAATAGCTTGATTCAACTTTGGCATAAAACCTGCCAAAATAGTGGTGTTATTCTTGTTCAATGGGATTAACCATATATGACTCTTCTACTTTTTTTTTCTTTCTTTCATATAGATCAAGGTTGATTTGGTTTGTGCCCTTTGTTTGGTTTTATACAAATTTTAGGATATTTTTACCTATTACTTTGATTTTCTTCATTGAAATTTTATTAGCATTAAGTTTGAAATATGGAACAAATGACAGAGGTATGTATTTAACATGTCAAAGCCAATCTGGCTGCCAGGCTCTCCCAGCATTCTTTAGTCCCTACTAGTTTCAGATATGGCTGGGATTTTCTACTCTTTATCCAGAAATCTCCAGATCAGGGCCTGGGCCACCCTTTCAGCAAGAGCTCTTCCCTATGTAATCAAGACATTTTGATCACCCATCCTTTTTCTACCTTTGGTCTCCTGACTGCTACACCACGTTCACCTCTTCTCCCTTCCAAAGCCCCCCTTCTCCACATGGCCCAGTTCAGTCTTCTCATGTTGATCCTGAAGTCTCCCAGATATCCCTTTCCATGTTTCCACCTATACTCTACATTTTATCTATGGTTAACTATCTACTCCATCATATCTAGGAGCAGTCATGACCTTTATTTTCCTTTCTTTCATATTTATTTATTTATGTATTATTTTTCATTTTATATCCAATTAATGTTTAGTTACTAATAATATAGATCACTTTGGTGAAAATACATGCAGGGAACAAATTATTCTATATCACACAATTGTGCTGAGAACCTGAGAATCTTGGTTACCAAACTATTTAGAACAAAGTTATTTAAGAAATTGGAATAATTAGGTAGAGGTCTAGGAACCAGTAGAAGAGGGGATGAATGACTATCAGAGCTCGAGGAGTCAAGGATACTTTCAGAACAGAGCCCACAGAATCAACTACACAGTTCTTCTAGGGGACACAGAGACTGAAGTGACAACCACAGAGCCTGTATTGATCTGAGGTAGTTCCTTTGCAAATTTGTTAGGGTTGTGTAGCTTTATATCCTTGTGGGACTCCTAAAAGTGGAAATGAGGCATATCTCTGACTCTTTTGCCTGTTTTTGTGACACATTTCCTCCAATTTTGTTGGCCTTATACAGCTTTCATATAAATGTTTCTGCCTAATCTTATGGAAACATATGAAGCCTCTGTGTTCTGTATTCAGTTGATATGTCTGGGAGATCTGCTTTTTCATGAATGAGGGATGTAGGGTATTGTTTGAGGTTGGGATGGAACTAGGATGAATGGAGGGAGGGGAAACTGATGTAATATATGAGAAAATATTTTTTAAAAAGTAATTGGATTTTTTCTATGATTCTCTTAATGGGAGTATGGAAATGATAAAACGCCTGCTGGAAGTCAAAGGGTAAATATGATTTCCAAGTACATGGGAAGGATCAAATACTGACAGGGAGAGCATAGTTATACATCTTACCAAGCCTAAGAATGAGACTCCAAATGATGAGGAAAAGATGGAGGAGCCCCAATGAGGGAAACACCATTTAAATTAACATGCTTTTTTTAAAAATTTAGTTTGAAGAAAGACTGACACATCCCAAATATAGCCAACAGAGAATGTGCAAGAAAAAAACTCCTGTAAGTGAACCTTAAGTAATGTTCTACCATCTCCCGGTTCTCTGACCTTCTTCTACTCTTGTGAGTACATTTCCCCTTAATAAAGTGTTTATGCATCTGGTTTGGGCCCATTTCTTTGTTCTGGGACACAAGAATCTGGATATTCCAGCATGGACTCTCTGAAATCAGAACTAATCCTGTAATAGTAAATCATTCTTATCTCCCTGAAATCCAACAGGGAGATAAGATTTATCTGGAAACTTTAAGAATTATAAATCAAAGGAGTACAATGTGCTTTCAAATTTAATTCTTCAATAACTTGAGTACCTATCATGTCATTATATCTTCCTCAACGCTCATTTCAATTTCCCAGGAACATTTTCATATAGGAAGCAATATCTCTGGAAGAGGATGGATGATAGCCCAGCACACTAGATATAGCTTCTCTGTGTTACCTGGAGTTTATATAACTCTTTTGTAACCAGAGCTGTGGGCACCACAAGCCTAGTTTACTAGTTGAGTATTAACATTCCCAAGTATCCAAGTATGAAAGTGGGTTAATAAGTAAGGGAAATGGTGCCAAAAGTGTTGAGCTACAAGTTGGGACTCCAAAAATGAACCACTTTTCTCTGGAAAAATGACTTAAATGGAAGTCATGTACCCACTAGGTCTACATCAGACCATGTAACTTTTCCCATGTAGATTGTTGGTGAGTCCTTTCTGAAAAGCACTTGGGTCACCCTTGATTTGATTGATGGCCTTTTAGTAGTATGCTAATTTAATAAATATATTTTTAAATATGCTTTCAAAATATCAAATGTAGTAATACATTATGAAAAATAATCTTTTACATTCTGAGAGATTGAAACATTTGCTGGACTTCTCACTCTGGATTAATACAACTATATGAGCTCAGTTAATGCTTAAGACTACCATATATTAAGCTTGTTAACCTGGTTTTAAGAGAACAATGTAGAAACAACAGAAATTGTCTGAAATCTCTGATATAACAACTTTTACAGCCTAAACTAATGAATAGCTATATTATCTTGTGTATCATTCTGTATCCCAGGCCCAGATAATGCATGTGCAAATCTTGCTGAAAATGAGAGACTAGTTAGTAATTAGATAGACTCCCTGGCAGTAAGCGAGATAAGAAAGGGGTAATGGCCAAATAATAAAGATTGTAAAATTCCAAGATTCTGCCTTACCATACAGACCTGAGACAAAAGCCTGGCAGTTTAAAAGAAAGGCTGTGTTGGCTTTTTTCTGGTCATGAGGCACTTGCTTTCAAACTGTATTGAACATTTGGGGCAATATCAGGACATGTTAATACAACACTAGTGGGTGGCAAATCAGTCATTCTATCTTTCTTCACACTGACCAATGCTCAATTATGGGAAAAGACAATTCAGAGATGTAAAAACGAAAAAATAAAAAATAAGCAAACAAACTAGCAAGCAGTCAAACAACTAACAACCAAACCAAACAACACAAAACAAAATGAAAATCCCAACCTACTAAATGAGACTGGAGTTTTCAGTTTTTCAAGTCTCCCCTCTATACTGAGGAGAATGCTTTTCTCTGTGTACCTACCTCATATGTCTGCTGCCTCACCTGCAATAAAAGCCAATCTTCATTTTCTTTGCTCCTGTTTGATGTGTTTGAGATATCTCAGCAGCTACCCATTGAGATTTCTTTCTTCCTTTTAGTTATGTAACTGGCAGAGAGAATGAACATGGTAAAGACCCATACATAATAACCAATATAGCAAATACAGACATTAAAAGCAAGTTTCTGAAATAAATATTTCTTGATTTTGGTTGATAAATAATTATATTTATAATCATGTTTGTTGTCTTGTTCAGCTAAGGTTAATTGGAGCCAGTGACTTAATCCATTCAAATACTGTTAAAATTTCTGTAAAGCATCCCACTTCTACATGTTATTCTTTCTATGCTGTCCCCAAAATACAAAGAAAATGCATTTGTTTAGGTAAAGATGCACAGAGACATACAATACATACACATACATAAAGAGGTACAGACTCTAGATGCATAGAAAAAAAGATACAGACACTGTTAAAGACACACACACACACACACACACACACACACACACACATGCATGCACACACTCACACTCACATGATCCCACTTGGGCAAAAGACACAGACAGGTATAGGTTCACAAGGCATCATTCAAACATGGACAGATTCATACTCATATAATAGGTACAGCAGGTAATACACAGGAAGTGTGAAGGAGAAAATTTAAATCTGGACTCACAATGGGATATATGACTCCACAAGTAAATGCTTTTATACTCTTTTTTCCTTATTGTGACACAAATACAATATAGTGATAGTAAGTCTATCATTAATACCACTAATCCATGCACTTAGTGTAAAGTATCTAGTTTATTTGCTTTGTCAGCATTTTGTTCTAAATATTTGGTTTGTTTGACTTTATTGCTTCTTTCAGATTCCCTAAAAGCATTTGGCTTTCAGTCACTTTTGGAGCTTTGAAGATATTTCAGGTTGTTTTGCCATTCTTGGATTTTGTGTTCGAAATATATTGAAATTGCGTTTGCCGCCTGACAATATCCATATGTCTAGTTCTGCATTTTCCTGCTATTTCTCTTTGATATTGCTGATAATAGTTTTATGTGCACCTTAAAATAAATACACAAATATGAGAGAGACTTGTTCCCTTACACACAAATGGATAAAAGTGCCATGGGTTAACACACCAGGACATGCAATTACCTCATATTAAAACTCAGAAGATATACATTGATCTTGGGTCAGAAAGAACTTTATTGACACACTGGGGAAATATTAGAGTGATAGATTACCTGATGTGTATAGTACCCTCTTCTTTGTATGGATGAATATGATAATCCAAAGACTGAGTGAGGGAAGAAGTTACTCTATTGGGCTTTCTGTGTATGTCTTAGGGTTTTATCGCTGTGAAAAGACACATTGACCACAGCAAATACTATAAAAACTATTTAATTGAGGTTAGCTTACAGTTTCATCATTTTCTTCCATTGTTACGATTAAGGAAAGCATGGCAGTATACAGCCATACATGGTGCTGGAGAAGAAACTGATAGTAATGGTTCAGTAAGCAAGGGGGGGGGGGCGCAATACAACACTTAGCTTGGTTTGAGAGCAAAGGTCCTCAAGTTCCAGCCTCCTATGACAACTTCCTCCAACAACAGCACACCTATATCACCAAGACCACAACTCCTAATTGTGACATTTTCTATGAGAAAATTGGGTCATTTTCTTTTAAACCAACAAAATGCTGTAGAAAGCAAGTTGCAAATATTTGGTAAAAATGGAAAGATATAACTAAAGAACATTTCCTGCTTCTAAATTGGTTTACATTGTAGAATTAACAATATCTTAAGCATATTAAATAAGAGATACATCCAGTTTAAATTAAAATGTGAAATTATAGGTAATAAAATGATAAAATTGATAATAAAAAATGAAGAGTTGTAAATTAGTATGCATTAGTTAAAATAAGATCCTAAAACTAAAAACAATAATTTTCAAATGTTCAGAGTTTATATCAAAACCAAAATTGATGCTTAAAAAAGTAGTTAGTAAAAATAAGGTATATTTTTTTGTTTTAGGGTTCTACAGATATTTGTTAAATCCATTTGGTTCATAACTTCTGTTAATTTTACTGTGTCTATGTTTTGTTTCTATTTCAATGACCTGTCCACTGGTAAAAAAAAAAAATTCAGTGTTGAAACCTCCCATTATTATTGTGTGAGGTTCAATATGTGTTTTGAGTTTTAGTAAAAGTTTCTTTTATGAATGTGTGTGCCCTTGCATTTGGGGAATAGATGTACAGAATTGAGACTTTATCATGGTGAATTTTTCTTTGATGAGTATAAAGTCTTTCCCCATCTCCCTTTTAATAACTTTTGATTGAAAGTCTATTTTAGTGGCTTTTAGGATAGTTACCCCAGCTTGTTTCTTGGGAACCTTTGCTTGTACAATATTTTCCAGCATTTTACTCTAAGTGTCTGTCTTTGTCACTGAGGTGTGTTTCTTATATGCAGCTAATGATGGATCGTGTTTACATATGCAGTGTGGTGACATGTCTTTTTATTGGGGAATTAAGTCCATTGATGTTGACAGACATTGAAGACCAATAATTGTTAGCTCTTATTAGTTTGATGTTGGTGGTGTTAGTAGTGTGTGTGTGTGTGTGTGTGTGTGTGTGTGTGTGTGTGTGTGTGTGATTGTGTGTGTTTCTTCTTCTGAATTTTCTATGGTATGATTAGTTTCTTGTGTTTTCTTGGGTTTAGGTACTACCCTCATGTTGGAGTTTTCCTTCTATTATTATCTACAAGTATGGATTAGTAGAAATATTAATCCATATTTATCACCTTGTATAAAGCTGAAATGCAAGTGGATCAAGAACCTTAACATAAAACAACATATATCGAATGTAATAAAAAAGTAAGTGGGGGATAGCTTTGAACTCATTGGCACAGGGTAACATTTCCTGAACAGAACACCAATAACTCAGGCTCTAAGATCAAAAACTGATTAATGAGACCTCATGAAACCGAAAAGCCTCTTTAAGGCAAAGGACACTATCAATAAGACAAATTGACAACCTAGGACTGGGACAAGATCTTCACTAACCCTACATTGGATACAGGGATAATATCCAAAATATTTGAAAATCTCAAGAAATTAGACTCTAAGAAACAAATAGCCTGATGAAAAATGGGGTACAGAGATAAAAGTGAAATCTCAACAGAGGAATCTCAAGTTTCCAGTAAACACTTAAAGAAAGGTTCAAAATTCTTAGTCATCATGGAAACACAAATCAAAATGATGACATATACATATATACGTGGGCAAAAGCAGCACTTACAAAAAGTTTACTTCCAAGTTCTGTACTCCATACTTGTAGTAGAAAACAGCAGTATATAAGTACTGCTATGCTGCAGGAGGAGGCACTGATCTCTCCACTCCATTTTGAAATATAAGCTTTTACCAGAACAAACATATAAGTGCATGATTCATATCAGTGCTAAGGTTTGTGTACCTATTGTACATTGGAGAAAGTCCAGGGACAGTAGCTACAGGCACTCTGCATCTACATTAATAACTAATTGATCCTATTTCAATAATAAACACCATGAATTTTTATACTATGTTAAAACTGGAATGAGAGCAAGAGCTGCTGAAATCTTTGCTCTAATTGTATTTTCACTACTGACTACTTATATCACACATTTCCAGGTCATATTTGAAGCAATTGTAATCTCTTGATATCAAGTGCACTATATCCTCAACTCACTCCAAGGCCTTGAGGATTATATCTGTCATCCTCCACAATCACACAACACATTTCAGGATGTACAATACATCAAGATCCTCCAGTAGAAGCCTTGGGAATGTTTTACAGCGAATGAAGGCAAGTATGAAACAATCAATCCAAAAATGGGTACTACAATGGGCAATGACATATCACATAGGGTACCCTAGTAAGAATGACATGTCAGTTCTGGCCAAGTTCACTATCGAATCTATGCCTAAATAGCTATCTAGTGAATAACTTTGACATCTTACATAGTAGCACCAAAGCTTTTATAATTAGTGGTCACAGGATAAGTCAGCAATCAAACAGCTCTAAGAATTATGATTAGATTTTCCTAGAAGTAGGTGGCAAAACTGCTGGGGCAATCAAATATCAGACATTATCCATCTCTCTTTCACTGCCAGCCAGTTCACTGACCTATGGATTGTCTCTTTCTCTATATTTATCACTCCTTTTCTGAGAACCCAAGGTATCCAACCTTATTACCTATGAGAGTCATGATACAGAGTGTTCATTCATTTTGTTCAGCTTTTCCAAGGAATGTTTGATTGGGAATAATCAGATATCAAATCACACTGAAGCGACTTGAAGAAAAGAAGATCAGGATAATCTGGAGTACTAAGGATTTCCAGAGAGCAGGAAACTGCAAGATATATCCTATACATTACCATGGAGCAATGGGCAAAATTCTAAACATGAAAGCACGCTGAGGCCCTAACATTGCTCAAGATCCTAAAAAGTACTGATCCACGGATTGCACATCCTGCTAGCATCACCAAAATTGGAGCAATTTGAGGTCTTTGGGCAATCCATGTGTTCCTTACCTTTTAACTCAGGTATTCGCAGGAAAGTCAACACCACCAACACACCAAGTAGGGCATCGTCAAACCTCAAACAATGTTGTGAGGGCATTTCCTTCTGATGTCACTGATGACAAATGCAAGGCAAGGGATGCAGTCCTGTAAAGACAATACAGAGCACATGCAGACATTATAGTGTGAACAATTCAAATCGGGATGGATGATGTGCATAGTGTATACTTTTGAATGATCAGAACACACAGGCACTCTCAATACTCCTGCATTTACTAAACACTTGGCCATCCAATCCAGATCTGAGAAACTTTTCCTCCCAGGAATTGGCTGGTACCATAGCACACCCTTTGCTATGAAGGGCTTGCTTTGCCTTAGACTCCTTCCAAGGCCTTGAGGATGAGATCTGAACCAATCTAGAGTCCTACAATATATTTCCACATGTCTAACACATCAACCTGTGCCACAGAGGATAGGCAAAAGTTCTCAAGAGAATGAGGACACTGCTCATACCCTCAAGCCAGAAAACTCTACAAACAATGATCAATAACATATCACCTTGGGTATCCGAAGTAAGAATGAGGAGCAGCACTTACGAAGTTCAACAGCACAACATTGTCTTCATGGATATCTATCCCCACCAGCTGAGCATTTTCCACAATGGCCCAAATTTACTCTGTTACATAATAATGTGTCATAAAATGAGCCCGACATCAAACTTCTCTAAAGGTTCTGCATACCAGCATATGGGAGGCCGGCCTAATGGAGCCATAAAACACCATAAATATCATTCTGTCTCTGCATGTGTCTCTTTGCCTCTTACTGACTGTCTCTTACTCTGTATCTGTCTCTCTATCTCTCTATCTCTGTGTCTCTCTGTCTTCTATCTCTCTCTTTCTCTCTCTCCCTCTCATCAACAGACTTTACCTTCTCTGTTCCTCTATCAATCTTTTAATTTCTCTTTTTGTCTCTCATGAAAATTTCCTCTCATATGAGAGTACTATTGGTGAGACACCATGCAATGATCTTTTCATGAGAAATGAATCTTCTGTGGAAAAACTCTAAGATAGACACACAGGCATAATGCATTTGGATTGAAACCTCGCAAGACATGATACAATTTGACACAAGGAGTCAAAATTACACAAATTCAGGCTACTACCAACAGCCCATTTTCCTGTGGAAGATCCCACCAGAGAAAAGGGAAGGCTTTGTACTAGGGAATAGAATCTGGAGGAGTAGGCAAAGCACTGGATTATCTGTATGAAGTCTAGCAAGAGACCTATGAAGGCAAGGGCAATTGAGTGATTAGACTGCCTGTGTGTGACTCCCTAGGACCTGGGTGACACAGTGTACTGGACTTCAGTCTAATGAGAGTGGTGGTACTGAGTTTTCAATAATTTTGTTCAGCTTTTCCAAGGAATGTTTGACTGGGAATCATCATTGATCCAAGAAATGGAGTACCTTGCACAAAGTGGATCTGGGAAGGCTGGAGTGCCCGGGTTTTTGGGAGAGCAAGGGATCGCAAGACATTGCACATTCATTACCTGGGATTGATGGGTCTAAGCTTCAAAGCTGGGAGCAACCAGAGGCCCTAAGACTGCTTGATGTCCCAAAGGGACAGGATGCACAGATGGCAGCTCCTCCCAGCTCCACCAAGACCTGAGTAATTTGAGTTGCTGGGGCTTTTCATGAGTTCCTTACATTTTACCTCAGGAACCCTTGGGCAAGTCAGCAACACCAAACCTGATCATTGGAGAGACTCAGTCATGTTTCATTAACCCTCATCCAATGTTGTGAGACCATTTCCTCTGGAAGTCACCCATGACCCACACTGGAAAAATATGCGACCCTGTGAAGACAGCAAAGAACACATCCTGCCATTACAGTGGGGCACATGCAAACCAAGATAGATGATGGAATTAGTGCATACTTTGAGATAGTCAGAACACATAAACACTCTTAACACTCCTGCTCTTGCCAAACTCTCAGCCCTGCTCTTCAAGAGTGGGGATGTGTTTTCTCTCAGGGCTTGACTGAGGATATAGGATGCCCTTTGCTATCAAGTGCTTGTTGGACCCTCGCTTCCCTCCAAGGGCATGAGGATGATATCTGAGCTACTCTAGAGATACACAACTCATTCCAGGATGTCCAACACATCAATGCGTTCCACCACAGCCCAGCACAAAGTTGCAAGAGAATGGGAACACTTGTCAAAGCATCAAGCCAGAACAAGACACTAACAAGAGCAATCAGATCACTTTGGGTAAGCCAAGGGAGAAGGAGATGGCAGCTCTGGCTAAGTGAACCAGGAAAATCATGCCTGCATGGATATCTATGCCACCATTGAACATCTTCCATCATGGCTCTATGGATCATAGCATGAGGGAGAAGTCAAACTTCTCTATAGGTTCTGCTTCTCAACACATGGGTAGCAGCCTTACTTGGGACCTCAAGCACCACAAATCTCTCTCTCTCTCTCTCTCTCTCTCTCTCTCTCTCTCTCTCTCTCTCTCTCTGTGTGTGTGTGTGTGTGTGTGTATGTGTGTGTGTGTTTGTGTGTGTCTGTCTGTCTCTATCTCTCTTTTTCTGCCTCTGTTTTTCCTTCTCTCTCTTTCTGTCTTTCCGTATCTCTGTCTTGAAGCCACTTAGTCTGTGGCTTGTCCCTTCTTCTCTTCTTCCTTTATAAAACTTTTGTCAGCTCATTTATCTTCTGTGAACAGTCTACTCTAATGGGAATACAATTGGTGAGACACCATGCAATAAGCTTTTCTTGCCAAAGAGACATCATGTAACACATTGAAAACTCTTTACAGTGCACAACTAGCCAGAAACTCAACATGAATTTCCACAAGAGGATCACCCAAAATCTAAGAAAGAAAAACAATCTCTAAGTTTGAGGGTCACTCCAGCCAGGAGAATTCTACTAGGACTGTGGGAGTGAGCACAGCTCCAGTTCATTCACATAGAAATTGCCTAGGAGGCATGGAAGAATGCCCAAACATACCAAGAGACATACAGACAACAACATTCAAGAAAACTGCATCCACACAAGAGGAGATTTTTACATACAATCCATACACCTATTTCAAACAAGTCTGAAAGACTCATGTCACCATCCAAAGGTGCCATGAGTCCTGGAATAGAGGGAAGCATATAATCAGGAGCAACCTGACACCAGAGGAACCTGACATCTCTTTACATTGAGGCTTCTACCCTATTTCCAAACTAGATGCCTGGGAAACACTCAGAATGACAGGGACACAGAGTCTTCCTGTTTACCACCTGAACAGACCACAGTAACACAATCCATGAGACATTTTACTGGATCACGCCACATGCTACCATCAGCAGTCTCAATTTCTAGCAACACAACAAGGTTATAATTCATATGAAGGTTTATAGAAGCCTGAAACTACTGCAGGATATCCTGTGTGAAGAGGCAAGCTTTGGTGCCAGTGAAATTCCTCCTCCTACCTCATAGTCTACTCTGAACTAGGGCTGAAGGCAACTCCTTTTAGCTAGCAGGACTACCTCTTCAGTCCCAGCCAAGCATCTCCTCATCAGCAAAGGGAGGATCCCACCAAAAAAAAGGGGATGCCTTTTCCTAGACCAAGGATTCTGGTAGAGTAGGGGAAACACAGGGCATATTGTAGGGAGTCTGGCTAGAGACCAAGGAAGGCCTGGGCAATGAAGTGGTTGGACAGCTGAGTCTTATGCCCATAGGACCTGGGTGACCCAATGAGACACACCTCACTTCCAATGAGTGTAGCAATACTGAGTTTTTATACACTATGTTCAGCATATCCAAAGAATATTTGGCTGGGAATCATCAACTATCCAAGTACACTGGCATGCCTTGCAAAAAATGGATATGATTGCTCTGGAATGCTCTGGGTTTGGGCAGGGCAAGGGGCTGCAAGAAATTTCACATCATTTACCAAGGTTCAATGGGCCTAAGCTCATAGCAGGGAGAACCCAGAGACCCAAAGTCTGCTCCAAGTCATGAAGTGACTGGATGTACAAATGGCACGTCCTCCCAGCTCCACCAAGACGAAAGCAGCTTAAGTTGTGGGGAAATCCATATCTTCCATAAGTTTTACCTCAGGCAACCTCGGGCAAGGCAGCAACACCAAAGCTGTTCACTGAAGACTCAGTTGGGTTCCATCAACACTCATCAAATATTGTATGTACATTTCCTATGGACGTCACAAATGGCCAATCCTGGGCAAGGTTGCAACCCTGGGAAGACAGCACAGAGCACATGCAGCCATTAAACAAAGACATATGTAAACCAGGATGGATGATGGGCTTAGTGTGTACTTTGGGATAGTCAGAACACACACTCAAAACTCTTGCTCTTGCCAAACTCTCAGGCCTGCCCTTCCAGATCAGGGAATGTTTTCCTCTCAGTGATTGGCTGTGGAAATCCATGTCCTTTGCTATCAACTGCTTGCTTTCTTTAGCCTCCCACCATGAATATGAAGATGATATCTGAACTACTCTAGAGATATACAACACAGTCCAGGAGGTCCAAAATATCAAAATGCTAATCCAGAGTGCAGCACAAGGTTCACAAAAGAATGAGGACACTTCTCAAAGCATCAAGCAATAATTCAGCACTAAAAAGGGCAATCACAGATCCCCTTGGGTAAGCCAAGAGAGAATGAGAAGGCAGCTCTGCCCAAGAAAACCAGCAAAAACCATGCCTCCATGGATATCTATGCCACCATTTGAGCATTTTCCATTATGGATCCAAAGCTACTCTGTCCTATACTACTGGGCCATAACCAGAGTCAGAAGTCAACCTCTTCTATTGGTTCTGCTTTCAAGCACAAGAATAGGAGCCTAAGTTGGGCCCTCAAGGAATACATTTCTGCTGCCATGTCAATCTGCCTCACTCTTCCTCTCTCTCTCTCTCTCTCTCTCTCTCTCTCTCTCTCTCTCTCTCTGTCTCTGTCTCTCTCTGTGTCTGCCAGCCATTCCCTCAATGTGAGTCTTGTCAATTCTTTTGTCCTTTCTGCTCATATGTTTACTGTGAACATTTCATCTCTCATTGGATGTCCATAGGTGATACACCCTGCAATAATCTCTTCTTGCCAAAAGGAAATCGTGTGACCATTGAACATTCCATAAAATGCACATTTAGCCAGAAACTCAAGTTGACTTTCGGCAAGAGGCACAATCTCAGAAAGGAAAACACTTCCATAAGAGCCATGTACTAGCTTAGAGGGCCACAACAGCCTGGAGAGTTCTCCTAGGACTGTGGGTTTGAGCACAGATCTAATTCATTCACTTTTATATGCTTAAGACTCCTGGAAGAATATCCAAACATATCAAAAGACATCCCAACAACCATGTCCATGAAAACAGCGTCCACACATTGAAGATTATTACAAAGGACCAAACAACTACTTCAGAAAAAGTTCTACAAAACTCTTGTCACCTTCCAAAAGTGCAATGAAGCTTGGCACACAGGGAAGGGTATAGTAAGGTGAACATGACAATAGAGTTGCCTGGCATCTCCTTCAATTTGAGTCTTCTGCTCTATTTCCAAAAAAGTTGCCAGGAAATCTTTCAGGATAACAGGGACACAAGAGCCTCCCTGCTCCCCACTTGAACAAAACACAGTCACTCAGTCCCTGAGACATGCTACTGCATTAGCCCACATTCCACCTGCAGTCTGCACTCCATTGTCTCTCTGTGTAGCAAAACAACAGGGATACCATTCGTGTTAAGGCTTCAGAGAAGCCCGAAACCACTGCAGGAAATCCTGTGTTCAGAGCTAAGCTTTGGTGCCACTGCGGCTCCTACTCCTGCCTCACAGTCTACTCTGCACTAGGGCTGCAAACCATTGCTTGTAGCTAGCAATACTACCATCTCTGTCTCTATGGAGCATCTCTTCTACAGCAAAGGGAGTTTCCCACAGGGGCCAAGGGGAATGCCTTGTCTAGGTGAGGTTTTGTGGCCTAGTAGGAAAAGCACAGGACCAAATATAAGCACTCTGGCTGGAGACCGAGGAAGGCAAGTGCAATGGAGTGGTTGAACAACCTCTGTCTGACACCCACAATATGTAGATCACCCACAATGCCAGATCTCATTCTTGATGGCAGTGGCAGTACTGAGTTTTCACTCATCTTGTTCAGCTTTTCCAAAGAACATTTGACTGAGAATCATCATCTATCCAAGCACAATGAAGTACCTTGCACAAAGTTGATATGGGTACTCTGGAATGCTCAGGCTTTGGGGAATTCAACGAATTGCAGAACATTTCCCATATATTATTAAGGTTCAAAGGGTGAATGCTCCAAATCTGGTAGATCTCAGAGGCCCAAATCCTGCTCCATGTCTCAAAGGGTCAGGATGAACAGATGGCAGTACCTCCAAGCTCCACCAAGACCTGAGCACATTGAGTTGTAGGTGAAATTCATGTAATCCTTACCTTTTCCCTCAAGCACCCTCGGGCAAGTCAACAATACCAACCCCATTCAATGGAGTCTGAGATGGGTGCCATCAACCTTCAACTAAAGTTTTGTGGCCATTTCCTCTGGACGTCACCAATAGCCCATAGACAAATAGACAAAGATGCAACCCTGGTTAGACAGCATAGAGCACATGAAACAAATACAGAAAGACATAAGCAAACCAGCATGGATGATGGGTTTATTGTTTACTTTGGGATGACCAGAACACAGAGGGTGGCCTCAACACTCTTGCTCTTGGCAAACACTCAGCCCTGGCCTTCCATTTCGTGGTTGCTTATCACTGAGGGCTTGGCTACAGACAAATCATGCCCTTTGCTTTCAAGCGCTTCTGGACCCTCACTTCCAAACACAGTATTAAGGATGATATTTGAGTTATTCTAGAGATATGCAAATAGTTCCAGGAGGTCCAACACATCATCATGTTAAACCCAGAACTCAATACTAACAATGACAGTGACAAGTTCCCTTGGGTAACCCAAGGGAGAAGGAGATGACAGCTTTGGCCAAAAAAAAAAAAAAAAAAAAAAAAAAAAAAAAAAACAGAAAAAAACATAACACAATGGATATTTATGCCACCTTACATCATCTTACATCATGGATCCAACACTAATATGCTGTATAAAACTGGGACATAGGCTAAGTCAGAAGTCAAACTCCTCTATTAACTCTGCTTTCAAGCACATGGGTAGCAGCTGAAAAAATCTGCTTCTCTCTCTCTCTCTCTCTCTCTCTCTCTCTCTCTCTCTCTCTCTCAATTCGTCCTTCTGTGGCTTGTCACTTCCTCTATTATTACCTTGTCAATCTTTAGTCTTCTCATTTGTCTGTTGTGAACACTACCTCTCTCATGGGAATTCAATTAGTGAGACACACTGCAGTGATCTCTTCTTGCCAAAAGGACATCATGTGACTCATTGAACATTCCTTCCAATTCACAACTAGCCAGGAACTCAACTTGCCTTTCTGCAATGGGCTCACCCACAATCACAGAAAAGAAAACACTTCCAACCAACCTGTGTATCTTGCTTTGAGGGCCACTCCAGCCTGGAATGTTCTCCTTTGACTGTGGGTTTGAGCCAAGCTCTAATTGATTCACTTTGATATGCTTATGAATCCTGAAAGAATACCCAAACATACCAATAGACATCTGAAAAATGATGTCCAAGAAAACTGCAATCATACAGGGGAGATTCTTACAAATGACCCAAACAACTTCTTCAGACAAAGGTCTGTAAAACTCATGTCACCAGTGCCATGAGTATTGGCACACAGGGAAGGGAATAATGAGGTGAACCTAAAGATAGATTTGCCTGTTAAACCTTTCCAATTTAGAGTTCTGCTCTATTAACAAACCAGTTCAAGTGATAGGGTTCAGGATGACAGGGACAGAGTTTCCCTGTCCAAGACTTAAAAAGACAACAGTCAAACAGTTCCTGAGACATGCTACTGAATCAGTCCACATTCTACCTGCACCTTATTTTCCATTGTTTCTCTGTGTAGAAAAACAACAAGATTATAGTGGATGTCAAGGCTTCTGAGAAGACTGAGACTACTGCAGGAAACCCTGTGTCAGAGCCAAACTTTGGTAATACTGCTACTACTCTGACCTCTGTCCCTAGGCACCATCACCACTACAACAAAGGGAGGAAACCCACCTGAGTCAAAGGGGATGCCTTGCCCTAGGCCATGTTTCATGACCAAACAGGAAAAGCAAAGGCCTGATTGTAGTGAGTCTGGCTGGAGTCTGAGGAACGCAAAAGCAGTGGAGTGGTTGGCAAGCCTGTATCTGATGCCCAAAGGACATGGGTGACCCAAGGTGCCTGATCTCAGTCTCAATGAGAGTGGTGGTATTGAGTTTACACTCATTTTGTTCAGCTTTCCAAGGGATGCTTGACTGAGAATCAGCATTGAACCAAGCATAATCTTGTGCCTTGCCCAAAGTGGATATGGGTACTATGGAATGCTTGTGCTCTGGGGAGTTCAAAGAACTGCAAGATTTTTCCCATCCATTCTTAGAATGCAATGGGCCTATGTTCCAAACCTGGGAGCACTCAGAGGCACAAAGCCTGCTCCATGTTCCAAAAGGCAGGATGAACAGAAAGCAGTTCCTCCCACACCACAAAGACCAGAGCACAAAGAGTTGTAGGGGAAATTCATGTGTTCTTTACCTTTTATGTCAGGTGACTTCGAGTAAGTCTGCAAACCCAATTTTGTTCACTGGAGCCTAAGTTGGGTGCCAGGAACCCTCATACAAAGCTGTGTGACCATTTGCTCTGGACTTCGCCAATGGCCCATCCTGGAGAAGGTTGCAACTCTGGGAAGACAGCACAGAGCACATGGAACCTTTAAAGAGAGATATATCTAAACAGGGATGGATAATGGGTTTAGTGAGTCTTCCTTTTAAGGAGGTCTGAAAAATAATGGTGCGTCAACACTCATGCTCTAGCCAAATAATCAGCCCTGCCCTTCCACATTAGGGATGCTTTTCAACTCAGCCCTTGGCTGGGGAAAAATCATGACATTTGCTGTCAATTGCGTGCTGGTCCACCGCCTACCACCACAGTCTTAAAGATGATAGCTTAGGTACTCTAGAGATATAAAACTTGTTCCAGGAGGTCCGACACATCAGCATGCTAAATCAGAGCCCACAATAAGGTATGCAAGAGAATCAGGGCACTTCTCAAAGCATCAACCCAGAACTCAACACTAAAACCGACAATCACAGGTCACCTTGGGTAAGCCAGGGGAGTACGAGTTGGAAGTTCTGGCAGCAAACCAGCAAAAACCATGCCTCCATGGTTATCTATGCAACCAGTTGAGCATCTTCCATCATGGATCAAAAACTACTCTTTCATATACTACTGGGCCATAGCCTGACTCTGAAAGTGAACTCCTCTATTGGTTATCCTTTCAACTACATGGGTAGCAGTCCTAATTGCTCCATCAAGCTGAAAAAGCTGCTGCTCTCTCTTTCTCTCTCTCTCCCTCTCTGTCTCTGTCTCTGTCTCTTTCTCTGTCTCTGTCTCTCTCTGTGTATCTCTCTCTCTCTCTCTCTCTCTCTCTCTCTCTCTCTCTCTCTCTCTCCTTCTCTCTCTCAGTATTCTGTCTTCCACGCAATTCCTTCATCTGTGTTTTGTCCCTTCCTCCAACTTCTGTTGTCAATTTTTGGTCTCCTCATTTCCCAGTTGTCAACATTTGCACTCTAACGGAAATACCCTTGGTGAGACAAACTGCAATGAGCTCTTCTGGACATAGGATAGAATGTGATCCTTTAAACATTCCTTCTCATGCACACTTAGCCAGAATCTCAACTTACCTTTCCACAATGGGACCACCCACAATCTCATCAAGGAAAACAATGCATCATGCCTGTGTCTCTAGATTTGGGGGCAACTCCGGCTTGGACAGTTCTACTAGGACTGGCTTTTGGGCCCAACTCTAATTCATTCACTTTGATATGCTTAGGAATCCTGTAAAAATATCCAAACCTAGCTATAGAGATCCCAACAACCATGTCCAAGAAGATTGAATCCACATATGGGAGATTCACACAAAGGACCAACACTCCTACTTCACACCATGGTCTACAAATCTCATGTCAGTTTCCAACAGTTTCATGAGGCCTGGTGCTACTGCTATTTCTACTCCTGCCTCACTGTCAACTGAGCACTAAGGCTACAGGCTACTGCAAGCAGCTAGCAGGACACTCAGTTCTGTCTCTAGTAAGCATCTCCTCTACTGCAAAGGGAGGATCCCACCTGAGTCAAAGGGGATGCCTTGATCTAGGCCATGTTTCTTGGCCAAACACGAAAAGCAGAGGTCTGAGTGTAGGGATTCAAGCTGGAACTGGAGAAATGCAAAAGCACTTGAGTGTTTAGCAAGCCTGTATCTGATGCCCAAAGGGCATGGGGACCCAAGGTGCCAGACCTCAGTCTCAAAGAGAGTGGCGGCATTGAGATTTTACACATTTACTTCAGATTTCCAAGGAATGTTTGACTGAGAATCATCATCGATCCAAGCACAGTCTTGTGCATTGCACAAAGTAGATATGGCTAAATTGGAATGCTCAGGTTTTGGGGAGTTCTAAGAACTGCAAGATTTTTCCCATCCATTCTTAGGATGCCTTGGGCATATGCTCCAAACCTGGGATCACTCAGAGGTAAAAACCCTGCTCCATGGCCCAAAGGGCAGGATGAAGAGTAGGCAGTTCCTCACTACTCCACAAAGACCTGAGCACATTGAATTGTAGGGGAAATTTATATATTCCTAACCTTTTATGTCAGGCGGCCTCGAGTAAGTCTGCAACCCCAATTCTGTTCACTGGAGTCTCAGTCGTGTGCCAGGAACACTCATAAAATGCTATCTGACTATTTTCTCTGGACATCACCAATGGACCATCCTGGAGAAGGTTGCAATCCTGGGAAGACAGCACAGAACACATGCAGCCATTAAAGAGAGACATATATAAACCAGGCTGAATGATGGGTTTAGGGTGTCCTCTCAGGAAGTCAGAAAACACAGGAGCCCTCAACACTCTTGCTCTAGACAAATAATCAGTCCTGCCCTTCAACATCAGGGATGACTTTCCACTCAGGGCTTGGTTGGGGAAAAATCATAACCTTTGCTTCAATTGCTTGCTGGTTAATTGCCACCCACCAAAGTCTTGAGGATGATAACTTAGGTACTCTAGAGATATAAAGCTAGTTCAAGAAGGTCCAGCATATCAACATGCTAATCAGACCTCACCAAAAGGTACGCAAGAGAATAAAGGCAACTCTCAAAACATCAACCTAGAACTCAACACTAAAACATTAAATCACAGGTCACCTTGGGTAAGCCAAGGGAGTACAAGTTGGAAGTTCTAGGCAGCCAAACCAGAAAAAAACATGCCTCCATGGATATCTATACAACCAGCTGAGAATCTTCCATCATGGATCCAAAACTACAATTTCATATACTACTGGGCCATAACCTGACTCAGATGGTGAAATCCTCTACTGGTTCTGCTTTCAATCATGTGGGTAGCAGTCTTATTGGTGCCATATATCACAAAAATCTGCTTCTCTCTCTCTCTCTCTCTCTCTCTCTCTCTCTCTCTCTCTCTCTCTCTCTCTCTCTCTCTCTCCGTCTCTCTCTGTATTCTGTCTTCAACCCAATTCCTCCATCAGTTTTTAGTCCCTTCCTCTAAATTCCATTGTCAATCTTGGTTCTTCTCATTTCTCAGTTGTCAACATTTGCTCTCTCGTGGAAATACACCTTGGTGAGACAAACTGCAATGAGCTCTTCTTGACATAGGACATCATGGGATCCGATGAACAATCCTTTTCATGCACACTTAGTCTGAATCTCAACTTGCCTTTCAGCAATGGGCCCACACACACTCTCAGGAAGGGAAACAGTTCCATCATCCCTGGGTCACTAGATTTGAGGGCCACACCAGCCTGGACAGATCTACCAGAACTGTGCTTTTGAGCCAGGGGTATTTCATTTACATTGATACGCTTAGGACTCCTGGAAAGGTATCCAAACCTAGCTATAGATATCCCAACAACCTTGTCAAAAGAACTAAATCCACAAAGGGAAGATTCTCACATAGGAACCACACTCCTACTTCAGACACAGGACAGAAAATCACATGTCACATTCCAGCAGTGCCATGAGGCCTGGCACACAAGGAAGGGTATAGTGAGGTGAACATGACAATACAGTTGCCTTCCATCTCTTTCAATTTGAATCCTCTGCTCTATTAATCAACCAATTGCCAGGAAATTGTAAGGGATCTCAAGGACAAGCATCTCTCTCTTCACCACTTAAAAAGACCACAGTCACACAATAGCTGAGACCTGCTACTGCATCGGCCTCATTCCACCTGCAGCCTGCACTCCACTGTCTCTCTGTGTAGCTAAACCACAGGGCTACAATACATGTCATGGCTTCTTACAAGCCTAAACCCACTGCAGGAAACCCTGATTCAGAGCCCAGCTTTGTTGATACTGCTATTCCTACACCTGCATCACAGTCTACTAAATAATAGGGCTACAAGCTACTGCATGCAGCTGGCAGGACTCTCACCTCTGCCTCTAGGAAGCATCTCCTCTACTGCAAAGGGAGGATCCCACCTGAGTCAAAGGGAATGCCTTGCTCTAGGCCATATGACCTGGCCAAACAGGAAAAGCACTGGTCTGACTGTAGGCAGTCTGGCTGGAGCCCAAGGAAGGCAAAAGCAGTGGAGTGGTTGGCAAGCCTGTATCTGACTCCCAAAGGACATGCGTGACCCAACATGCCGGACCTCATTCTCGAAGAGAGTGGCGGTATTGAGTTTTCACTCATTTTGTTCAGCTTTCCAAGGATTGTTTGACTGAGAATCATCATCGATATAAGCACAGTCTTGTGCCTTGCACAAAGTGGATATGGTTACTCTGGAATGCTCGTGCTTTGGGGAGTTCAAAGGAAAGCAAGGTTTTTCCCATCCATTCATAGAATGCAATGGGCCTATGCTCCATACCTGGGAGCATTCGGAGGCCCAAAGCCTGCTCCATGTCCCAAAGGGCAGGATGAACAGAAGGCAGTTCTTCCCAACTCCACAAAGACATGAGCACATTGAGTTGTAGGGAAATTCATGTGTTCCTTACCTTTTATGTCAGGTGCCCTCGGGTAAGTCTGCAACCCCAATTCTGTTCACTAGAGTCTCAGTCGGTTGCCAGGAACACTCAGAAGATGCTATGTGACTATTTTCTCTGGACTTCGCCAAAGGCCCATCCTGGAGAAGGTTGCAACCCTGGGAAGACAGCACAGAACACATGCAGCCATTAAGGAGAGACATATCTAAACCAGGATGAATGATGGGTTTAGGGTGTTCTTTGGGGAGGTGACAAAGCACATGGGCCCTCAACACTCTTGCTCTTGCCAAATATTCAGCCCTGCCCTTCCACATCAGGGATGCCTTTCTACTCAGGGCTTGGTTGAGGAAAAATCATGCCCTTTGCTATCAATTGATTCTTGTTCCCTTGAAACCCACCACAGTCTTGAGGATGATACCTTAGGTATTCTAGAGATATAAACTAATTCCAGGAGGACCAACATATCAACATGCTAAACTAGAGACTACCTCAAGGTATGCAAGTGAATCAAGGCACTTCTCAAAGCATCAAACCAGAACTCAACACTAAAACTGACAAGCACAGGTCACCTTGGGTAAGCCAGGGGAGTATGAGTTGGAAGTTCTAGGCAGCCAAACCGCAAAAACCATGCCTCAATGGATATCTATGCAACCAGTTGAGCATCTTCCATCATGGATCCAAAACTACAATTTCATATACTACTGGGCCCTAATCTGACTCAGAAAGTGAACTTCTCTATTGTTTCTGCTTTCAATCATGGGGGTAGCAGTCTTATTGGTGCCATCCATCACAAAAATATGCTTTTCTCTCTCTCTCTCTCTCTCTCTCTCTCTCTCTCTCTCTCTCTCTCTCTCTCCATCTCTCTCTGTATTCTGTCTTCAACCCAATTCCTCCATCAGTGGTTTGTCCCTTACTATAAATTCCTTTGTCAATCTTGGTTCTTCTCATTTCTCAGTTGTCAACATTTGCTCTCTCATGGAAATACCCTTGCTGAGACAAACTGCAATGAGCTCTTCTTGACAAAGGACATCATGGGATCCGTTGAACATTCCTTTTAATGCACACTTAGTCTGAATCTCAACTTGCCTTTCAGCAATGGGCCCACGCACACTCTCAGGAAGGAAAACAGTTCCATCATCCCCGAGTCACTAGATTTGAGGGCCACTCCAGCCTGGACAGTTCTGCCAGGACTGTGCTTTTGAGCCAGGGTTAATTCATTTATTTGATACGCTTAGGACTCCTGGAAAGTTATCCAAACCTAGCAATAGATATCCCAACAAACTTGTCCAAGAAAACTGAATCCACAAAGGGGAGATTCTCACATAGGAACCACACTCCTACTTCAGACACAGGACAGCAAATCACATTTCACATTCCAGAGTGCCATGAGGCCTGGCACACAAGGAATAGTATAGTGAGGTGAACCTGACAATACAGTTGCCTTCCATCTCTTTCCGTTTGAGTCCTCTGCTCTATTAACAAACCAATTGCCACTAATTGTCAGGGATCTCAAGGACACAGCATCTCCCTGTTCACCACTTAAAAAACCACAGTCACACAATAGCTGAGATCTCCTACTGCCTAGGCCCCATTCCACCTGCAGCCTGCACTCCATTGTCTCTCTGTGTAGCTAAACCACAGGGTTAAAAATCATGTCATGGCTTCTTACAAGCCTAAACCCACTGCAGGAAACCCTGAGTCAGAGCCCAGCTTTGGTGATACTGCTATTCTTACTCATGCCTCACAGTCTACTAAGTACTAGGGCTGAAAGCTACTGCATGCAGCTGGCAGGACTCTCACCTCTGCCTCTAGGAATCATCTCCTCTACTGCAAAGGGAGGATCCCACCTGAGTCAAAGGGAATGCCTTGCCCTAGGCCATCTGTCTTGGCCAAACAGGAAAAGCACTGGTCTGACTGTAGGCAGTCTGGCTGGAGCCCAAGGAAGGCAAAAGCAGTGGAGTGGTTGGCAAGCCTGTATCTGACTTCCAAAGGACATGTGTGACCCAAGGTGTCAGACCTCAGTCTCTGTCCCGCCCTGCAGGACCTGGTTATTCGTGCGTCAAGGTGAATCCAAACCTGAAGGGGATATGGGCGAGAGGGAGAATGAAGCGAGACCAAGCTGAATCTTGTCAACGTCTGCTTTAATCTTAGAATGCTACTGTTTATAAAGAGTGAAAGAAAGAGAATTGGAGTAAGGAGGGTAGGGGAAGGGGTAATTCAATAACCGGCTTGAGCAATGGCTGATGTCTGCTGATGGAATCTTATATGGATGGTCTTATCTTGCACGTCCTGTGTTAAACCGTATCTCGGGATTCCCAAGCTACCTGCGTAAGCACTATCTTGGCGCAAAAGGTCAGGCTCTTGCACAATGGGCGAGGTCAGAGGCCAAGCTTTGTGCTCTAATAGCTCCCAACATCTCCCCCTATTTACTATAATAAAATGAGCATTATAG
>CM052703.1:128839623-128859528 GCA_028551405.1 Uromys caudimaculatus | reverse complement strand
CCTTGATCCACTTGGACTTGAGCTTTGTACAAGGAGATAGGAATGGATCAATTCTCATTCTTCTACATGTAGACCGCCAGTTGAACCAGCACCATTTGTTGAAAATGCTGTCTTTTTTCCACTGGGTGATTTTAGCTCCTTTGTCAAAGATGAAGTGACCGTAGGTGTGTGGGTTCATTTCTGAGTCTTCAATTCTATTCCATTGATCTATCTGCCTGTTGCTGTACCAATACCATGCAGTTTTTATCACTATTGCTCTGTAGTACAGCTTGAGGTCAGGAATGCTGATTCCTCCAGAAGTTCTTTTGTTGTTGAGAATAGCTTTTGCTATCCTGGGTTTTTTGTTGTTCCAAATATATTTATTTTTATGTGTATTGATGTTTCTCCAGCATGTATGTTCATGTGAGAGGGCTAGATTCACTGGAACTGGAGTTACAGACAGCTGTGAGCTGTTGTGTAGGTGCTGGGAATTAAATCTTGGTCCTGTGGAAAAGAAGCCAATGCTCTTAAACTGTTCATATCTCTCCATCCCCTTGGGTAAATAGTTAATATAATAATACCTATGACCTTTCAAATATTTGTATTTTATCCCTCTCCCTGAGGAACCACCTCTTTTCCCATTTTCTGATTGCTTAATTACTTTCTATTCCCCTCTATACTGAACTCAAAACCATTATCATGGCAAAAGCTTCATTTTACAGCTCTGGTTTCTGTAAAATTACAGTTTATGTTCAATGTGGTGCTACGAGTCTCCCAAGTATAGAATATGTGACTTTTTCTGAGTCCGGCATACCTCTCTCAAAAGGATATTTTCTAATTTCATCCATTTAACTTAAAAGTTCCAAGTTTATTTCCTTACCTTTCAGTAGTGTTCCAGAATGTTTATGTACCATATCTTCCTTATCCATTTGTCAGTTGAAGGACATTTAAGTTGAAGTACATTTATGTGGTTTATTTTGATTTGTGTGTTTAACCAGTGCTGTATTTCAGGGAAAAAGTCAGGTTTACCATGGTAATCTTTTTGATGTGTTTCTGTAGTCTGTTTGCAATTATTGCATTGGACATTTTAAAGTCTATGTTCATTTGTAGTTTTCTTTTTGTTCTGTCTTTGCCTGGTTTGGATATTAAAGTGATGCTTGCTCTGTAGAAGTTTGGGAGTGTTTCTTATATTTCTGTGATTTGAATAGTTTAAGAAAGACTGGTTGTATATTGTGTTTAAATGTCTGGTAGAAATATGCTGTGAATTTATCTGGCCTTAAACTTTTTTTCCTGGAAAGATTTGTATTACTAATTTAGTCTCATTATTTGAATCTTTTTAATTGATTGGCTTCTTGGTTTAACTTTGTTGGTTTCTCTAATCTCAAATTATCCACTTGGAGGTTTTCCAGATTAAAGGAGTATAGAGTTTTTACAATATTTCCCATATTCTCTATAGTATTCTGAATTTCCTTGGTGTCTTTTATACATCCTTCTGTTTTCTATCCTCTTTGTCACTCTTTCTATCTTTTTATTTTATTTTAGAAAAAAAGTAGATGTATACCTTTAATCTCAGGATGAAGAGGCAGGTGGATCTCTCTGTTCAAGTGTTCAAGGCCAGTCTGGTTTACTGAGTGAGTTGTACTATAGCCAGTCCTGAATAAGATAGCAAAATCCTGTTCATTGCTGATTCTGCTAATTTGGGTCCTCTTTTTCTCTTGGTTAGTTGGGCTAAGTTAGGATTCACAACCTTGTTTATCTTCTCAAATAACTAGCTGTTTGGCTTATGTATTCGTTTTATTATTGTCTTTATTTTGGTTTTGATTTCTGCTCTCATTTTTACTTCTTGTATCCAATGTATTTTGAGTTATCCTAACATATTAAGTTACAACTTTAATCCTTTATATATCACTATTCTGATTTTTAAGATAGCCAGTTAGAGCTCTAAATTTCCAACCTGGACCTGCTGTCAGTGTGTCCTAGAGGTTTTGTCGTTATGTTTTCATTTCTCTTTCATTCCAGGGAATTTTTTATTTGTTCTTTTCTTAATTTCTACTTTTAACTGTTCATTATTTAGAAATGGAGTTGTTTCCTCAGAACGTTGTTTAATCTCCATTAGTTGAGTATCTGCTAGAGATCTTTTTGCTGTCAATTTTATGTTTTATTGTAATTTGGCAAAATAGAATACAAGGAGTAATTCCGGGTTCTTTTTGTTGTTGTTGTTGTTGTTGTTGTTGTTGTTGTTGTTATTGTTGTTGTTTCTATGAAGATTTGTTTCACGTCTCTGTAAGCTTTCATTGAAGTACATTTGCTGTTTTTCTGTCAGTTTAATTATTTAGCCCTGGCTGTTCTGATACTTTCTATGTAAATCAGACTGGCCTCAAAATCATAGTGATTCATACATCTGCCTCTCCTTTCTGTGACTTAGAATTAAAGATTTGTGCTACCATACATGCAAGTAAAGGTCCTTGAATTTGGCTTGCTTTAGTTTTACAAAGTCTGTGAGTGCATATTTATGTTGTTTATTTAAAACCTATTTTTTCTGTGTTTGGTTGTTTCTTTTTTCTATCTTTTATAATTTAGGCATCATAAATATACTTATAGGACTGCTGCCCTTGTACTCTGTAATTTTTTTAATATTTTAAGGATTCATTTTCAATTATTTTAAAATTTAAATTTTCCTGCTTTGTATTTTTCAGTGACACATTCATAATTCAGTAGTGTTTTGTTTAATTTACACAAGTTTAATTCTATGTTTCATTCTGCTGTTGACTTCTAGCTTTTGTTGTGCTTTTATTGAGTATAAAATGTTATTTTAATTTTCCTGTAGTTAGTAAGAATTTCTTTGTGTCAGAATATGGGATGTTGTTTTTATAAATTTTCATGTTATTTAGTATAATGGTGTTCAACACTGTATTTAGAGAATATGCTGTACTGAATTGTTGATATTGTTATCTACAATATTGTTTACTACATTTCTTTCTTTATATAACATATTTTTTAATTTCATGTGTATGGATGTTTTGAATGAATATATGTCAGTGCATAATGCTCATGCCAGGTATGTAAGTTATGGGCATCAGAATACATTCCATCCTCAGATTCACTAAAGGTGAGGTTATAGACAGATTTGATTTGTCATCTAGATACTCTAAATTTATATATGTTTTTTGGAAAATCAACACATGCTCAAAACTGCCTAGCTAACACTCCATCCTCTGGTTTTTTTTTTTTTCAATTGCCTACTATTGAGAATGGTGTATTGAAAATATCTGCAGTTTTTATATTATGTGTAATCTGTAACTTCATACCTAATAGTATTTTTATGATTTTTTTGCAGACTTTTTTTGTTTTGTTTTGTTTTGTTTTGTTTTGTTTTGTATTTACAGTCTAGTTATTACTCCACTGTTGGTTTGCCCTGACACAGTTGCTCATCCCATTTCATCTGTCCTGAGAGTCTCTCACCTCTCAGGTCTCTGGTACACTCTAGATGGTCCTCCCATCTCCTTACACCCTGAGGGTGCATATTTCCATTCATTCTCTTGGCCCTCAGGGTTTCTCTCTTTTTCCCCCTACCAATACTTGTTCCAGTTTTCCCCTCACCTTCCTTCTCCTACCTAAGTCCCTCCATCCCTCTGCCTCACTTTGCTTTACCTCTGCTTTTATTGTTCCTCATAATTGTGGGTATACTGTGTCATCATTTCCATTCTGTTTCTGGAAGTGTTTAATTTATTTATTTCTTCCCTGACCAAGTTATCAGTGAGGAGAAAGTTGTTCAGTTTTCATGGGTGTGTGGGTTTTCTGCTTTTGAGTTATTGAAATCTAGCCTTAGTCCATGGTGATTTGATAGGATGCATGGTATAATTTCAATCTTCTTGTATCAAAGACTTGTGTAGTGAATGATTATATGGCCAGTTTTGGGGATGGTACCATAAGGTGCTGAGAAGAAGCTATATTTTTGTTTTTGGGTCAAATGTTCTGTATATATTGTTAAATCTATTTGTTTCATAAACTCTATTAGTTTCACTGTGTCTCTGTTTAGTTTCTGTTTCATTGACCTGTCCATTGGTGAGAGTGGGGTGTTGAAGTCTCCCACTATTATTGTGCAGGGTTCAATGTGTGCTTTGGACTTGAGTGGAGTTTCTTTTATAAATGTGTGTGCCCTCACATTTGGGGCATAGATGTTCAGAATTGAGCCTATCTCTTGGTCAATTTTCCTTTGATGAAAAAGTGTCCTTGCCCATCTTGCTTGATAATTTTTGGTTGAAAATCTATTTTATTGAATGGCAATTCTTGTTTGTTTCTCGGGAGATTGGAAGACTTTTTCAGCCTTTTAGTCTGAGGTAGTGTCTGTTTTTGGCATTGAAGTGTGTTTCTTGTATGCAGCTACATGCTGGCTCCTGCTTGTGTATTCAGTCTGTTAGCTTATCTCCTTTTGGGGAATTGAGTCCATTGGTATTGAGATATTAAAGACAGCTGATGGTTAGTTCCTGTTATGTTTGTTTTTGTAGGTAGCATCATTTGTATGTGATTCTCTCCTTTTGTTATTGCTGTGAGATGATTATTTTCTTCTTTTGACTTATACATTAATGAGGAATTGTTTGTTAATCTGTATGAAGGGACTATTTTTATCTCTCATGATTAAAAGTGGCTTAACACCATTTTTTCACATTTTAGAATTGTGAGGCCAGCTAATTTTCTAGTTCCATTTGTTTTGGTAAGGATATTCAACATTATACACTGAGATAGTGCCAGTCTTTTAGGACATGTTTCTTGGAGAATGTAACTGGATAAAATCTGTTGATCTAATAATTCATGAATAAATACAAAGTATGTTCATGATATTCATCTCCTCTTAGTCTCATGAACCCCTTCCATGTTCTTGTCCTCTTTGTGATTTTGTAGCCTACTAAGTTCAATTAATATGCCTTTACAATCACATGTGTGCTGTGTGCTCCTCTATCATTCGGGGTACAATTTTACCATTATTATATTTATTATGTGTCATGCATTAATTGCTGTAATTTTGTTGTTTGTGATAATTTTTTACTTTTCATTTTGTAGTATAATTTGCTTTTTTCTTTATGCCTTCTTCAGTAGTTTTACCTCTCACTTTAGGATAAGGATTACTTCACCTGCCCTATATAGAGTCAACTTTGTGATCATATGATCTTTTAGTCTGCTTTTGTCATAGAATGCTTTATTTATGTTTCCAATGTCACAGTTGGTTTTTGATGAGCTAAATAGCTGAGGTTCACAAATGTGTCCTTCCAGGACTTGAATTACATTTTTCAGTGCACTTCTTTTTTTGTTTTTGTTCTGATGCACCTGTTTTTATATATGCCCTTGTGTTTCCCTATTTAATTTCTTAATATACCATTTTTCTGTATGTTTCATGACATGAAGAATATGGCACAAACCTATTTGGTGTTCTACATGTATCTTGTCTCAGAATAACTGTCCTTTCCTTTGATCTGAGTATATTTTTACTATGATAGTAATGAAATATTTTCTATTCCTTTTTACATGCAGTTTTTCACATGCTTCTATGTCCATAATTCATACCTTCAAGATTTTTTCTAGATAATTATTTTTAAACCTAAGGTTCTCCTGGTCTAAATGTACCAAATTTCTGCCCTGTTTCCATGCCTTGATTTTTTTTTTGTCTTAATTTTGCATCCTAATTTTCCCTGCACTCTATATTTGACTTGTTTGGTACTTCATTCCTAGAATCATTTAAATTTTCTGTAGTATATTATTTGTATTTATGTAATAAAAATGTATATCCTTAACTTTCTTATTTTATCATAGCTTTTTTGTTGTTTCCTTTCTGGAGTTTAAATATTTATTCACTTTTATTTATTCAGGGAAACAATCTCCTCAGACATCCACTGCAATAACAGTCACTTGTCAGATGGCCAAAGACCTCTACTTAATAGGAAAACAGAATAATAGTTGAATATATAAAGGTCATCTCTTAGTCACAACTTCAAGGAGTAAAGGTACATTAACACAATGAATAAAAGTTTAAAACGAAAGAAAAATATTTAAAAAGGTATTTAACAGTAGGGAAATGAAGAAAGTTGGGGGGAAATGGAATGAAACTAGGAGAGGTAACTATAGGGAGTTGCTCAAAGTTTATAGGTAAAGCTTTGCAATCAGATAATGAGTAACTCTCTTGTCTTGAGAGGTTGAGGCACAAGAACCCTGAAGACCAGGGCAAGAGTATGTAATTTGCTAGAAGAACAATCAGAGGAAAACAGAGCATAAGTTAAGGGAAAGAAAGGAAGAGAGGAACAAAAGTAAAGGACATAAAAGCAGCGGAATTTAAGATCAGGACAGGGTCAGTTACTCTGGTTATTAAAAATAGATGGGATAGATAGAGGAGAGAAAGATAGATGGACATAGAGGATACAAAAACTGTGATGTGAATGGGTGTGTTACCTTCTATGAGAGCATTGGACATCTACTAGTTTTTACTCCAAAAATGTTTATTCTCCCTCTTCCAACAACTTTCCACTGTCAGTAACACTCATGGAAGCATTGGGGCTTGAAGATAATCTATATACTCCATCTATTGTGAGATTTTGCCTGGCTTGATCTTTTGCAGATAATCACAGCTGCTTTGAATTAGTAAGTGTTAATTTTTTTCTTTTTTTCTTTACTTTTCCCTTACCTAAAGACAATAACCACACAGTATTTTTCCACAACCTTGTCACATCCTTTTGTTTCCTCCTATACAATGCCCATAAGCCTTGGTGGTGGTATTAATATACTAATCCTAGTTGAACTGAGCATCCAGTCTCTTAGCCTCAGCGTGATAACAAGTTGTATATATCTCCATTAACATCTGTCTACTGTGAAAAGAAACTCCTCAGATCTAAACTGATATCAGCCTGAGTTTGTAGGCATAATCATACATTTTCAAAAGGGAGGTTATTATGATTATTATGATTATTTAGCAAAGCAATAAGAGCATTTGTATCCTAGAACTTAAAACCTCCTCCTTTTTTGTCTTTTGAGGAAACATAGTTTTCTATGTTTATCTTACTTAGTCATGTTCAAATCCTTTCTATTTACCAATTACAAAAATTTGTTTTGTTCAGCACTAGTATTCCATAGCATATGTATAATAAATATCACTTGTCATTCATCTGTTTATGAACATCTAAGTTCCATTTCCTAGTTATTGTGGATAGAGCAGCATTCAACAGAGATGTCTAAATATTCCTTATATTAGTACATAAAGTCCTTTGGGTATATGCCCAGTAGTATTATAGCTGAATCACATGGCAGATGTACATTTTCTCTTTGTGCAGCCCTGCCTGTCCTAGAACTCTCTCTGTAGACATTGATGGTCTTTTATTTGGAGATCTGCTTGCCTCTGTTCACCACCACTACCCTGCTGATAATCGTATGTCTTTTACCCAGACTGCTTTTTAAAGTTTCAATAATAGTCTATATTTTATACCAACAGTATGTAAGAGATCGACACAAGATTGGTGGTCCTTTTTGTATTGTGAACTATAACCTTTCTAACTATACACACGCCCAACGCACATCCCCACCATTATACGCATAGTATATATATATATAGATACCTACATGTGGGTATAAATAAGCCCAGGGGTGTATAACTGAATCATATAGCAATTATTATTCTTTTTCTATTTTTATTTTTCAAGACAGAGTATCTCTGTGTATCCCAGGCTGTCCTGAAACTCATTCTGCAGATATATCTGATCTCATCAATATATACATTTATATATAGTAATATAAGTGCATATATCCACATGCATATTATACATGTATGTAAGATACATGTACGCACACATGTGTACACACAGGTATGTGTGTGTGTGTATGTGTTTAAGTGTGTTTGTGAGTGAGTAGTAGTAGTGGTAATAGTGGTAGTAGTGATAGTAGTAGTGGTAGATTCTTTTCTGAGGGCAATCACCTCACTTGGTTCAGGAATTTTCCAGTACCTATGATTTCCCACTCTTGAATGGGCCTTAAATTCAACTAGATAATCTAGTTGTTACCACCAACTTGTGAGTGTCCTTTATTTTATGTTTATTAATATCTTGTCATTCTGGTGATTATCATAGGTGGTACAAGTAGGTAAGACATTTTAATTGAATAACTGATAAAAGGTACCAAAATTGGTATTGTTATAGAATAATGAATTACTACACGAAATAAAGATGCTATGAGAGTGAATGGATATTCTTTAGAATTGTAATCTAATTTTATCATGAAGACACAAAAGGGTTGTTTGACTTCAAGCTGACTAGATTGGATGCTTTATAGAATTCATATTAAATGCTATAGGAATTAAAGATCAGAAGAGGGTAATATTTTGTATTTGTAATCCCAACACTTAGAAGGCTAAGTCTCTAAGGTGAGAACAAGTACAGCATGGCTACTTAAAGTGTGTCTTTGTTGACAAAAACGAACAAAGAAACAAAAATGGTATGTTTCCATTGATGTTTTAAGAATAATTGATAATGTGTGGCTGGAGGTGTGAATTACCTGTTAAGAGCACATGCTGCTCTTGCACAGAATCTAGGTTTGGTTCCCAGCACCTATATGATAGTTCATAGTCACTTGTAACACCAATTCCAGGATATCTTTATTCTGTCTTATGTCATCTGATATAGGCATGCACATGCTTGCAAGAAAATCACTCATATATATAAGATAGAAGTAAATTAAAAATAACAAATCAAGAAGAGGCTGGAGAGATGGTATAGCAGACAAGAGCATGTGCTGTTTTCTGGTTTCCATGTACATGTACAGAAACATACAGAAGGACATAACCATGGACATAAATTCAAATTTTATATTATTATTATTATTTAATCTTTTTATCCCCCACCTGGTCCACCCTGCAACAGTTCCTCATCACATTCCTCCTCCCCTGGTCTCCAAGAGAATGCCCCACCCCATCCAACCAGACATCCCCACACCCCGGGGGCATCAAGTCTTTCTAGGGTTAGGTGTGTCTTCTGTCACTGAGGCCAGACCAGGCAGTCTAGTGCTGTGTATGTGCTGAGGGCCTGGTATCAACTAGATTATGCTGTCTAGTTGGTGGCTCAGTGTCTGAGAGATTTTTGGGGTTCAGGTTAGTTGAGACTTCTGGTCTTCCTATGGTTTTTCCCTCCTTAGCTTCTTCCAGTCTTTCTCTAATTCAACTACATGGGCACCCAACTTATGTCCATTGCTTGGTTGTAAGTATCTGCATCTGACTCAGCATCTTGTTGGGCCTCTCAGAGGGCCGGCATTTTAGGCTCCTGTCTGTAAGCACACCATAGCATCAGTAATAGTGTCAGGCCTTGGAGCCCCCCCCCCCTTAAACTTGATCCCAATTTGGGGTGGTCACTGAACTTCATTTCCCTCAGTTTCTTCTCTACTTTTGTCCTTGCAGTTCTTTTAGACAGGAACAATTCTGAGGTTTTGACTGTGGGATGGCAACCCCCTCCCTCACTAGATGCCCTGTCTTGTTTTGTGATCAATTATATTGTCAATTTTGGAGAAGGAACCATGAGGTGCTGAGAAGAAGGTATATTTATTCTCTTGCTTTAGGGTGAAATGTTCTGTAGATATCTGTTAAATCCATTTGGTTCATAACCTCTTAATTCACTGTGACATTGTTTAGTTTCTGTTTCAATGACTTGTCCATTGCTGAGAGTGGGATGTTGAAGTCTCCTCCTATTATTGTGTTGGGTTCAATATGTGTTTTGAGCTTAAGTATAGTTTCTTTTCTTTTCTTTTTTTTTTTTGGTTTTTTTGAGACAGGGTTTCTCTGTGTAGCTCTGGCTGTCCTGGAACTCACTCTGTAGGCCAGGCTGCTCTCGAACTCAGAAATGCATCTGCCTCTGCCTCCCAAGTGCTGGCATTAAAGGCGTGCACCACCACTGCCCGGCGTATCTTCTACCCCTGAGATTCTTTCTTTTATCTCTTGAATTTGGTGGGTGAAGCTTACATATGTGTTTCCTGACATTTTTCCTAGGTTTTCCAATTCCAGGGTTTTCTCCATTTGTTTTCTCCATTGTTTCTACTTATACTTTAGGTCTTGCATCCTTTTGTTCAATTCCTTTACCTGTTTGTGTTTTCCTGCATTTTTTAAGGGAGTTGTTTCCACTTTAAGGTCTTCTACCTTCTTACTTGTGTTTTTCTGTATTTCTTTCAGTGAGCTAATCATATCTTCCTTAAAGGACTCTATTATTTTCATGATTAGGATTTTAGGTCAGCATCCTGGATTTCAGGTGTGTTGCTGTATCCAGGGCTTGCTATGGTGGGAGAACTTGGTCCTGATGATGCCAAAGTATATTGACTTCTGTGTTTGCCTCTTGCCATCTGGTTATCTCTGGTATTAGCTGGCCTGTGTGTCTCTTTCTGGAAACTGCCTCCTGTTTTTCTGAGTTGCTGTAGGTCTCCTAAGAGGCTTGTTACCATGGTCATAGCAGTCCTCCTTTGAGGTCTTCAGACTGTGGGGTCTTCAGAGGGGCAGACAATCTGCTGATCTGTTGCCCTGGATGTAGCTGATCTCTTGGTAGACCTTTAGGCTGTTGGATTTTTAAAGGAGCTGTCAAGCTGTTGCCTTGGGTCTAGTTCTCCTGGGAGGCCTTCAGACTATTGGGTCAGTTGCCTTGCATGCAGCAAGACTCCTGGAAGGGCTTTAGACTGCTGAGTTTTTGAGGTGCAGACAAGCTGTTGATCTGCCCTAGCAGAAGATGCAGACTGGTAGGGGGTAGAGTTTGTGCAGGGGTTTGGAGGGAGTAATGGGTCCCTAGTCTGCTGTGTTCCTTGGGGTTCCAAGCAGCTGCAGTTATTTTGGAAGGTCCCTTACCTATTGCCCTGTGTGCAGCAGCACTCCCAGGAGGCCTTCATACTGTTGGGTATTAGAGGAGCAGACAAACTGGTGACCAAATTCAAAACATTTAAATAAATGTAGTGATGTGTGTATAGACAAATCTGCTAAATGATCAGGTTTTGTGTGCCTAGATAGATCTATGATATTTCTGGCTTGATTAAAAAAAAAAAATCAACAGCAATTCTACAGAAAGATGACCCATATAATATCATATTGATACTGCAAATCATGTAAAGCTTAAGGAAAAAACAACCAGTTATACAGTGAAATCATGGGCTGTTGAGATGACTCAAAGATTAAGAGCACTGATTGCTCCTCCAAAGTTTTGAGTTCAATTTCCGGCAAACACCTGGTGGCACACAACCATCCGTAATGGGATCTGATTCCCTCTTTTCATGTGTCTGAAGATAGCATCAGTGTACTCACATATATAAAATAAAGAAATCTTTTAAAAAGGTGAAATAGTAGTGGTGTTGATTAAACAAAGTGTTTTGATAGTAAAAGGTTAGTTAAAAATAGAAAAATTACTAGCTAGTCCACAAACCAAGATTTCTTTGTAATTACTTATTTTGGAAGATATTCTTATATGTCCCAGGCTCACCTTTAATGGATAATGTAGCAGAGAATAACCTTTTAACTTTTGATCTCCCTAACCCTACTTTAGGAGTATTCTGGGATTACAGTCATGTATTACAGCACCAGGTTTATGTGGTTCTGGAATTCAAGTTCAGAGATTCCCTCAGGATGGACAACTGCTTTATCAACTGAACTACTATATCCCTAGCTAAAGGTAAACATTTATATTTTATAGCTTGAGATCAGAGCTGATCCCTGTATTCCCAGTACTCAGGAAGTTGATCTGGAAAGATATCATAAGAGTTCAAGGCCATTTTAAACTATCTAACCACATGTCATAGTGGCTTCTACCTTTAATCCCAATGTTCAGGAGGCTGAGGTTAAAGGAGCACTGAGAATTTAAGGACAGTCTGGGGTATATATTGAGTTCCAGAATAGGCTTGGATACTGAGTTAGACTATGTATAAAAGTAGCAATAGTAGATAAATAATAAATAAAAAACCACAACAATTTGAGTACTTCTTTAGATGTTGTACATGTCAGTCGACAACTTTCTGGCTACGTTCTGGGTGTGATATGTACCAATTTTCTTTCATCTTTTCTACTTTCCCAAATGCTTTTCAATATAAGAAGTAAGCTCAGTATGTTCGTGTCTGCCTGGAAATTTAGATACAGGGAAGATTATGCAGTTCTATTTTTAATTCAAGAATAGTCTAGGCTGCATTCAGAAAGCTTCTCTAAAAAATAAGTCATTCTTTTAGATGATTATAGTCTGTCACTTCCATTTCAGAGTATTTACTATGTGTAGACCTTATTCTTCAAAAAAGCTAGCATGCATCAATACTTCAGTTATACTACTGTAAATATTTGTCTAATATTATATTACATCTAATATGTTTATAATATTTGAGGATAAAATATATTCTATTTGAATTTCATTAAACATACTGTATATCAGATCGTGAAATGATTGTCGATCGTAATAGAAAAAAAGGAATGCTTCACAATTTCTATTTTCTACATCAGCATTATATAACTTTTGATTCATTATAATTGTCTATTATTTCTATAGAATGTGCTTTTTCTCTAATCCAGGAGTAGTATTGCTCAACTCTAGTCCTATCTACTTAAGAGGCTACACACGAGGTCTGCACATTTGAAGTCACCTTGACAACAACACTGAAATCTCTTCTCTTCATCTCAACAATAAAAAGGTGATAGTATCTGCATAGGGCCCATAATCTTTCATCTGTATACTCAATAAACTTAAAAATTATCAATAAATGTTTAAGAATAAACCTATTGTAAATGAATGGAGGAAAATTAGGAGGCAGAACTGAAAGGAAGAACTGAAAGGAGTATGGATATATGTCAAAAAAGGTACCGGGCTTTGACATTTGCTACATGTAACACACAGCAGTTGAAGATTGAATATTAATTCCATGTGCATGTTTCCATGTGTTGCTAGCCATATTGGGTAGTACAGTTCTTGAGGTGAAACAGATTGCTAATACCTTTTTTTTGATAAATGAATAAATTCTTCAAGTATTATGAAACATGCTTTAATTTCTTTTTACTCACTTTTTAAAAGCAAACACCAAATAAACATCTGCTATAAGCAAGTTCATGAAAGCATATATTATGATATTTATTTGTCCACATTGTTTTTAAGTAATTACTTAGCACAGAGTGTAGACACATGTGCTTAATCATCCTAGCACTCATGAAGCAAGAGGATCACTGAGTTCAAGGCCAGCCTGGGCTGCAGAGTTCCAGGACAGCCAGAGCAAACCTGACTCAATAAAATAAAATAAACAAAATATTTAGACCTCAGCTGTTCAATTTTTTCTTTATAAACATATACTGTGGCCAATATATTTATCAACTATATTTTTAATAAAAGTAATTTTGCTTTTATAGGATAGTGTGTCATGAATTTGATCCTTGCAATAAAAGTGCTTTTTTACCCTTAGGGATTTAGTTACTTTTCAATTGCTGTGAATAAACTGCCAAGATCAGGGGACCTTATAATGGCAATCATTTTGTGAGGATTTACAGTTCAGAGGGTTAGTACATGATCATCTGGAATGGAGCTTGGCAGTAAGCAGGCAGGCACAATACTGGGCAGTAGCTGAGATCTGATATCTGGATGTACAAGCAAAAGGCAGAGAGGTATCTCAAGATGGCTTAGAGTTTTGAAACATAGAAGCTCACCGCCAGTGACACACCTCCTTCAAAAAGACATGCATCCCAATAATTTCTAAACAGTTCTGTGATATTAGCATGTAATAGCTAAAGTTATTTTTTAATTTTAAATTACTCTGCTTAAGAAATCTATGAAATGCTTCTAACATGTAAGCCCCACTTGCCTGAGGACATATAAATTCCTGAAAGGCTGAGTGCTGTTGTTTATGTATCATAGCAAGCCATATGATTTTTGCTTCTGGAAACAATATTGGTTTTCCCAATTGCAAAGCATATGCTGGATCACATGTAGGGAAGAGGTACTAATGCAGAAAGTATATCATGATGTATTATTTCCCCTAATTGGACAAAGGCAGGAAGTACACAGCCTTTATGGCTTTACCTTTGACGTTCCTCAATAGTGTAGTTTGCTTTGATACACTGGCCAGGGTTCCTCTTCCTGGCCAGTACTTAATAAAGATTGCTTCAGATTTAGCTCAAAAATTGTGTTAATTGTCTTATTGTTGCCCTGTGGCATTAACAGGGACCAATAATTCAAATATATGAGCCTACAGCCCTGTACTAGAAAAGCCTCATAGACTTTGACAGTGTTAACAGATTAAAAGTCCAAAGTTTCATATGAAACTCAGGTCATTCTTTTAATTATAAGACTTATAGAAGTCAAAAACTAAGTCTTACACTTCCAATACACAGTTCCACAAAATGTATATTATCCTTCCAGAAGTACAGGAATGAAGGCATAGTAAGGAAATACTATGTCAAAGTAAGAGTGACACCCAGCAAAGTCCAAATCCTGTAATTCCATGTCTTACATCACAGTGCTTACATGCCTTTCTCTTCCGAGTTTTGTTGATTAAAGCACACTTTTTTCTACTGGTCTAGTTTCACTCCCTGCCAACAGCCCTGCTTGGCAGACAGCCCATGGCTCTGGCACCTTTAACATCCTGCAGTCTCACTTTCACAGTTTCATGGCATGACATCTCAGAACTGCAGGGACTCCAGTGCCTTGAGCCTGGCATCAGCTGCTTTTCATAACAAAGGAAGAAGATTCTATGACCAGTTTACTCTTGTAATCTAAAGCTACAAACATATGTCCTACACTTCCTAGTCAGCTGCTCGCTTGATATAAAGCCTAGCCCCTTCTTTGAATTATATATGCATAAATTTTGACTTGTTCTTGCTTCTTAGGAATGTAAAATTCCTTGGCGTTTTTCTTTCACAAGTTGCAGGATTAGCTTGGTAGACTTTTGCCCTGGGGGTATCACGCCTTTTATTTCATTCCCTCCAGGACTCGCCTTATCTTTTTAGTACAAGCCTTAGCTCCAATGTTATACTTTTTGGTGCTCTTTTTCTCTTCAAACTGTATGTTTTCATTTTAATTTTTTGTCTTGCTTGTTCTTTCTCATTATAGACTTGTATTAGAGTAATCACTGATAACCAAGTGACAGAACCTATATCACTGTCCTGAAAACACTTCTGCCAAGGAAATTAATCTACTTTTGTTTTAATTTAGCCACAGGCAGATTCTTAGGAGGAAGAAAAAATAACCAAATTGTTTGTCAAAATAACAAAACGGTTATTACCCTAGATGCTAATATTGTTTCCCCTGTGAAACCTTTTGATAGGGCTCCATAACTCACATTGTTTTCAGTACTATTATCTTCCAAATTTCTATTCGAATGGCTTATTAAACCCTGCTTACAACATCCAACTGTTTTCCAAGTACAAAGTCTTAAATTTTTACATATTCTTTCAAAATCCACATGGTAAAATCTATCAGAGCAATACTTCACTCTTGGTATCAATTTCTTTTGTAGTTACATTTTAATTTCTATGACAAAACATCATGAGTAAGATCACTTTAAAAGAAACTATTCATTCTTACTGTTTTAGAGGATAAGTCTATAACTATCATGGTGAAAAGCATGGCAGCATGCAGGAGGTATTTTTCTTCACACCAATGCAGAAGTTGTGCAAGAAGCTGTTAGGACTTCAGATACAATAGATATGCATTTTTTTTTTACAGGTAGAGGGAGTTCACTATACATATTAGGTTTTAAGCAATAAATAATCCTTCTGCTGTTGCCTCCCTGAGGTTGGGATTTGGATTTTTGAAAAATATTTCCATAAAATATTACTGAATATAGTGCATATTTTAATCTATTAGTTGCTAGCTTAGATTCTATATTGGAAATATTAGGTCCCAAAATTAAGTTGATTGAATAGCATATAAACTATGTATAATAAGAAATAAATGAGGAAAATGATAACATTCATTTTATATATTATTTTTCATTGCCTTCAAGACTAGAAGTTGCTTCAATGTAATTCTTGTAAAATCTTGAGGATGATTTCTATTTATTGCAAAGCTGGTAACATGTTACTTTTTCACTTACAGTTTACTTTTATGTACTCTTGTAGGTGGTGAACATCTTCACATACACATCAAATATGCCTTTGTGAAGAGGTTTCATCTACAGCATCTCCCAAATACCATTATATATTTATTGTTTCTGGAGTATTATTTTACCTTTATTTTCTCACAACTCGTATAGAAGACTTCCAAGGACTAGAATGACCTGCTGTTGGCAAGTAATTGCCCAAAATGTTCAGTACTTCTGTTTGCAAAATCTCTCGGACTCCCATATTGTTTGTTGCATATTATCTTTTGTTCATATTTTAGTTTTCAAGTGGAAGAAACTATTTTAGTGAGTTGTATAGCTAATATATATAAATGTTTTTGTGATACTTTGGATTATAACAAAATTTTCTGACTAATTGAATCTCCCTCTATAGCAGTTTTGTTATCATTTGTGAGATGGCTTCCTCCTCCTTTAAATTATAAACTCAGATTTTAGGCAGGCCCCAAAGGAGATTGTTTGGCACAGTGGTGTTCTCTAGAGGAGATTCTTTGGGTGCTAGTTTTGCTGATATTACTGGTCTCTGTCTAGGGCAGGAATATGTGTCTCTGTGGATTGCTTTTTCTCCAAAACTCCTACTGGAGACTTGGGTGCCTGTGTAACTGGGTTGAGAAGTGTTGTTCTTGCATTGATAAGGTGAGCCGTATTGCTGCTATCTTGTAGAATGTGTGGTATCATATTTTATTGGTATCATTTTTCAGGTTTGAGTAAAATCTCACTGTTCAAAGTGATTTTGGTTTATTCTATAATGTGTTTTTTTAAAGTTTTTCTCCTTAAAGTAAGTAAAGTAATGTGAAGTAGTGCGTATTTTAAATATTAGTTGTCTGTTTCTAGACAATAAGCCACCAGTTCATTTGAAAATGACCGTCTACATTTCTCAACCTGTTTTAAAAATTGTAAGAGTGAAAATAATTGATAAGAGTTTTTAAAGTGTGAGGGTATATATGTCTACATGTGTGTATGTGCATGTCAAATGTCTTTAGAGTTCAGAAATGAAAGTAGGATTATATAATAATTATTTCTTTGAATGTTTGCATTGTTTACTAATACATTATTTAATAGGTACCAGCAAGAAGGCTCAGTGGAAAAAGCCAACTGGCAACTCCAGTTGGATCACTAGAACCCAGATTATATGTAAGACACAATATAGTTGAGAAAAGGACACTTCATGGATTATTTTTAATCTCATAAATTTGTAGTACAACCCATATCTCCTTACTCACTATAGTATTATTACATTTTAGCTAAATCCTAAGGTGATGCCTGGGTTCTTTTTATAATGCTCATTTATTTTATATACAATATTGTTCTTCTTGTTTTAGTTGGAAAGTTAAATTAGTGTATTTCAATTAGTCTCTCATGTTAACATCTGAGGTCAGAATGATCGTGACTCTAATCAGACACTGCTACAACTTGTCAGTTTGTGTTAAGGGCCACAAAACTTTGTAAACTCTAGATTTACAGAGCATATTTTTGAAACTAGTAATTTGTTCTTGTAGTAGAACACTTAAGGCTAATTATTAAACTATGCCCCCATAAATAGTTGCAATACACAAATGTTGGGCTATATTTGGATTTTAGTAGATAGTTTTCTAACCCATACCCTACTGTATAGGTTTAGTTTTATCCAGACAAATCTTTGGTAGATTTAGAAATAGAAGGTACACAAAGAATATCTTTTCTTCTACTAGTTTCTGAATGCTCTCCATCAGTGGTTCTCAACCTATGGGTCCCAACCCCTTTGAGGACCAAACAAACCTTTCACAGGGGTCACTTATGACCATTGGAAAGCACAGGGATTACATTACAATCCCTAACAGTAGCAAGATTATAGTTATGAAATAGCATTGAAAATAATTTGATGGTTGGACATTACCAGTATATGAAGAGATGTATGAAAACATTGTTGTATTAATTATTTTAAAGTTAGATGTTTTAGTTCATTATAATATCAACATCTACTGTGATTAAAGAGTTCTGTGGTCATTCATTGCTAATCTGCTATTCTAATCCCATAGCAGCTTATGATAAGAGATAAACTTTCATGGTATATATAGTGGTCAGTAACTTTCTTATGTTTATATGAATGGTTTATATGGCGGTTTTAGATGTAAGATCTTTGTTTCAGTGATTTTTCCATTTAATATATCACAGCGATTTGTGGAGTTTACAAAACTGTGTTTTGCTGCTACGTGTGATGCTGTTGATGATATTGTAGATAATAACTGTGATAATATTTTTGAGTTCCTCTTTATATAATAGTTTTTAGTTATGGCATTATAAGATCATCATCTGTATATGCCTTTGGTTTCTGTCAATATTGTCAAGTTGCATGCAAATGTTTCTAGGTTAAGCCAGAGCAGTGGTGTAATGATAGTGCTAATTTTCATAGATTTGTCTTTACTAAGTTTCAATGGCTTTGTAAATAATAGCCAATCTAATAGGTGAAATAATATTTTAAAGCCTAAAGTAACCCTAATTTAAATACTTAGTGGCCATGATTTTATAAAACTAAATAGTTTTTTAGTTGTAGAAACAACTAACCATTTTCAAATTTTGCTAACTTTACATAGTGATAGAGCTAAGGTTACATAGTGATACCTTATCTCAATCTTTGCATTTCTTCATAAATTGCTTGAATATACACTATGATATCAATTTTTTCTTTCTATTTTATTTTGATGTAATTATGCTTTCCATATAGTCTGACTTAATCCCTGGATTCCTTTCACTTATCATTTCCCTTACTCTTTCCCTCCCTATTCTTCTCATCTTATTTCAGTTTATACATGTCACTTTGTTTTTAGAACTGTGTATTCATTTAAGATATGCTGTTCAAATTGCCCAACATTTTTTTGTAGGTATTTTATAAACATATGTTTATGTCCTTTTAAACTTGGCTTAAAATTTAATAACTGTTGATTATCTTGATTGACTTTTAATATTAATTATATTATAATATATTACAATGTAATATGCTATAATATATTATAATATTATGGTAAGAATTATATTATACTATATTATATAGTTATCCCCTAGGTTCTTGTTTCTTTTGTAATGAGAGACAGAAAGGGGTGGTTCCATTTGGGACGGGAGGTGGAGATGAACTAGGAAGAGTAGATGAAGGGGAAATATAATTATATTATGTGAGAAAATATCTATAAAAGAAAGCAAAATAAAATTTAAGAATATCAAATGCATTATTACTAGTTTAAAATTATGCACTATGCACTGTTTATATTTACATTTCATTAGTTGGTTTAGTTTTGTTTTATTCTGTGGGATCAAACAGTATTTGCAAAAACCATGTCTCTTTCATAATATTTAATCAGAATCAATTCTGTAGACTATTTTGTTCCTTCATAGCACTGACTTTCTCAAAAAATACGACCTTTCAGGTTTCGAGAGTCCTCAGCTTCTGATTCTTTTTTTCCTAGTAAACAGACTGAGGACATACATTTGTCATAGGAAAACTTCAGAATAAATGTGTGTTGTCTTCAATTAATCATGTCAAGTTTAAGTGTTTATTGTCCCAAAATGGATGATTGTTAGTTTAATTCAAAGTCACCACTTTCTCCAATGTTAACATTCTTTCTAAATAAACATTACTTACAATGACCATTTGAAATTATATAGATATCTTTATAATCAAACTTTAAACACTATCAATTTAAATGATCCTTGTGTTTCTATTTTTTAATACTATAAGACTTCCTTGAATTTAATGAAAATGAAAGTACAACATACCCAAACTTATGGGACACTTTGAAAGCAGTGTTAAGAGGAAAACTCATAGCTTTGAGTGCCTCCAAAAAGAAACTGGAGAGAGTATACACTAGCAGCTTAACA
>CM052703.1:128788041-128839123 GCA_028551405.1 Uromys caudimaculatus | reverse complement strand
GGCGGGTAGGTGGGAGGAGGAATTCCCTCACAGAGGCGGGGAGGGGGAGGGGACACGGGGTTTCTAAAGAAAAGGGGAATCATCGGAAATGTAAATAAAATATCAAAAATAAATAAATAAATAAATAAATAAATAAATAAAAACATTTCTATTCATTTTCCATTTGTTATGTGTATGTGAGCCCTCATTGAGCAGAGGCTTCAAATCCAATGAAGACAGATGTCATTAGGTGACTAATTATAACTTAAGTCCTCTGACAATGAAGTGCATGTTTTTACAAAGCTTGGACTCTAACATCTTCCTTTACATTCATGTGTATGTATCTGGATGTGGGGCAGGTGCCTGAGGCAAGGTGTACCCTGGATCTGCAGTTGTAGGCAGCAACTGGTAGATGGGAACAGACTTCAGGTCAGCAATAAGTACAGTTGGTTCCCTTAACAGCTAAATTGTCTTCTTGAACACTCCAAGTTTCTATTTAAATGATGTCACTATTTAAAGTGCCTGTGAGTACTTTTGAAAGATCCATAAATATCTGAATATCTACTAGATATCTCTGAGGCAAGTCAAACACATACAATAAAGTAAATACCATCCTATTATTCACTTATATAAAAAATAATTGTGAGGAGTAGAAAGGTGGTTCAGCCATTTTCTGATCCTGAGTTGTATTCTAAGAAGAAAACTGTAATAGAAAACTTGCAACTCATCCTAAATGTGATATAACAAAAACATTATACGATATAGCATTCTATATCCATGAGCATAACTGCCATTACCAAGTTTTACCCTTGAAAACATTTTTAGTTACTGTGTGTGGTAGTGTGAGTAGGAAGTGTCCCATAGACTCATGTGTTGTGTGTTCAGTCCATAGAATGTGAAACCATTAGGAAGCGTGGCCTGGTTGGGTCGGGAAGTTTTGAGGTATCCTCTACTGCAGCTATGCCCAGAGTGGCGGTCTCTCCTTGCTGCCTACTAATCAAGATCTAGGATTCTCAGCACCTAAAACACTCTATCTGCCATGTTCCCCTATGACAAAAATGAACTAATCCCTGAAACTGTAAGACAGCACCAATTAATTATTTCCTTTATAAGAACAGCCATTTTAATGGTATCTTTCACAGTATTAAAACCTAGCTAAAACAATATGTATCACTCAAAATAAAATCAGTTTAATACTTACCAGAAATTATATCTTCTCTTTTCCATTAGTTAGAGCACTACTCTTTGCTGATGCATAAGATGCAGAAGTTTCTAACATTCCTCACAAATTATTTGAGAAACCAGAAAGGTTGCTAGAAATACAGAGTTGTATAGGCAATCCAGCACCATCATGATGTTGACAAAGGTATTGGCACAAATTGTCTTTTAACATTTCTTCTTGCTTTGATGCTTATTTGCAAATGCCCTCATAAAATACAAAGGCAAAAGAATGTCGTCTTTTTTCTATTTATGAGTATTAAAATTTTAACATTCTTCCTGAACATGTTTTCTGTTTGCATAAACTGTTCATTCTAGATGGTCTCATGTGGCAATTTCCAAGCATGTATTTACTTTAATTCACTTGCACAGATCTTCAATTATTACTGTAAAATAACACATATTATGATACAAAAGTATTAACTTCCTGAAGACACAACATATACATAATCAGGAATTTCTTAACTATCTCTTTTAGTATGAGCTAAAATACGTTTATACGGCAACTTGTTCCTTTGTTCAATTTATAATACAACAACCCCGCTTCCATAGAATAATTCATTGTTAAATTACATTCACCTTAAGCTATAATCCTTATGTTCTTTTCATAGATCTGGTACTTAGCTATCTTTACTATTCAACAACAACAACAAAAAAAAAAACAAATTACATTCAAAAATCACAAATAATGAAATCTTAGGAGATAACTCTAAAATTGCAACAACAACAACAACAACAAAAAAACATATTCTTACAATTTCTTTTGTGTTCTAGGGAGGTGTTCAGTTTTTCTTTGTTTTCATGCTTTCTTTTGACACAAGGCCTAATGAGCCCGGGCTGTTCTCAAACTGAGTATGGAGCTGTGTATAATCTTGGCAGGTACTGGGATAAAAGTTACTCATTACGCTCAACTCACATTTTAATTTCTATTGATTGCCTTTAATACGATACAGGCTGCTTTTTCTTACAGAATACTAGATATTTACATTTAATAATATTAGACGAAAAATATATAAAATTTTTCAATTGCCTAAGGATGTATAAATACAGAAAAACATTTAGAAATATTACAGGATATATATTTACCACAAATTGAATTTAGTCATAACATTGAACTTGGTGAATTTATTGGATTATGAATAAGATACTAACTTTATAATTTGTAAAGTGGGAATACAGATGGAAATCCACAATGCAAACATAAATCTATATACTATTAGAACATAAATATGTAAATGCAATCATTGCAGGTAAAAGTAAATAAATGTGCCAATGGTAAATCACCAAGTAGCAATGTTTTTAAATTTTTCTAATTAATTTACAATTTATAAATACTTTTTCACAGTTCATCTATCTTGGAGATAAAAAGCACCTTATTTTTTTCCTGTAATTTTGCTTCATATAAACAGTATATGAAAAACTGGCCTATTCTTTTCTACATAAGAAACAAGTCATAAACAGTTTTACATTTAATACACTTAGTAGTTATCTATTACATTGTAAGACTTTACTGGTATGGTTTAATTAATGTTAGGTTACAATGAAATATTTACAGGCTTAGATTTTGTTAAGAATGCATCTGTAAAAATAAATTTTTCAAACATATATATATATATATATATTTACAGCATATGTTGAGTGATGTCATACAATGTAAATATAATACTGTATTAACTCACTCACAAATGTAGAAAAACTCTTCCAAGAGATATTTCCCATAGTGCCGAAATAGAAATATTTAGACAATGGCCTTTCATTACTACACCACCAAACTATAATATATGGCATTAGTAACAGTTTTGTGTGTCCAATATAAGCCTTACATTAAGGTTAATGAAATGTTTCCAGGAGATGAGCAGCCAATGTTGAACTTTCTCATTCCTCTATGTTTTTTATTAACAAGGAACAACCAAAATAAATTTTAAAAATCACACTCAAGAATACTTTAAAAGCATGAAAGTTTATAATGATGTATTTACAAAAAATTATACCCTGTGACACTCTATACATCTAGAAAGACTAGATGTTAAAATTTTGTATTTGACTATTATTTACAAAGTTGTCTTGAATATTGTCATGCAACAAGGGAACACATACAAAATTTTGTAGTGTTCCTAGAGGTAGTACAAAATTTTCATGAATGTCGATTAAAAAAAGTTTTCAAAAAAACGTTTGAATCAGTAGCCTCATTAATTCTCAGAAACCCAACTGCATATCCATCGTGTCATTTTTTTTTAAATGTGCAACTCAAATGACAAAATAGTCAACTATTCTGAGAATGGAGTCAATATACAGTGTTTATAAATTACTCCTCTGTGATTCAAACAAATATGAAAAATTCTGAGCTCCATGATCCCCTTCAATGTGTCATCTTCACTGTAAAAGACAATAGTATTTGCAGTATATTTATAAACTTAAAATTTATTTATCTCATTACCTCTATAATTACTAGATGATTCATCTAAAATTCTCACTACTTAGTTCCATTTTGCCATTTATCAGAAGACTACAAAGCATGAAATTCTCATATATTTTGACAATTTAGAAAAAAATTTCATTACACATTTTAGTGTTTAGTAAAGCAAAATGAAACATCATAGGCCATTTATATAGCATGATTTTCAGATCAAAGTGACACTATAATTCTTTTACTTGAATTATACTCAGAAATAAATCTTGATGCCATTATAGAATATACAGACACTATATATATATGTGTGTGTGTATATATATATATATATATATATATATATATATATATATATATATACTTTTACTATCACACCAACACAATATTTTCTCATATTCAGTGTTGGCATTCACAAAATCACTACTTCATCAATGCTTTATGATAGTAAAGATAGATTAACCTCTGTGCATTATCCTCAGCATTTGGGAAAAAACATAAAATTCCTATCTTAAAATCAATGAATGCATTAGTAACACTAGAGTCAAAATGACTAGGAACATGTTCAGGGAACTATCAGACTAGCTTCCAAATTCTTTACTTCTAGAATATATTATTTGGAAAGGAGGATGAAAGCTATTGTGTTAGAAACACAGATGCACTTTACAAAAATAAAATGAAATACATTCTAAACCAATTTTGCTATATTGGAAAAATCTACAGCTCCAGTCTCCTTGAAAAAATCTTGTATCATATTCCAATAAGTTTTGTTATCTAAGTCCTTAAACTGACACTTTGGCTAGACTTCAGAGTAATTTTGAGCATCATTTCATCATGCTCACTCAGTAAACACAGCTCATCATAAATCCAGCCAAGGTCCTCCAGAAGATAATTTTAAACTGTAAAAATGGAATATAGTACATGTTTACCTGTACAGATCCTGTTGGAACAGGAGTTTGAGGGGCCTGTGTTAGAGTAGTGGCAAACCTTAAGACTTAGGGGAACACTTCCATGATAGAACTATTATTGCTTCACATAAAACTCTGGGCTAGATTAACAGCCTAAAAATAATATAACCTGGCCATGCAAAGTATGCAGTTAGTTGTCCAGCGAGGTATACAAGAGGTCCTTCCTTTGAGTAGGACCTGGGAGTGCACAGACACACATTAATGAATGAGTGAATGAGTGAATCAATGGTTGTGTGGCAAGCCTATAAAACAAGCACTTGCAATGCCAAGGCAAGAATATTGTGAATTGGATGCCAGTGTGGCTGAGTTACATAATGAGACCGAGTCTCAAAAGGCAAAACAAACAAACCAAAAACCCAAACAAAACAAAACAATGAAAACAAAACAAATCCACACAGCCTGCCTGGTCTGTTTGACACTAAGAAAGAAACTGTTGTCAATGCTCTAGAGTTCATCACAGCATAAAAATATAGCCAATATAACAAAGCAACAATCTAACCTGTAGTATTTTTACCCATCTTAACAGTGATTCATTGACCACTCTTATGTCTAACTGAACAGTTTGATGACTACCAAAACTTTTAAAATGTGCTCTTAACAAATCACTAACTAGGGCTGGAGAGATGACTCAAAGGTTAAGAGCCCTGAGTGCTCTTCCAGAGGCCCTAAATTCAATTCCCAGCAACCACATGGTGGCTCACAACCATTTGTAATGGGACCTGATGCACTCTTCTGGTGTTTCTGAAGATAGCTGCAGTGTAATCAGATACATTAAATAAATCTTTATAAATAAATAAACAAATTCGACTAACTATTTCAAAAGATATGAATATCATTAATTATATAGCAGTGGTGCATGTCCTTAATCACACCTCTCAGGAAGCCCTATCTCCTAGTACACTTGAGTGACAAGTAGATATCTATGAGTTCAAGGCCTGATCTTCAGAGCTAGTACCAGGACAGCCAAAGCTACACAGAGAAACCCTATCTCAACCTTTTGCAATTGTTACCCAAGACATGACAAAATGGAAAGTTTCTAGAGGGAAATTAGCAGTATTATCCGTATAAGTAGAATACTTTAGACAGAATAAAGACAATGTTCCCTTAATACAAATGCTAATTAATCTAAAGCAAGGTCTAATGCTCCTCAGTCCTGTGAAGATTGAGAATAAAGTTGTAAAAGACTTTTTAGCAATGTTTCATGCCTTAGAGAAAGAATTCATTGGCATAAAATAAAAACTAGTGTAACACTGATGCAGATACTTGAACAAGTTACACAGCAGACCAGAAGCAACTAATAAAAGAAGCTACACCAAACATTGATTTTCAACATAGAGCAATGTTATACAAAAAAAGCTGTCATATCCATTATGATTTCCACAATGATTAGTCATTTCTTTGATTCAAATAAACTAAAGACAAATTGGGTGTTGTGTTAAGGATGTTTCTGAAATTTAAATTTAAGTACTCATATACATTTCAAATAGCTAGTGCCCATATGGATTCTCCTGACACTTGCTCTAAGTATATGACTTCAAAAATTTATCCCTGAGCACGTTTATTATGTTTGGCAAGTATTATAAGGAAATTCCTACAATTTTCTGATAAAAATTATTGAAAGACAATGCACCTGATCACCTAAGAGCTCTGACAAGATTATATAAAATAATTAAGGTTTTTATGCTTACCACTTGATTTATTCCTCAGTTCACAGATCCATGTATTAATTTATTATTCTTTCTCTTTTGTTAGTATGATGTAGCTCATTATATGGCTTTGGCTGGCCTAGAACTCATTATGTAAGTTTTAACAATCTTCTTTTGTTGGACTACAGATTACAGGATCATGTTATTTTCTAATCTACCCAGATCAATTCAGAACCTCTAAATTATTATTTGAAATAACTATATGCAAAGCTATATGTCAAAAATACGTCACAAAAGTGGAAAAAAAATATATTTCTCCTGAGTGGGCCAAGGTTGGTCTTCTGTGCATTCAAAAGTGAGAGAGAGCTAGGAATATGGCATAGTAGGCAAGATGAAAGCTAGGTGAGTGTGAAAATTTGCAGGCAATCCTAGCATTAGAGGGGATATTCACATCAAGACATCAAGCTAACTAGGAAGCTAAACTCAGAATCAGGAACCTCTAGATTCATGTGAGACACCAAGATCAATATATGAAGTGGAGAGCAATAAAAGATGATACCTTTGTGACCTTCATATAGTTTTGAACTCACATGTATACATTTACAAACTCTACAATATGTATGTGCATATACAACACATACATGTATACATATGAAAAAGAAAACATTTGGGGAAAATGCCAACACACCATCACTAACAGATATGGAAGGCAGTGATTCCAATAAACTACATGTATGATGAACTTTTTCAAGATTTCAGAATGGAAAGGGAAGTGCAGAAATGATAGAAACAACAAGAAAAATCACTCATGAAACAAGGAGCTAAAGGAGCAGTAATTTTCACTGTCATTTTTAAACTACCACAGATGTCCTAACAGCAACAATCTACTACTCTAGTGTCAGTATGACTATTCTAAAGGTAAATATATATTCTCCTGTCTGACAACCTAAGTTTAATCGCAAGAACTATTCCTCTTTCTGCTTAACTACCTTCTTAAATATACTAGCATGTGGTTCTTTAACACACCCTATTTAACTCTCTTTGCTTATCAGGTGGATCCTTAGGCAATAGAAGATGGATCCTAGTTCCCACCATTCTCTTTTAAGTAAAAATTTCCCATTTCAGCTGGTAAAGGCTCTCCAATCCAATAAAATTTATGGCATTTGTGTTTTACCTTTTAACCAAAGAAGGATAACTGTCTTAGGGTTTCAAGTCCTTCACAAACATCATGACCAAAAATTAAGTTGGGGAGGAAAGGGTTTATTCAGCTTACTCTTCCATGCTGATATTCATCTCCAAAGGAAGTCAGGACTGGAACTCAAGCAGGTAAGGAAGTGGGAGCTGATGCAGAGGCCATGGAGGGATGTTCCTTACTGGCTTGCTTTCCCTGGCTTGCTCAACTTGCTTTCCACCCACAAGGGGCCCTCCCCCCTTGATCACTAATTGGGAAAATGCCTTACAGCTGGATCTCATGGAGGCACTTTCTCAACTGAAGCTCCTTTCTCTGTGATAACTCCAGCTTGTGTCAAGCAGACACATAAAACCAGCCAGTACAATAACTAAAATATCCCTACATATACATTGTAAATATCAATAATGACAAGATAAAAAAAAAATCACAGCACAAAGACAGGCAAATATTTAAGCACTGTAAGAATGGCCAGCTAAATAATCAAACAGAATATGGGTGCAGTTACCAATTAGTCATGGGTTCTTAGTATTCTATATCAAGAATGTACATAATACTTAAAACTTATTTCCTAAAATAAAACAATTTCTAACATAATAAAGAACTGCTATATTTATTCAGTTAATAACTCTACAGTGACACTTGTTAATCAAATGTAGCCACCAAAAGAACAGGTTATTGACATACTCACCACATTCCACAATGTACATGCTCCATAAACATTACCCATTTGTCCTGATTGATATAACTTACAAATCTAGAAAGGTGCTTTCCATTTTTTTCATGAGTTGGGAACTCCATTTCATAAGTATCCATGTGACCAGGCCTTTTGTGATCCAAGGACATTTCATTTTTGCTTTCAACAAATACAAAATGCAAAAAAAAAAAAAACCCCAAAATTACTTTAAAATACTTATATAAAAGATGTTACAGGAAATGGAAAATTGCAACACTCCATTTTTCAGTTCTGAGGATGCAATATTCTCACTTCAAACATGATCATTTGCTTTCATTTTCTAAGTGGGCCTGTAAACTAACAATTGTCTCATCAGAGCATCCCAAGTGCTGTTATTACAAGTATGTATCACTGTGCATATCTAAAAAAATTTTCTATTGTGAACAATAAGCAATGTAATATAGAGTGAGGCACATTGACTAGATTTCAGAGTCACTCTAAGCTCAATTTTTGAAATCATTATATTCAGACAAGGTCCTACGTCATCATAAATCTAGTCAAGGCCTCTGTAAAATGTTCTTATTTTTCAACAAAAGAGTACATTACCTTGGATGGGTTATGTTTCTGTTTTAAATAGCAGCTATTAGGATTTACAGCTTTGTTTTAATACTACAGGGTGGTAGTCATGGTCATGAAACTTCATAACATTCATTGAAAATTTCTTTCTTCAGTCATTAACTATATTGACAGAATAATATGAACACAGATATAATGTATTTCAGAATTGTATACTGTTCTACCAAAAGCATGCTTTAATACATTTTATAAAATTCATATACTGAGATGACACATATAAAGAAAAGAATGAACAGCTTCTTTGAAAGGTGATAAAAGAACTAGGAAGCAATTTCAAATTTTTAACTGTATAAACCTGTTTAAATCACTAGATAGCAGAATCAAGTCTGTAAAATTATCAGACAAGCATTTCATTGTATCTTAACTTATAACTTTTGTAATTCACTTTCCACCACCAATATACTATTATACAAAATAGTCTCTAGGAAACCAGTTTCTAATGCATAAACAGATAATACTTCAAAAATTAAGCTATAATAATTAATGACTAAAAAGTTGAAAATGTGTATTTTCTGAGTAATCCTCAAAATTCTGATGTTGGGACAGGGTTTTATTGTATGCCTTGAAACTGTACTACTGATCCCCTTGCCTCCATTTCCAGGACACACCAATGCAATTGCTTTATGTTTCTTCAGAATCAAACACACCTTCATACAGCTGGACAGAACTATCCTACATACCCAAACTCATTGTTCTTTTCAATGTGTGTGTCTTATTGTTTCTATAATAAACCTCTTCATCCTCTGCTAAACATAAATGATGTCAGTCAAGTTCTTTAAGGATTCAGAGTAAATAACTATGTATAATAAGAAATTAGAGAGCTAATATCAAAATTATTTAGGAAACGTGCTCATCTAAATATTAGAATTAGGATGAAGTAGGGCATGATATATCCGTAATACTAGAACTTAGCATGTGTAGGCAGAAGGATAGTGTGCACAGTCATTTTTGCCCATAGGGGAAATTTGAGGTCAGCCTAGGTTATGAGACCTTGTATCAAATTCCCCTAAAACAGACACTGTAGGATATCTTAGTGGTTAGGAGAATTTTATGTATCAAAAATTCTAACATGCACATTTATAGACTGGCATGTTAATGCATAATTCGAACCTATAAAAATTCTTTAAAAAAGTTTGTAATAGTCTATAATACATAGTCCAGATTGATATTTACACTAGCAAAATGATGTTCACCTTACAACTCACCTCTGAGGAATGATCACTTTTAGTTCAGGAATAAGACCATAGATTTTCTTCAAATGTGTAGTCATCACCTACACCCAAATCTCAGAGCCTCCTGTTTACCAACCTCCAGAACATGGGAGGGTGGGTTAATTAGCAACTCCTCCTAGACGTAACAGAAGCTGTGCAATACCATCAGCAGACATAACTGACATGAATACTGGAAATTCCACAAGGACCCACACAGATGAACTATCATTGACTTCAGAGAATGTGGCTTCTTCAGGGAAAAGGTTTTATAATTTATTTAATACTAATTAATGAACCTAAACAAATGTACAAACAAACAAACAAACAAAAAACAAAATGGACCCAGTACATAGTGAATGTCTGTGTGTGTGCACATGCATGGAATGCCTGTATATGTGTGTATATGTGTGTATGTATGTTTGTAAATGTAAATATAGACTTAAGTAATAGAGCATGTTTGGAAGATTGGAAAATACCTTGTATTCCATGTTATAATTCATGAGCAATAATGGCATACCAGTTCCATAACTGATGTGAATTTAGTTACCTGATTAAATATCTCCATGCACCTTTAAGTGTGACATATTTAAGTGACCAGAATACCTTGTGAATCTTAGCAAGTTAATCTTGATTTTCCTTATCTGAAAGGTTTTGAACCAATTCATGAAGTAAATGTCAGAAATCAGGAAAACATTTCAACCATCTTAGCTTAAGAAACTAGCTTGAGCAAACTTCATGTGTTTGTTTACTTAGTATAAACGTAATATAGTAATCTTTAACAATAATTTCACCAACAAAACCACATTTGGTTTTACTCTAACAAAGTCAGCAGACAAAGAAAAACCCCAATTCAATTGCTCTATGTATTTATTATCTATAGATAATGCAGTAAGAGGGGTCAAAAAGCTTGCAGGCTACACAATTTCACAAGAAGCATTGTAGGGAAAGACAAGGGCTGAAATTTATCAACTGTATCTTAGGGTCTTGGTGGACGCATTCCTGGGGGAGGTGGGCCTAGAAAGGAAAAATTAAAAAAATTCCATTAATGGTATCAAGAGTATATAAATACTGAAGGACCTGGATGTCATTCATAGGTCCTAACATAACCACTGACCTCTAATTCCTGGTGGAGGGGGTCTCATTCCTGGAGGGGGCATGCCTATAGGTGTCCCTCGAGCAGGGGGAAGGCCAATTGGTGGGCCCATGGGTGGTCTCATACCAGGTGGAGGAGCCATAATTCCTGAAAATTTGACAAAAAAGTAAACACTACATGTCAGCTCAGTAAAGCTGTTACAATTTAGCACAAACAATGGTTAAAGAAATGAACCAACAATGGGAATTAGAAATGAAGTTCCCTATAATATAAAACCAGAATGTCACAATAATATCAAAGAACCTATATCTTTCATTACATATGTCAACCAAGCATCAAACTACATGATGTACTACAAAAGTAACATGGCTAAAAGAGGCTCTGGTATAATGGTGACAAAGCTTGTGGGAGCAAGCGTTATCTGACTGGGTTTTAAGTTCCTCTCCTTGAGATGGGACCAATCACAAACAGCTCCTTAGCCAGGAATCTGAGATTAGATTGGCCACAAACCTAGTGGACAATAAAATATTATCACTCTGCTAAAGAAATGTAGCACCAATGACATTCTGACATCCTGAAGATCAGTGACTTGTGAAGTCATCATCACAGAAGTTTCCTCCAATAGATGAAAACAAATATAGAGACACACATCCAGACAAAGTGCACAGAGAGACCTTGAAATACTAGGCCTCCTTTAAATATCTGCCTGAAATCCTCAGGAAACCCTACTGAAGAGGAGGAAAGAAACTGTAAGAGTCAGTAAGGATGGATGACACCAGGGAAAGAGTCTAGCAAGAAGACTAATGAACATGTAGTATTATACCAAGCTTGCACTTGTCTAAGTAACATTGGGTTCTTGTACTGATAATGGAAGTGAACATAAGCTTCCATCCTACCCATTAAACTATCTTCAGTTGGTAACCACTTGCAAAAAAAAAAAGTCTCGGGCTGGAGAGATTGCTCAGCAGTTAAGAGCACTGATTGCTTTTCCAGAGGTCCTGAGTTCAATTCCTAGAAACCACATGGTGGCTCACAACCACCTGTAATTGGATCTGATGCAGTCTTCTGGTGTGTCTGAGGACAGCTACAGTGTAGTCATACAAATAAAATAAATAAATAAATCTTTAAAAAAAAGTCTCAATGGATATATCAGCACAGTTAAAAAGAAGTCCATGTCTATCTTTAGATAGTAATAATAATAATAATAATAATAATAATAATAATAATAATAATAAACAACTATCTTTATAGTATATTTGGAGTTTGTCTCATAATCCTTTGTCTGAACACCTACTAATTTTTATCTTTTGCTTAAATTTACATTTTCTGTTTTGTTTTTTATGTGTTTCCTATGTGTGAGAGTGAATGTGTATTAGTAAAAATTTTTTTTGGTGGGGGGTGTTCTTTCGATCCTTGTTTTGGCCTAATCTGGTTTGAATTCTAATTGAGATTAAAGAAAGTGTGTCAATTTAGGTGAATGGGGAAGTAGGGAGGAAAAGTCTTCATCAGAATATATTTAGAAAGAACATTATTTTCACTAGGCAGGGGTGGTGGACACCTTTAATCCCAGTACTCAGGTGGCAGAGGCAGACAGATTTCCATGTGTTTAAAGCCAATCCTTTTATACACAGAGTTCCTGGACAGTCAAGGCTACACAGAAAATCTTTCAAAAAAAAAAAAAAAAAACCAAAAACCCAAAAAACATCTATTCTCAATTGATAAGAAATAAATTAAAGTACTCCTGAAATTCAATAATTCCTAAATTCTTAGCAAGATAATGAGATAATACCTTATCTCATCTCAATCACAGTACTTAAGATGGTATTTCCTCAAGATTATAGAATCACTTAGAAACCAAATCACCATTATTTATCATAAAGTCTTTACCTGGAGGTGGGGTTGCTCTGCCTACAGGTGGAGGTGGAGTTCCCCGTCCTGGAGGATACTGAGTTGGGGCTCCAGCAATGCTAGCAGTAGCAGCAACAGCAGCAGCTGCAACAGTGCCTCTTCCCTGTGGGGTCATGACCTGTGAAATTATGCCAAGAAGACAAAAGGTGTGATAGTCTCTTTTTCCAAAACAAGAAAATTAATACTAAATATGTTCTACTACAAATTTAATTGTGTCTTGTACTTGTCTTACTCTTATTTCATTTATGTTAATGAAGAATAAATGTAGGGACTAATGCATAATAAGCAAATGCTCCTGCTGAGCTGCTGAGCCAACAGCCTGGAACTTTTATTTTGTTTGTGGGTTTATGTTTGTTGGTAGTTTCTTTCTTTTGTTGTTTGTTCTTCCTTTGAGACAATGGTCTCTCTATCTGGTATTCCTGGCTGTGCTAGAATTCCTTATGATCTATCTGCCTCAGCCTTCAGAATACTGACAGCAAAAGCATGCATTACACATACAGCTTTAATCTCATATTTTTAAATCTTAGCACGTTAACATTTTTTTCTAAGCTTGTGATTGTTTTCAATCTGGCATATATAACTGAATATTTAATTATATCAAGTCAAAAGTTTTTTTAACTTAGCAGTTATTAGTGCCTTCATTTTACACACTTGCATATCAGATCTTTTTAGACCCTATACAACTTAAATATTATAGACAAAGCTTCATGTTTCCACATGCCATCATTCCCAGGCTCTACTCATATTTTCTCATTAATAGAAAACTTTTTTTCTGATTCATACCTGCTGAGATGGGCCTCCAACTCCTCGGACAGGGCCTGCTAATCCAGCAGGAGCTTGGGGAATAGGTACACCTGCTGGTACTCCTCTGCCAGCTGCTCTTCCAACTCCAGGGCCACCTGCAGCACCAGCAAGAGGCACACGAGCAATCCCAGTCTAAAACAAAAATGTATAGCTTACACAACAGGTTGAATTTGCTCAAAACTAATTTTATTGAAAGGTAAATTCGGTAAGTCACCTTACAATTCACCTATCTCCGATCGCTTTATATACAAATGAATAAGTGATGGTATAATACAACAAATAGTCTTCAGCACCCTTCAGATTTTGAATATAAAACATAAACAGTTCAAATCCTGAACAACTTTTCCCAATAAAAATTCATCTATATTCTGTCCTTCATAGATATTGTATTCATTTTACCTACTAATAGAAGTAGCATGTTGCTATCAGAGTACAAGCATTGCTTTGGTCAAGTCAAAATATATGCCCTTTCTTACTACACTAGAAAATGTAAATAAAGTATACAAGTTCAAGGCTAAACTTTAATGCTTTTCCATAAGGATATATGCAAATATGAATGGGTTCCAGTTTGTCCAGTGATTGGACAAACTATATTATGTGATTGATAATTATTGACCCCAAAACCTTGTGAAAACAGAGTAACTCTAAGAAAAAAAAAGAAGTCAATTCCTTACCATAACTTAGGGAGTATCTAATACATGGTGCATAGGTGGAATCATAAATAAATACTTAATTCTCTAAAGATATAGCTTAACCAAGTACTGGTATTAAGTACTAGGTACATTAATTATAGTCTCCTCTACTGTATACTGATAATACATTCAAATAACAAAATGCCCTCCTCATTATGCCTCAGCCCTTTGTATATAAATTAAAAAGGAAAGTCAAAAACATGCATGTCTGGTCCTACATCTTCCTTACATCTTTAGGAGGTGGACCTTCCACAGTCATGGAAACCAAGTTTTCCCCACGTAGCAAGACCAGACCCAAAACCCGTTTTTCTTCACGTTCTGGCTGTTTTGCATTCTTTGGCCTATAAATAAGAAGTAAATAAACATTCGTGAAATCATTTTGTGATTCTTATCAAAGATTTCATTTTAAACTCAATGCAACATTTCTCATATAAACAATGATTTATTTGCCTGTTTACTCTGAGGACTTAGTCATGTAAAAATAGTAAAATTATTTTCCTGTGAATGCTTGCTGAATATTATAAAAATATAAAATATGATGTTCTTTTGCAAAATTTAGATACAGGTTACATGACAAGAACTAGTTAAGTAGGCATACTTGAAGCCTCAATTATAATAAAATGATAAATGTATTATAAACTATAACCAAATAATATTGACATCAGATTTTTATTTTTGTCAGCATGATATGCATCCAGTGGCAATGATGCAATGTCAGGATTTATCTGAATCCTGAGAAAGGTCTAACAGGTTAAGATAGCAAAACTGACACATTAAAGTGTCTATATTCATATTCACTAGTCACTCTATGCAATTACTTTAGCTCAAATCTTCCCTCTAATTCCTGCCTCCCACATCCATGACCCAAAACAGCCTTACTTGATCTTCCTGAACTCATCACAATCACAGAGGATCAAATTCATATGCTTGTCAAAAGCCTTAAAGGTGCCAATGAAGATTCTCCCATCTTGCAGGATACATCTCATTCTATAGTCAATATGCTGCAGCATCTTGCTACTCTTGCCCACAGTCTGCCAATTATAAGGGAACATCAATGGTAAGTGCAACTGTAATCCAGTTTTCTAACATTAGCTTATTCATTACCTACATTTATAACTATGTCTCTTCAATAGTTTCTTTTTCAAATGTTGTCTAATTACTGAAATATCAAGTTGAATTAGGATCAATATAAATATCTCTACACTTCTCAGTACCTTAAAGTATTATCTTATCTAACAAGATTAATAGAATTTCCTCCTAAATTTCAACCTAGTTCCCCCTCAGAGTTGCTATTTCAATGTTCTAGCTTTCCTTCTACAAGATTACATATACTTCTAACAGAGCACCTGGTCCTCTGAATTATTTTTGTAAACATAAAAAAATTACTTCAACAAAAAACTCTGAATACCAACTCAATGAGCTTACAATGATCCATTAGCACTCCCAAATGGCACCCAGATCCATCAGACCCACATCACTATTATTAAAAACATTTAAATAGGATCAGGGTTACAAGATATTGGACTTGATCCACACATGATGACCATAAGGCACTATTCTTCCTGCCTCCAACACCAAAATGTTGGTTTTAGGCATGAGTCACAATACTTAAATCTGAGAGTAGCATATTTTCTAAATCTGTTCTTTTGACTTTCAGAATAACAGTAAACTATAGGACAATCTCTCTTTATCCAACTGTATTTCTCTCTTAATTAAATCAAAAGCTGTTCTTTCACAGTAGTCTGTCATGGTGATCTGCAATTTGATCTAAGAGTCATCTAACTACAAGTTGGTCTCTTAAAAGATTTAGTCATTGAATAAGCATTACATAAGGCATGCTTCCCTTGGTACTCTTTCCAAAGCTTTTGGTCACCCTATTCTGAATACACATAGGTCATCTCTTAATAATTAAGCAGCGGAATGAGCATCCTTCTCTATGGATGAATCATTATTTCTAAATATTTTTTACTAAAAAAAATCCATACATTGAGAAACTATGAGGTAGGGTCACTAAATCAGCTATCCTACCCTTTGCTCAAATGTACAACTTACCATGATTGCTGTTCCACAATAGCCGTTGTCAACACTAAACTCTCAAGATCCTTAATACTTAGGGGAGGACTATAAATAAAGGTTTGATGCAGGCTATTAACACACAATGTAAGCTTGACCAAAGTTTCACAAACAGTGGATGGATCCTGCAGAGGAAAACATACTACATTTGTACCTCAATCCATGGTTTAAAAATCAACAATTTTCAAACAGTATAACTTCAAAAATATGTTCTCTCTCATGTTCAACAATGAACAGTTCCAGTCCTCCATCTTAACACTACTGTTACCCACCAGATCTATGAAATCCATTGGCCACCAATATTGGGAAGGTTCCTGGATGTTTCTGGATGCATTTATAGGCCAGATAGCAATGCTGCCTACCTTTCTGGCGACCTTGTGATCACAGTATATATTTTAAGCTTGAGAAATCCACCTGTATCTGTTCACTCAGCAGTGGTTTGACAGATGTCACCTACAATTCCCAGCATTTAATTTTTTTAATGTTTTGTCTGCACACATTTTTGTATCATGCATGTGCCTGGTGTTCAAGGTAAAAAAAGGTATCAAAAATCCCTTAGAACTTAAGTTACAGCTAGTTGTGAGCCCCCATGAGTGCTGGAAACCAAGAGGGAGACTTCTGTAGAACCCAGAGATATCTCAAAACATTACCAGGTTTTTATACAAGTGCTTATAAAATTAGATCCTCTTGCTTGGAAGGAAAGCACTTATATTCACCATCTTTACATTAAATATTTATTTTATAATATGAAAATATTTTTAAAACATTATATTTCAAAAACACCCACATTTTTCAGTTTCCAAAAATTTATTACTATCTCATTTACTCCTCAGTTCAAAATCTACTTTTACCCCTCTTAAAACCACAATGGATAATCTTCACTCAACAACCACTGAGTGTGTCATAGAACAGCACTGAAAACTGACATATGGTTACAATAAAAGTATACATAATGCTGAGGAAGAATTCAGGGTCTATATAGCAGGAAGAGTTTTACAGAAAGTTCGAGAACTTTTTAAGTATTAAAGAAGTAAATGTAAAACACAATAAAGGCCTAGGAATATAGCCCTTTGTTAGAGACTGATTGCACGTTAAAAGCATAAATTTTTAACAAATACTTGGCCATATTTATTTCAGCCTAGCATAGAATTTTCAATGCTTTTCCTTAGCCTCCTATGTGTTAGGATTACAATGGCACCCTGCCCATATTTAATCAGACGTTTAAATGAGAATCTGAAGGTAAAGATGTGAAAGTACAAACTCTTGATTTTTAGAGGAAAGGCATTATAAAGCCCAATCTGGCCTTAAATTTACTATTATCTATTTTCACCAGTGTTCTATTAAGATTAGCCTTGAAGAAGGTAACAAAATATTGATTTAAAATAAATCATGTCCTGCCTTGTTCTCCCTCATTTCCCTATGATTCTGGATAGGTAAAACAAATAAAGCCTTTCCTTCTCCTCCCCACCAAAAAAAAAAAAATAACCACCACCAACAAAAACTTGTATGGTTAAATGCTGATGAGAAGCTGGGAGAGGTTAAGTCAGGATAGAATTTTACCTAGAAAATCAATGCTAGCCTGGAGTACATAGGAAAACTGGATATCTCCAAACAAAACAAACAGAAAAGCTACCACATAAAATAGTTACATGTACTAAAATAAATGTTTATGACCAGAATCCTTCATATTATGTTTGGGGAATTCGGAGAATATTTGTACGCATAATATTATCACATCTAAAATTCGTCACATTTTGCCAGGAGGTGGTGGAAAACGCCTTTAATCTCAACACTCAGTAGCCAGAGGTTGGAGGATCTCTGAGTTCAAGGCCACCCTGGTCTACAGAGCAAGTTCCAGGGCATCCAGGGTTACATAGAAAAATCCTGTTTCTACAACAAAAAAATGTATCTGTCCCTGAGTTGCTAGGATTAAAGGCATTTGCTACCATGCACAGCTGTGTCAAATTCCCAAAACTACTTTTCTTACTCTGAAGTTTATATAACTCCTCTTAGTCTATGATGAATACTCCTATGATGAATTCTTCCTACAGTTTTTTCTTTCCTATCTTAATGTATCACAAATAACTCAACTAACTAATCTTTGTTTTGGCACATATTTCACAAACAAAGGCTAGCAAGCTGTCTCTCAACATGGCATGATATTTCTTTGGTGTTTTGTTTTGTTTATGAGATAGGGTTTCTCTACATAGCCCTGGCTGTTCTGAAACTCAAATAAGTAAACCTGGCTCACATCACAGAGATCTAACTGCCTCTGTCTTCTTTGTGCATTAATGGAAAGCATCGTCAAGTTTATGTTAGAATTGCCAGTATTATCCATGTGAAGTCAAACTTATGGATAATGGTGTGTGTAATGAATGTATCTAATCCAAAAAATTATTAAAAAATTAATTATTAGATGAGCTGGGCAGTGGTGGCGCATGCCTTTAATCCCAGCACTTCGGAAGCAGAGGCAGGCAGATTTCTGAGTTCGAGGCTAGCCTGTTCTACAGAGCAAGTTCCAGGACAGCCAGAGCTATACAGAGAAACCCTGTCTCAAAAAACCAAAAAAAAAAAAATATTAGCTGGACAGTGGTGGCACACACCTTATTCCTAGCACTCAGGAGGCAGACAGATCTGAATTTAAGACTAGCCTTGTCTTCAGAGAAAATTCAAGGAGAGCCAGGGCTATATAAATAATCCCTAGCAAGGAGTAATGTCAGATACTTAAAAATATAGTTATTCCAATGGTTGGCTGTGAGCATCTGCCTCTGTATTTGTCAGACTCTGGCAGAGCCTCTCAGGAGAGCTATATCAGGCTCCTTTCAGCAAGCACTTCTTGGCATCCACAATAGTGTCTGGCTTTGGTGACTGTATATGGGATGGATCCCCATGTGGGGCAGTCTCTGGATGACCTTTCCTTCAGTCTCTGTGTCCCCAATAGAGGAGGTAGAGAAGAAAGATCTAAGGAGCTGAAGGGGTTTGCAACCCCATAGGAAGAACAAAAATATCAACCAACCAGAGCTGCCAGGGACTTAGACACCAACCAAGGAGAGACACATGGAGGGACCCATGGCTCAAGCCACATATGTAGCAGAGGATGGCCTTGTCTGGCATCAATGGGAGGATAGGTCTTTGGTCCTATGAAGGCTTGATAGATGTCCCAGTGTAGGAGAATTCGAGGGTGGGGAGATGGGATTCTGTGGGTGGGTGGAGAACACCCTCATAGAAGCAGAGGAGGGGGGATAGGATAGGGGGTTTCTGGGAGGGGGGAACCGGGAATGGGGATGACATTTGAAATGTAAATAAACTATTTTATATATATATGTATATGTGTGTATGTGTATATATATATATATATATATATAAACAGAGAGAGAGAGAGAGAGAGAAAGAGAGAGAGAGAGAGAGAGAGAGAGAGAGAGAGAGAGAGAGAGAGAGATGTATCTGTTAACCACAGGATATAAGGGGATAAAAGATAAGAATGGCTCAACTTGGAAAGTAGCAAATATAAGGCCTGGGGTTAGGATGCCTAGAAGCCAAGACAAATAATTGGGTAGGTGTGGCAGCATACTCAAATTATCAAAAAAAAAAAAAGGAACAATTCAAGCCCCTCCTGTGAAGTTATTATTATGCTAATATCAAAGCCAGGTATAGACCCACATAAAAAAAGTACAGACCAGAATCCATAAAACATGTGAACAATATGCCTGCAATACCTGCAAATCAAATACAGACACAAATCAAAAACATAATTAAATGCAATCAAGCTCGTTTTACAATAAAGCTATAGGTTTGGTTCAGCTTACACATAATCAATAAACCTAATAAATCTCATATATAGAGATAGACAAGCCACATGACCATCTCAAAATGTGTAGGAAATCCAACATCACCTAATGAATATATATAAAAGTATTATAAGGAGCAAACTTTCACAAAATAATAGCTATAACAATTTTACAATGAAAGCTATCTATCCTAAATAGACAAAATCTCAAAGCAACCCCAATAAATGTGAATCAATACCAGGTTGCCCATTAATTAATGTTATGTTAATTTAACATAATTAAGATAAGATTTTAAAATGGAAAAAGGAGAAACAAAGAGAATCAAAGAAGTCAATGATAACTGTTTATACATGTTGTAATACTGAAGAGTATATCCAATGTTTCCACCAAAAAACTAGAGTTAATAATTTTTAGGACACAAAACCAATTTAAAGATGACATTAGCCATCTGTGACACTACCAAACACACTATAAAATCTGGAAAGCTGGTTGAAAATATTTGTAATATGGCCCCAGATAAGGACTCTTTTTTTTAGGATTGTCAAATAGGATTCCATTTGCTCAGGAGTTAGTGACAACTGATATATCCTCTAGTTACAGGGTACCCAATGATATTCACAGGCACTAAATGTATATACTATGTATACAAAAATGCAGATAAAACACTCATATACATTTAAAGAAAACAATCCAGTTATTAATAGGCTTTATATATTCTTTTTATATTAACAGAGTTTTCAAAAAGAACAGAAATAGCTTAAAAAAACTTTAAAAGTGTTTAGCTGGTCTGGCAAGATGGCTCAGAAGTTAGCAGCACTGGCTGTTCTTCTAGAGGACATGAGTTCAATTCCCAGCAATCACATGGTAGCTCACAATCCTTTAAGAGATCTGGTGCCCTCTTTCTGTCCTATAGGCATACATGCAGGCAGAACACTGTATACATAATAAATAAAAAGGGGGTAGCAATCACAGAAATGAAAACCACTTTGGATTTCATTATGCCTCTGTCACAATTGCTAAGAGAAAACAACAGATAAACAACGTGTAGAGAAGGGTTATTCAGTGTCATCTGAGTGCAAACTACAGAAGACATGCCAAACAGGATTGAATTTCCTTTTAAATCTCTATACAAGTATATAAACCTTATTGGCCTTGCTATTCCACTCTAGGACATATATATATGATCATTGCTGGTGATTTCTATTTAGCTATTAAGAAAATAAAACTATGAAATTCACAGGGAAAGAGCAAACTGCAAAAAATTGTAAAGCATAAGTAGCACTCAGGTAATGCAGAAAACAAATCCAACAATCAAAAATGCAATTTCACAAAACTAAATAGCTACTGTACAGAAAAGGACACTTAGTGGAATACATAGACAGATCTCAGAATTGGAGAATACCTTTGCTTGTTATATCTGACAGAAAGAAAATCGTCTAGAATATATAAATAACTCCAGAGGCCTGAAATTAATAAAATAAATGGTCTAAAGAGATGATTCAGTAGTCTTAAAGGACCAATATGCGGTCCCAGCACCCAAATGATGGCTCACAACATTCTATCACTACAGTCTTATAGAAATCTGATTATACAACTCTCTCTCTCTCTCTCTCTCTCTCTCTCTCTCTCTCTCTCTCTCTATATATATATATATATATATATATATATATATATATATATATATATAAAGCTATACAGGATGCTGGAGAAAAGTCATTCCTATTTTGTTGTGAACCCGGTTAGGATAGGACCATTGGTATAAAGATGGTGTAGATGTTATGGGAGTAGACAACAGCTTTCTAATTTAATTGTATATTTTTTAATTAATTCTTTTATTAGCTTTCTGAGATAGAGTCTCTCTACATAGCACTGACTGGCCTGAAACTCATAATTTTGGCTGGCATGGAACATCCATAGATCTACCTGCCTCTGCCTCCTGATTGGTGAAATTAAATGCAGGAGCCACCATGCCTAGCTTAATTGATACAGTTTTTAAAACTAAAAACAGGAAGAAGAGTTGACTCTGTGTTTATGAGATGCTACTATGCTTTTGCAGAGGACCCTAGTTCAGTTCTCCTAAAACACAAGGGAGATTATCACTGTCTACATATCTAGATCCAGGGGATTGTGATACCCAATCAGGTTACTGCACATTCCTGTAAAAACACATGTTTATTTTTTAAAGTAATAAAATAGATGAATTTAATGCATGCCATACCTGGTACTCAAACCTAGCTAAGAACCAGTAGCTGAAGAGAATACAGGCACTATATGGGAAGCTACAACTATTATTGTTAAACTGGCACAGCACAAAATGGCTATCCTCTAAAAATTTTACACCCATTTATTAGTTAATTTCTCACCTCATATTAGAAGCTTCTCTCTGCAATGAATGGTGCTTTGGAGATTTGTCAATTGACCAACGTGCAGAAAAAAAGTGAAGTGGAGGGCTCAGTTATAAATTATTTCACACCACTACCACCGAAGTCGAAGAAGCCATCACAAAATGGGTAGGAAAATTATGAACCAGGCAACAGAGGACTTCTGAGAAATAGTGTCTTCTTGATATGGCAAAGTTATTTTACTTATGAACTATCACAGTAAATACATATGGATGCTTACACAAAACTTAGCCAATCAACAGTCCAACATGGATAGGGTGGGTTTATGAGGCTCCCTCCTTACATTAAATTACAGGCCAGACAAGATCATATAATGAGATCCTGCCTGAATAAAGACATTAAACCTGTAAAAAAATACCTCTAGTATGAGTACACACATATAATTTCAACATTTAAGTCATAGAAGCAGAAGGGTAAGAAATTCAGGCTTTCTTGGTCAAAGTGTGAAACAAAGTCTCATTTTGCAGTGGTTTGTAACTCACTACATAAAATGACAGACATCTGTTAACATTATTTCACACCATGTCCAAGAAAGCCTTGGACTCTTGGAGTACTGTATGCCCATGGAGAACAGACATACAGGTAAAACACCATACACACATCATATTTCTAAATTAAATAAATTAATTGTCTTAAAAGATAATTATCTGCAAAAAATAACCAAAGCACTACATTGTAAAATAGAATCTAAATAAAGTAAATCTAAATCAATAAGTATTGCAATAACATTATAGATGATATTTTTATTATGATTCAAAAGAAGTAATTATGATGAAATACTTTCTGTAGAATTTTATGCCTACTAAATCATAATTAAAATAATCATTTCAGTATATTCATAATCAGAACACTTTCTTGAAAGTAATAAAAGCTAATATAATACTGTGTAAAATATTAACAGGAAAAATGAATCTCACAAGAGGGAATTATACAAATTCACTAATAAATGAATGCATTTTTTTGTAAAGTAGAATAAAAAGAATAAATGCAAAGGAAAATTAAATTTCCTTAATGCATTCTAAAATAGTATATGGAAAAATGACACATCAGGGCAGATACATTAAGATTATAATTATAATGGTCTCAATGTTATTTAATATGCACATGTTACAAAATTTCTGTGGGCCTCATGCTAGGAGACACACACACACACACACACACACACACATATATATATATATATATATATATATATATATATATATATGTAATTGTACCAATTAAGCCTGAGATACTTTATTCTTTCTTTTTATTCTTCTTCATTTTGGAATTAATTCTAACCTGTTTTCCTTGACTTCCACCACCTTGAAGTTCCAATACTGCTTTAACCACCTCTTGGTGTCTCAGCTAAGAATGCCTGTCTCAGTTCTGCCTGGAAATCCACCACAGGAACTTGCTGTTGCTGAGAACGTCGTGGGTACAAGTGACACCTACAGCAAAAGTACAATATTTTTAAATGACAAAAGGCATCTGTCTCTGTAGATAGCAATAAACAGGAAAATATAAACACCTTTACTCTAAAAGAGCCTCCTTTAAAAAGTCTAACATAGTTTAAAATATTGTCATTGAGGTATAACATAACACTAAACAATTAATTTGGTAGTGTATAAACCAAACAGGGATTTTTTTCAACAAGAATAGATAAACAACTACTAGATACATGTTCAGTATGGGGAAGTATCCTAATAACTAAAAAAACAATAGTCCTCATATAGAAACTATCAATGCCAAATGTACTCATTTTCCAATTATATTATGTGAAAACAATAATTTCAAATCTGTGGTGGGCAAGGGATTTGATTAAATGATTTACAAATCATTATTGAGGGCATTTCTCCCAGACACTACCTAAAACACTTCAATTCAATAGAAAGAGAAGCAAATGGGAAAACTAGGCCATTTCTAACTCACTTTTCTTTCTCCATCCCACTATGTAGTATGTATACATCTGAGGAAAACAATTTTTGTCTTCCTTAACATCAAAGTGATAAGCTTGGTCTGTAATTGGCCTGTAATTCCAATATGCAGGAAGGATAGACTGGCACAAGTTCATGATAATTTAAGTTTATATCGAGAGTTGCAAACTATATTAAACAAGACCCTATCTACTGGTGGCTCCTGGCACATGCCGTTAATGCCAGCACGTGGGAGGCAGATGCAGGCAGATCTCTATGAGTTCAAGGATATACTGGTTTACAGAGCTAGTTCCAAGACAGAGCTACATGGTGAAACCCTGCTAGGAACACTGCCCCCAAGGAAAAGAAAAGAGGGAAAAAAAAAGAGAGAAAAAAGGAAAAAAAAAAAGGTGTATCAAAATAGCATTATCAAAATGAACAGGCATTAAAATGGCATTAATATGGCACAAATTAGTTATCCCAGCACCTAGAATGTAGAAGCAATAGAATTAGTAAAAGCCCAGCTTCTGCTGCCACAAAAAAATTTTTTTTTTTAAGATTTATTTATTTTATATGTGAGTACATTGTCACTCTCTTCAGACACACCAGAAGAGGGCATCAGATCACATTACAGATGGTTGTGAACCACCATATGGTTGCTGCAAATTGAACTCTGGACCTTTACAAGAGCAGTCAATGCTCTTCAACTGCTGAGCCACCTCTCCAGTTCAAGAACTTTTTCAAAGTGTGTGTGTACACAAACAACCACATACGCACACCCACAAACACAAGTACACACAAATTAAAATAAATAAAATAATGATGGGCTAGACAGATGGTTTAGTAATTAAGAACAATTGCTGCTCTTAGGAAGAATACTCAGTTCCTAATACCCACATGGTAGCTCAAAACCTTCTGGGAAATGTTAACTCTAGTCCGAGGAGACCCAAATGTCCTCTTTTGGCCTTGGATACTAGGTACATATATGGTGCAGGCATATATGCAGGAAAAACATGTATATAAGATAAAAAACAAACCTTTAAAAACATATGCCCATATATTTGACACCTAAAAAAACTAAGCTCATTGCAACAAATGAAGAGATTTTGAGTTGTGTATGTTATTGCTCTATAGAATAAAATCTTAGCAAGACACAACAGCCATTTCCTGTCACATAAGTATAATTCAAGTACTCAGAAGGCAGAAACAATTGGATTTCCTTAAGTTTGAAGTCAATTTAGTCTACAGAGTGAATTATAAGACAGCCAGGGCTGCCTGTTGGAACCTCCAAGAAACAGGAAACAAAATCAGAGGGGAGAAATGAACAAATACCAGGAGATTGGTATTCTAGTAGCACACATCCTATGATTCTGAAGAAGCTAAGGCAAAATTGCTGTGATTTCCAGTCCAAGGCCCATCTAATACCAAAATCCTCAAAATAGAAAAATCCAAAAGATCCTCCCCACTAGCAAAAGGGTTGTTGAAAGTTTACACACTATAAACAACTTGTGGGAGTCAAGATTTGTATTTTCTCCTATTTTTAGAAATTGTTTAGCCAGGTAGTGTCGTACTTGACTTTAATCCCAGAAGCAGGAAGCTATTGGTGAGTTTGAGTCCAGCCTGGTCTATATAGTGAGTTCCAGGACAGAGAGAGCTACATAGTGAGACCCTGTCTCAAAAAATCATTTTAAACATGGGTTTTAATTGCATTTTATTTTGCAGGAGTATTATATAATATTCATATATATATATATATATATATATATATATATATATATATATATATATATATAAACACACACATATATATGTATATATATATGACATTTTGTTATCTTTAGTGCATTAAATTATTTTAGTGCTATGTGGCACAAAATATTGCCTATTGTCTACAGTTTTTGGGGGAAAAGTCCTTTAGTATAAAGGATGTGAAACAAACAGCAATACAGCAATAAATATCTGTAGTGTCTGCTCCTGAATGCATAAGCAAATGTTAAGGAGTCTAATAAGAAATAACTATTGTTATAGCACTCATACTCTGTATTCTATAAAGTCAAAATACAGATGCACCAATGTAAAAAGGTAGCAAAGGTATACTGAGAACCAAAACTTCATTTCTTTTATTTACCCTCACAAACACAAATGTGAATGCCACGAAAAAGCCATGAAATAAGAACAATTTAAGATTACCTCTTTGGATAAAAAGGAGAATGAGCTGATAATAGTTTTGAGACTCAATAAGTTGAGAGTTTATACATCAGTAATTGGTATATTTTAAAGATGTTTAAGTTAAAGATCAAGATTCATTTTATGTGTGTACATGTGTGTATATTGAAAGAATTGATGAAAATATTTTTAAAATTTTAGCTAAGATATTCTATTCAATGAATCTAAATTTAGCCAGGCATGGTAGTGCACACATACAATACCAGCACTTAGGATGTGGAGAAGGTTCAAGAGTCAAGAGGATACTCTGGTTTGTGATAAAAACAAGGTCAGCATAGGATATCCATCTCAACACTATTAATAAGCTTCATTATAAGGAAGGAGCAAATGTGTACATTAATGTCTCACCAATGCAGAAAAAGCATTTACAAAATGCAAAATGAATAGCATAACTTAGACATTCATACTATGGATACATAATCCTAATGGTAAAAATCCCTAGAGAGGCAGTGGTGGCGCACTTGGGAGGCAGAGGCAGGCGGATTTCTGAGTTCAAGGCCAGCCTGGTCTACAGAGTGAGTTCCAGGACAGCCAGGGCTACACAGAGAAACCCTGTTTCGAAAAAAAAAATCCCTTACTCATGCAAAAATAAAAATAGAACACTTCTATAAAATGTATAAAGTTCTATGTTTAATTTAAGCACCACAAAAAATGGGAAAGATGAAAGGAAGCAACATTCCTGTAATTGAAATGTCAGGGGGAAAAAAAATCACATGTTATACTGAATAGCATGTAAGAAGCCAGGTGTGTTAGTGCATACTTTTAATTCCAGCACTCCTAAGGTGGAGGCAGGTAAATATCATTTCAACTGATGGCTGAAATGGTAAAACTGATTTATGTTAAAACAATACAATTAAGGATTTAATTATTTTGTTACACCTTCTATATTAGGTATTCAATTAATGTCACTTTAATCTCTTTCTTGTATGATACTTTTCTGTTACTTGGTTGTTAACTCAGAATTCACATACTCTTGGTTGCTCAGTGAGGCTGTCCTTCTGCGTTTGACCTGGACCTCAACCTCTGGCACGTGCTGTTCAGTAGTTCTTCTCAAGTGTAAGCGATCCCTGAAAAAAAAAATATAACAAATGCATTAGTTTATAAAAAAATTATTTAAATGCATAATGATGATTTAACAGTTCTTGCCTAGGAAGCATGAAGCCCTGGGCTCCATTGCCAACTCTGTGTAAATAAGAGGCTATAGTACATACCTTTATTCTCAGCACTGATGAGATAAAGACAGGGTACCCTAAATTAAAAGTTCAAGGATACTCTCACCTACCTAGCAAATTTGGGATCAGTTGAGGCTAAATGAGTCCTTACATTGAAACATAAATATAGGATTGATAAAATGGTCCAGCAGGTAAAGCACTGCCAGCCATGATTACAAACAGACAATCTGAGACTGGTTCCTGGATTCTTGGAAAGGTGGAGAGAACCTACCCCACAGAATTATGGTTACTTCTCTATCTGTCATACACGCATGTTTCCCCTCCCTACCACAACCAACACTTAAAACAAATGAAAAGTTTGAGGGAAAAAATAAAAGCTTCACTTAGAAGATTTTCCTTTAGTATACTAGATTTTAAAATTTATTCATAGTCTAATTCCAAAAAGGTAAATTTATGACAAAGTATGCCTTTATTTCTACTACTTAAAGGCAAAAAGAGGAACAAAGAAAGGCAAAAACTGGCAGGTCCCTCTAATTTCAAAACCAGTCTTTTCTACATATACAAGTTCTAAGCCAGTCAAGTCTAACATATGAAGCCCATATCAAACAATGGAGTGATCAAAATTATACAATTAGCTGGGCAGTGGTGGCACACACCTTTAATCCCAGCACTTGGGAGGCAGAGGCAGGTGGATTTCTGAGCTCGAGGCCAGCCTGGTCTACAGAGTGAGTTTCAGGACAGCCAGGGCTACACAGAGAAACCCTGTCTCGAAAAACCAAAAAAATAAAATAAAATAAAATAAAAAATTAAACAATTAAAATATTAGAATATTTTATATTTAAAAATATATTAGGATCTGGGGCTAGAGAGATGGCTCAGCAATTAAGAGCACTGTCTGTTCTTCCAGAGGTCCTGAGTTCAATTCCCAGAAATCACATTGTGGTTTACAGGCACCTATGTATGCTGCAATGCCTTCTTCTAGTATGCAGCTATACATGCAAAGAAAGCATTCATGTATGTAAAATAAAAAAACATTTAAAAAAATATTAGGACCTGTGATTTAAACATAATTTAATAAGGGAAGAACATTACATGAGAAATATCTAGATTGAAATCAGGAAATAAAGTAAAATATATTATTTCCAACTATATTCTCAAAAATATGTATGCAGACACACACACACACACTCCACATATACATATATAATATGCACCAACCCTCTCTACGTAACACACACACTCCACATATGCAGTATGCACCAGCCCTCTCTACGTAAAAAGCCTAGAGCACTCCAAACTGTTTGGGAAAATATTTTTAGATTATAATCCATTTATATAGCAGACTAACAAAGCATAAAAATTTAAATTGGAAAATTGTTAATTAAAAATATCCATATGTACATGCAGTTCTCTTCAAGAAATATCAGGGTTGCTTAAGCAAAATTCTATAAACAGGCTGGGAAAATACACTACCATGTTAAGATCTGGGAACACCTCACAAAATGGCCGTTCCGTCAAATTGAAAATAGAGTAAGAGACTCAGGGTGGCCATGTTGGGAACTGCAGAAACCATAATACTGCAATTAGAAAAACAAATGCAGAAAAGACAAATGAAAGGTCTTTGACAAGTCATGAAAGAATGTGGAAAGCAGAATTCAAATGCCAATTCTTTAAAATTCTACCTATCTGTAAGACTAGATTGATTAAGCATCTTACTAGTTAACGGTTGTTTTGTTTATAGAATCTTACCTGTTCTAAAAACACCTAACTATCCTTATGTGTGGGGTGTGTGTATGTGTGTCCTGTAAAATCTGAACGATGAATCATATCATCAGCTTATACCACACAGCAAGTTCAAGGTCATAATTGGCTCTATGGCAAGACCAACTTCAAAACCCCAAATTCTAGGCTTGCTATTCCAAGGATTAGCAATCATAGGATTTGGTAAACTGAAATGGGGAGACTTATTTCAAGCCTAGCTTGAGCTACACATCTATATTATCAAAATCTTGCCTAAAAACAACATGGAATCACTTATAAATTCTCTTACAATTAATTAGACAAGTAACATAAGTATAGTAATAAATATAGCAGATTAACTTCAAAAGCTACATTTTAAGTTTTTAAAGTGAAGATACATTCATGAAAAGAGGAAGGAATAAAAAAGATCTAAATGGCTGGGCAGTGGTGGGACATGCCTTTAATCCCAACACTTGGGAGACAGAGACAGGCAGATTTCTGAGTTCGAGGCCAGCCTGATCTACAGAGTGAGTTTCAGGACAGCCAGGGCTACACAGAGAAACCCTGTCTTTAAAAAAAAAAAAAAAAAACTCTGAATGGAAATATTTAGTAGGATGAAACAGTGACAAAATTCAGTCACTTTAACATAAAGTTCTCTAAACGGACCAACAATAAATTTCCCTTAATTAAAATATGTTCATCTAAACTGAAGAAAGGACACCCACCATTTTCCAACTCAGTATCTGATACAGCAATAATCACAATATTCAGCTTTCTGATAAGACTGCATTTTGAGTTACAGTTAGACCCTTCCTTAAAACAATAACAAAAGTAATCGAAACACCAAATCACTACTTAAGGCAGAAATATGGAAAGTTTCAGAGGCCTTGAAAATGGAGAATGCCTAATCAAAGAGACCTGATTCAACTAATAAAAATGGTGGGCCACAATAAGCAGTTTTATAAGAGTCACTAACAGTAACTGAGTCAAAAGATTATTTGAAACATCATGTTACTAGAATCTAAAGACTAAATTATATTATATACAGTATTTTAAAGGTATGTGTTTGAAGTCTGACAACTGCAGTGTCAAGATTACAAGTTTAAAAGTTTTCAGTATAGAAGATTAGACTGTCTGTCATGTCAGAAAGACACAAACTTCCAAAACAAAGTCTATCTTCTAAAATTTACCATTTTTTAGGATTACAACATATGACAACCATAATGTGAAGGATAATAAGATTTATACTTTTAAAAAAAAACACATAAAAAATATTCAAAGTAAAAAATCCACACTGGAGTATGCCACACCTGTGGTTTCAAGTCCTGGAGAAGGGAGAAGTGAAGGTTGAGTGGATCAGCAGCTCCAGTGACAGTGGGTACATACCACGTCTGACATTACGGTTAATTATATCAGAATTCTATTTTAAATTTTTAAGTGTGTTTGATAAAGAAATATAAAATGCAATTATTTGGTTCATTATTCTTTCAAATTTAGAGTAGTTTCTATTTCATTTTATTTAAAAAGTCATACATCAATAAAATTATCCAATCTTATAGCATGCACAACCCTAGTTTTTTAATTTTTGTCTTTAAGAAATTACAACTTATATTTTTAGTTGTTACAGAGAGATGAATATTTTTAAATAAGCATTAAAATATAAATATAAATTTTCTTCCTGGTAGGTAATGCTATTTTAAGCTTCACCAATAGATCCACACCTAGCTATATTGTTGTTCTAAATTCTCACCCACCTATTCTACTACCAAAAAATAATAGGGAATCACCTGCTCTAACACAGTAACAGGTCATACAATACCTCTAACCTCTATATGCCTTCTCCCCCCACCCAATCTTCCAATATCAGAAGTCTCGGAAAAATTCAACCCACCCCCCCCCCCACACACACACACACCTTCCATTGTCAAAGGTCTTGGAAGATAGGACCAAGCCTGAGAAAAGGAGCCTGTGCAAACAAGTCTCCTTTTTCTCCACAATCCCTACTGCGACACTGCAGGAAAGGTGGGGTAAAGATATGCAGCTATGGCACCAGGTTAAGGAAATGGTTGTCGTCCCCATGACGTCACTACTGCACAATTCCCCTGCTAATTCCCTTTTCTCAATGCAGGGAGAGGTAGGTGCTACCTCTGCTATATCTTGTTCCGGTAGGGAGTGAACCAGTCCTCAGTAGGCTCAGTTCTCCTACTCCTTAAGTTAGGGTGTGGCTGAAATTCCAACACTGCAGAACTGAAAGGGGCTGTCACCTCATTCAATTTGTAGCATAATGGGGAGGGGTCGACTGCCCGCATACAACATGCTGCGCCTGCGCACTTCTGCACCTCTGCAGCAGCGGCCATCTTTACAGATCCTCACAATGGTGTATGACTTAGGACACAACCCTTTGATAATATCAGGATGAGTTTGAATGATAAAATTAAGGACGCCATGAAAAAAAAATAAAATAAAATAAAACACATTGTCTTATTACTTGTACTCAGTGGGTAAAAGCAAGTGCTGCATAGACTTCATAGACTAAGCCCCACTGTGAGGGGTGTATGACAGTGACAAACAAAATGGAACACTGAAGCTTTCAGCCCTATTTTGTAAGCAGGGAGCAATTCTACAAAAGGAAACAATACGAATAAAATACACAACCTGATTAGAAGAGAAAATCGCAAGAAAAAAGTCCTTAAACTAAAGTCAGGCCATCTCACAAAGGTTCTGTTCTCAACAAGCCCTCCCCCCCCCCGAATATTGGTACATTCCGCACATCTGTAGACCCTACCCTTGAAGAGATCTGAAGCCGAATGCCACTGCCCTGAAGGGCTAAAAATGACACACCCTACTGCCTCAGTTCTACCAGACTTTCTACAGTAATTACCTCCATCCACTCTCAGAGTTCCAAGGCCCCAAACCAATGATTCAGAAGCACTCTGGCCACCTGCAACCTGGACATAGCACCACTTCTCTGATTTGCAAGTGTCTTCTTGCAGCACAACCACATGACCTTGAAATGGTTACAGAGGTCTCAGTAAATCACCCACTAGTCTCAGACTGCGCTCACCTTCCGCCAAAGCAGCGGTGCCACCACTACACAGCTCTGACATCCTTGAAACCACATAAAACAGCAACAGAACTCCCAGACCCCCCATCTCTAGCCCAAAGGCCGCCAAGAACAGAGCTGAGCCTAGAGGCCGCAACAACACAGACCGAGGCAACAGAGCTCCCGCCACCCCCACCCAGATCTCACAGGTTGTGGGAACAGAGCTCCAGCTCCCCCCACCCTGAGCCTACCTGCCGCCGGCAACAGAGAATCCGCTAACCACACCCCGAGCGCACAGGCCTCTGCAGAGCTCACCCCACCCCCACATTCCCTGTAGTCCACAGGCCGCGGCAGCCAAGCTCCTAGCCCTCATAGCCCACAGGCCTCGGCAACAGAGCTCCCGAACCCCCCCGGGCCAGCTCAAAGCCGCGGCAACATAGCTTCCATCCCCCATAGCCCACAGGTTGAGGCAACAGAGCTTCTGTTCCCCACCCCCACCCCGGAGGGAGCTTCCACCGGGAACACACAGGCTGCGGCAGCCCTGTTCCCATGCCCCGTAGCCCACAGGCTACGGCAACAGAGCTCCCAGCCTCCCACCGCCGGAGCAAACAGACTGCAACAGCAGAGTTTCCACACCCTGTAGCCCACAGGCTGCCGTAACCGAGCTCCCACCCATCCCCACCCCTGGGACCTACAGGCTGCGGCAAGAGAGCTCCAGCATCCTGGAGCCCACAGGCCACACAGTAACAGTTCCAAAATCCCCGAATCTACAGGTCGCGGCAACGCAGCTCTGACTTCTAGGAGTCCAGAGGCCGCGAAAAAAAGAGCTCCCACATTCCGGAGCCCACATGCTGCGGCAACACAGCTCCTATATCCTGGATTCTACAGTCACAACCTCAGACCACCAGAATAAAGGCAACGCGTAAAATGCAGATGCCGCACTAAGACACCCAAGAATCCATCTGATGTCTCCAAAGGATTTCTCTATGATTCTCAGAAATAAAGGTATCTGTGTCATCAAAAACCTCACGATTCCCAAATCTAGAATGTTTTCGTCAAATAGGGAGCATTTTCACTACTAGAAGAAGCCACTTGCCCAGCTGACCTTCCTCGCTCCATTGCGTTGCAAATCACTCCTCAGAACCAAGCGTCAGGCATCTCCAGCTCCCTCTCTTTTCTGTGCTAGACTTGCCGCAATGGCTCAGGCTTATCACGCTGCTTCCTACGCATGCGTCCCAGGCAATGGCTGCACATGCGCAAATTTTTGCCGCAATGCAGCGATCCATGCCCCTCTGACCGCAATGTCCTGCCAAAAGGCAGCCACCTGGTCTTGAGCATTCCTACTATGGAAATTTGAGCAAGTATTTTCAAAAAATAGCTGTAAATCTCACATAATGGATACAATTACCCGTTTCTAAATACATTTAATTTCTTTTTTAAAAAAATAGCTCCCAAGTGGTTTGAAGGTTCACGGAGCTAAACATGATTTTAAAATTCTCGGATTTTTTTTTTTACTGTATCGGAGGGGTAAAAGGTTTGTTCTCCAATATGAAGAAGACTGTGGTTTCTACGCTATACCATGCTACATAGTGAATCACAAAAAAATGTTTTACAAAAGAAAAAAATATAAAACATGAAATCCAGCCAAATAATCACATATTTAAAATTCTGTACAGAAGAAGTTATCCTGACTCCTCCTGATTCTACATAATTTTAGTGTAGTGGCATTTGCATTTTCTTTCTCTGAGTTAGAACATATGATTGGGGAGAAAAATATTTCCTCCAAACCATGGTGCAAATAAATTTTAATACAAAGAGCCTTCAGTTATGAAAACTCTGTATCTGCTTCTTTTGTTGTTGTTGGTTTTGAAGCTCTGACTCTCCTGGTTCTTTCTTTCTTCTTTTTTTTTTTTTTTTTTACCAAACTAATGATGAACACAAGAGACCTACCTACCTCTGCCTCCCAGTCCTGAGATTAAAGGCGTAAACCACCAACACCCTGGCTATACGTAAAATAAAAATATATGAGAAATTCACTGCCTACTAATTTTTGTTACATTTAGACTATTACTAATGAAGAATGGCTGGGAGCAGGTGGAAAGTAGACACTATTTACTAGCAAATGTATGATCTCATAGTAATGCAATCCAGTAATTCCAGCTCTAAGGAAGTTTATTCTAAGGAAGCAGTATTTTTGCATACTCAAGGCCAGTTTGGATTCAACAGGTGACACATTCTCAAAATACATTATGTAGATTGTGGATACATATGCATGCCTGGTTTCTGTAACTTTTGACCTACTAATTTCCTGTCTTCCCAAGTAAATGCATTGATGTGGTATTAACTTCAATATGCAGGTATTTGTAGATTAGGAAAACAAAATGGCAAGTACAAAAAACTAAGGAAGCTAAATTTACAGGGGTTTAGCATACCTTTACACTTATTTAAGGACTGTCTTTGACCAAGAACTGTTATTGAAGTATTCTACTGGGTATTACAGAGTTGCTGTTCTCTACTCCCTTCTCCCCTACTGAGCTAGCACCCAGTTCCCAAACATTCTGTATTCAACTTCAATGAAGATACATTCAGTTCTAAGTTTAACTAATAACCTGAACTTTTGAAAACAGGTCAAGAAATGTATTTACATATAAATAAGAAATAGATGCTGTTGTCAGTCATGGAAATGCAAATGGAAATCACAATGGGAGACTACTTAGGGAAAATGAAAAGACAATAGAGCAGGCTTAGGAATGTAGGAATGTAGGAATGTAGCTCTGCTCTCTTGGGGCTGAATTTTGTTGTTGCTTTTCTGAGGCTGGTTCTTAATCTACCCCAGGTGTGCTTGGAAATTCCTCTGTAGCACTAACTGGCTTAAAACTCAGAATAAGCCATCTACCCTCAGTCTCCCAAGTACTGACATTACAGCTATAAATTACTGTGCCTGATTTTGTTCATTTGTTTTTGTTTTTTATTTTTTTGGCAAGGTGGAGGGGGTTGGGGTGGGAGTGAGGATGGAGGAGGGGGTTGTTTTGTTTTCCCAAGTTTGGATGATTTTGAGACAGGATCTGTCCTTGTTGGGCTAAAATTTACCTTGTAGGAATTATGTGGTGCTAGAAATCAGACAGGGCACTTTGCAAGCCTAAGCTTCATAATAAAACCTTTCCTGTTGTTTTGGAGGGTTGTTTTTTGTTTCTTAGACAGTCTTACTAGAACTAGCTATACTGTTCCATATTGTTATGTAACATGAATAAATTGCATGGGGTGAGTATTTAAACACTCAAAAAGGAAGTAGAAGTGTAAGCAAATAAGAATGGTCTCTGTTTCCCAAGTACTGGGACTAAGGTCAATGCCTGTTTGTTCTGTTTTGCTACAGAGATTCATGAACTGAACTCCCTGACCCCCATCAATTTTACATTGTTTTAGCTTTGAAAGACATGTTTTTTAAAAATCCTGCTGTATTATTTTCCTCATGGACTCAACTACTTTTTCAAAACGTTTTTTTTAAAACTTATTTTTTATATCAACACTCATGCAATTTCAGTCACAGTTTTGTTGGATGATAGGTGTCGCTGTGGTTACAGCTTCTAAAGTTTCCCAAAAGTAAAGTGAGACATTTCTTTTGTTTTTTTGGTTTTTGTTTTTTTCTTTTTTGAGATTATAATAGAAAATTACCATTTAGCCTTCCATTTCCTCCTTCCAGGATCTCCCCTGTACTCCCTCCTCTCTTTCAAATTCATGACCTAATTTTCCTTAACTGTTGTTTGGAAATTTAAGGATCCTAAGATTGGAGCTCATTTATCTCCTTCCTAGAGGGCTGTTTGATGACCTGATGCAGCATCTTCCCATTAGATAAAAGGGGATTTCTATCCTGACAATACTTTCTGGGGTGGGTCTGTGTCTGTCTGTCTGTCTCTCTCTGTCTCTGTCTCTGTCTCTCTCTGGAACCAGAGTTATAGACAATTGTGACCTTCCATGTTGGTTGCTGTAGAGTGAACCTAGGTTCTCAGAAAAATCAGTCACTATTTTTAACCACTGATCCACTATCCCAGGCTTTTTTTTTTCTTTGAATTGAAACAATTTAGTTTCTAATAATATATTCTGATCATATATTTCCCTCCTCCAATTCTTGCCAGATTCTTCTACCTCCCTTAGTTCATGACATTCATATATCACTCCCCCCTCTCTCTTAGACACAAGTAAAATAATAAAAAATGAAAAAAAAAGATCATAACCAAAATATCCAATAAGCAAAGAACAATAAGACAAAAAAATGTGCAAATAAAACAATACAAGACAAATCATCCATAAAAGTAGCAGCAATTATGTTTTGTGTTGTTCACCTTCTCCTGGGCATGGAGCATAGCCTGAACTGTGGTTAATATATACACAAGACTACACGGGTTTAAGTCAGATGGGTTCCCAGTGCTTAGACAAAGAAATACACAGTGGCTCCTACCCACAACCACCAAGCTATTGGCAACTGACATCTACTTGCAAAGGGAAATTAGTTTTCTCCAAAATAATATCTATGGTCACTTTAATTGTGCTTTAGACTTACTGGTTTTTCACATCCTATTTTTTCTTTCCTTGTACATATTGCAAAGTATTAGTGATGATGGAGATAGTGAGTTAGAAGTGATAATATGTTCTACACAGTTTCAACTGTTAATATGAGTAAAGGGAAATCTCTGATTTATTATACAGTCAGGGGAAAGGAAACTAAGATAATTAGTGAAAATCTGTATCAGAATTGCTTTTGTCTGAGACTTGCTGTTTTTGTTGTTGCTATTTTGAGACTGGGAGTTACTATGTAGCCATGGCTTGTTTGGAATTTGGTATAAAGACCAGGATGGCCTTTAACTCAGAGATCTACCCATCTCTGCCTTCCAAGGGTTGGGATTAAAGGTGTGTACTACCATGCTCCCAAGGTGAGGACTTTGAGAAATCCACACATGGAATGAAAGAATTCTTTAATGTTTGGCAGGTAATGATATGTGGATGTGTTTATTCTGAGTGCTGTGGAAATGAAGAAACTATGTGATATAGTATGTATTTCTCTTTGAGAAATATGAAAACATGGTCAAAATATGATATATGGGCGATAATGCCTTGGGAAACACTAAGAGAGGCTCTAGAAAAAAAGACTGGCTCAAGCAGACAAATTGCCTTTCTGGGTTAACTCATAGGCAAATGTGGTGAGAATTGTACTGAGCCTTGAATGCCTCTGAAAAATGCTACCATGAAGCTGAAGGCTGTACTAGTGAGCTTCTGAAAGATATTAAAGCCCAGGCAGAAGTTTACAGAAAATATAATAGGTAAATAAGGCAGATGATAATGATTAACTTTAAGGCTGGGTGTGGTAGTATGTGCCTTTAATCCCAGGTACTAAAACCAGAGGTTGATCTTTATGACTTAAAGCATAGTGTGTTCCATGTCAGCAAGGGCTTCATAATAAGACCCTTTAAAGTTTTGGGTTGTTTTTTTTTTTTTTTTTTTTTTTTTTTCAAAAAGTCAGGTATGGTGGAGCTCTTTAAGTTTGAGACCAGGCTGATCTACAGAGTGAGTTCCAGGAAAGCCATGGCTGTTACACAGAGAAACTCTATGTCAAAAACAAACAAACAAATAGAACAGAACAGAATAATCAACAAACTTCTTTTTAGCCAGGTGTTCCTGTCTCATACCTTTAATCCAGCACTCAGGAGACAGATGATGTTGTGGATCTCCAAGTTAAAGGCCAGCTTGGTCTACAGAGTGAGTTTTAGGTTGACTAGGGCTACACAGAGAAACCGTGTCTCTGGAAAAAACAAAACAAAATACCCCTTACTCCACACACATTTTCAAAAATGAGATTAAGTTTGTCTTATGGGGAAACAGTTATCTCCTTGGGAATCCTGTGTACCTTTCTCCCTGCACAAACTGGGGCAGATGTCATTTTCCCAGCCATATGACTTTCAACAGTTTATGTATAGTCTGGTAATCAATGGAACAGCAAGGGTCAAGCTACTTCTCTGGAGCATATAAGAATTCTGGAATTTAGCCGGGCAGTGGTGGTGCACCACTTTAATCCCAGCACTTGGGAGGCAGAGGCAGGTGGATTTCTGATTTCGAGGCCAGCCTGGTCTACAGAGTGAGTTCCAGGACAGCCAGGGCTACACAGAGAAAACCTGTCTCAAAAAACCAAAAAAAAAAAAAAAAAAAAAAAAAAAAAAAAAAAAAAAAGAATTCTGGAACTTGCTTGGCAGACTTTGCAGGCTAGAGAGCAGCTGTGATGGTTTAAGTGAGAAATGATTCCCACATATTCTGGTATTTGAATAGTTGGTTCCCAGGTGATGGCTCTATTTGGCAAGGTTTAAGTGGTGTAGACTTCCCCGAAAAAGTATAACACAAAGAGTGGATGTTGAGTTTTTTTTTTAAAGAACCTTATTCAGCTTCCAGTTTGCTCTCCTTGCTTGCTGCTTGTTTTTGAATATGTGAGCTTTCAGTTTCCTATACCAGTCACAACTACTGAGGAGAAAATTAAAGGTTATCAATACAAAAAGAAAATGACAGTAGATATATGCTAACAATCCTGCTAAGAAAACAATCTGTTGTGCAAATATACTATCACAATGTGGTGAACAAATATAGACAATATTTATATAAAAATAAGATGTCTCTTGGTCTCTTTCTATCGTTCTCTCTCCCCAGAAAGATGGCTCAATAGGCTTTATATGCAGTCTCAAGAAGGCGGGCAGTGGGGGTGCACGCCTTTAATCCCAGCACTTGGGAGGCAGAGGCAGGTGGATTTCTGAGTCTGAGACCAGCCTGGTCTACAGAGTGAGTTCCAGGACAGCCAGGGCTACACAGCAAAACCCTGTCTCGAAAAACCAAAAAAAAAAAAAAAAAAAAAAAAAAAGAATGTATAGAAGAAGAGAGCAAACTCTGAAAATTGTCCTCCTACCTCACATGGATTCTGTAGGTATGCACGTACACAAGCATACACGCACACACACACACACACACACACACACACACACACACACACACTATCATTTTTTGAAGTCATATATAATGCTTTCTCTTTTTTTTTTTTTTTTTTTTTGGGTTTTCGAGACAGGGTTTCTCTGTGTAGCCCTGGGTGGGCTGGCCTCGATCGAACTCAGAAATTCACCTGCCTCTGCCTCCCAAGTGCTGGGATTAAAGGCGTGTGCCACCACCACCCGGCTATATATTGATTTGAATGAAAAATGTACCTCATAGGCTCATAGAGAGTGGCACTATTATAGGAGGTGTGGCTTTGGTGGAGTAGGTATGGACTTATAGGGAGATGTGTCTTATTGGGTATTGATTTTGAGGTTTCAGATGCCCAAGACAGGCTCAGTGTCACTCTCTCTCTCTTCCTGCTGCCTATGTATCTGGATGTGCAACTCAGCTACCTCTCCAGTACCATGTCTACCTGCATGCTGCCACTATGATGATAATGGAAGCCAGCCCCAATTAAATGTTTTCTTTTATAAGAGTTGCTGTGGTCATGGTGTCTCTTCACAGCAATAGAAACCCCATCTGAGACATAGGTTAGTATCAGAGACTGGAGTACTTCTATTATAGGTCAGATCCTGTTATTTTATTTAGAGGAATGTGAACTTTCATACTTTGGATGAGAAAAGCAGTAGGATGCTTTAAGTACAACTTTATAGGTCATATTAGTAGGAGCAAGAAAGACAGTAGTACTAAGTGTGACTTGAACATTGGAGGCCTAGAACATGAGGTTTCAGAGAAGAATATTAAGACATGCTCTAGAGGCTGTCCTTGTGATATTCAGGTAAAGTGGCTGCTTTCTGCCCTTGCCCCACCAAAAAAATTCTCCCTGGGCCTAAGTTGAAGTATAATGAATAAACAGCTTGGAACATGCTAAAAGTATTATCCTATGAAAGAGGACATTTCAGAACAACCTAGTATTTTGTCCATGTTGCTTGGTGGTTGGTGGCCAGTATTATATAGATTTGTAATGAAAAGGAATAAGCTAAGCAAGAAAAAATATAAAATATCTAGTTTGAGGAGAGAAGGAACACCATGAAAAAGTTTAAAGAAAAGCCTAAAGCAAAACGGAGCAAAAAAGGAGTAGTGAGCTCAGGGCAAGACTTTGCCCAGCTAAACGTCCAATTTGTGAAAGGGAATTTAAAAACATTTTAGGTCCATGTATGGTGGTACATAACTTTAATCTCAGAACTCAGAAAGCAGAGACTGGGTGAATTTCTAAGTTCAATGCCAGCATGGCCTGGAGAGTAAGATGTAGGACAGCCAAACTTAGGCAAATAATCCAAACTATCAAAATAGAAAGTTGGTGAAGATGTAATTAAAGCAGAGGGCCACATTCCTGCCCAGAAAGCAGCAGTACTTGAGAGCTTTGGCCATATCACAGGACTCCAGACCTTAGTAGGCCTCTAGACTTTAGCACAACTGACTCCATGTTGAAAGTATCATTCATGCTGCAAAACTCAGCAAGTAGACAGCACCTGACAACACTAAAGCAAATGCATAATCCATCAGTCTGTATAGTTCTGGTAAAGTCTCAAAACTTTACCTTTTAGATTATATAGCTTTACTACTGGCTAGTTTTTCTTTTTAACTGAAGTCTGTCAACTCTGAACATAGTTTTTATGCTTAAAAGCTTCAGTCACAAAAGAATGAACATGGTATGTACTCACTGATAAGTGGTTATTAGCCCAAACGTTCGGAATACCCAAGATTCACTTCACAGAAACCATTGGGCTGTGCGTGAGGTTCCAGATGGAGGAGTCGGAGAAGGGACTGAAGGAGATGAGGGAGCTTGCAGCCCCATGGAGGAAGCAACAGTGTCAACTGGCCTGACCTCCCGACGCTCCCAGAGACTGGACCACCAACCAAAGACTACACATGGAGGGACCCATAGTGCTGGCCACACATGTGGCAGAGGAGGGTCTTGTTACCCATTAGGGGGAGGAGAGGCCCTTGGGCCTGAGGATGTTAGATGCCTCAGTATAGGAGAATGCCAAGGAGGGAAGATGAGAGTGGGTGGGTGGGTGAGTGCAGGGGGAGGGAGAGGGAATGGGGAGTTCCAAAGGGGAGATCTGGAAAGGGGAAAACTTTTGAAATGTCAATAAAGTGTCAAAACAAAAAACAAAAACAGAAAAACAAAAAAAGAAGAAGAAGAAAAAAATTAGCAGACTAGAGGAAGATCCTGGCAGTATACCCAATGGACAAAGGATTACAAAAAAAAAAAAAGAAAAAAAAAAGAAAAAAGCTTATCTTGAGGAAGGCTCAGGGGCACATTGGGATCTTGAACTCACCATGTCATTGCTGGCTGCCTAATAAAGACTTTCTATCATTTTAAGCCCATGTGCAAGCAGTCTTCTCCGGTGAAAATCCTACGACATTTCTGGAGGTTCTATCAAAATCTCAGAGACCAGACCAAAAGACACCGGGGGTCTCAGAACCACTTGAAAAGAGGAAAAGTGTGATGGTCAAGAGACTTCTAGGAGGTGCAGAGCCTGAGATGTTCCAGGTCCACAGGGCTCTGTTTGATCAAATGCTGCCTAATTCCTTACAGGTGTCTGATACCTCTAAGGTTTCTAAATTAGAAAGTCATCTGGTCTGTTACCTCCAGAAGTAATTCTGGTTAAGGCATCTTCTGTTTGGACATACAGGAGACGTCGAACGAGGGTGTGGACTCCGGGTGCAGGATGCCTGTGAACATCACTAGATCCTTCTGTCTGCTCAGGTGTATGAATGTGTGGTAGGCACTTCCTGGTTGTCTTTTTTGTGACTGTGTTTGTCAGTTCTTTTTCCCTGTATTGACCAGTGGCTCTCTTTGGTGTAAGAAACTTCTGTCTTAAGACCTGTGTTCCATTGTATTGGGGACAGGAATCCTCCCCGGCCCCCAACCCCCACCTCCACCCCCTCCACACCGTCACCCAGAGAAACCTAGAAAATCCTCCATTTGTCCCCACTCCTGGAACAGGAGCACTTGTTTGTTTAGTTACTTGAATCCTGCTCACAGGGTTGATCCCTGTGTGAATGAGGGGAGAAGCCAGGTGTCCCATCCAGGGCCCCTTGTCCTCTAAGCAGAATGCACGCAGGATGGCAAAAATAATTTCCCCAGGTGAGCATTCCCTCTCTTCCAGTCATGCCTGCTCTAAGCAGCCACAGGGAAGGGGAACATTTCTGGGAGATGAGTTTGAAGGGAAAGAGAAAGTTCCACCCCTTTTCTCTTTTATGATTGTTTGTCACTTTTTTAATCAATGATCCATAACACACAGCACTGAAAAAAAGGAACAATGCCACCACTGGGCTGGGCAGCAGAATCACTGCCAGATAACACAGCCTGGATGGACAAAAGGGACTTTCCCTTCTGTACAACCCTGACTAAGGAGACTTCATTTAATTCTCAGTGGTACTTTTTAGAAAGACAGCTGAAAAAACAGATTTCTTTGTCACCCAGTTGGCCCTAGATACTATAAAAATGTTACAAAAGTTTAAAAAAATGAAAAATATTAGCAGGCTCCAGTTGTTGGAAGTAGCTCAAAGGGTATTGAACAACAGAGAACTGATTAGGATAAGACCATTGGCATAAACTGAAATATACTGTCACTTTTTCTGATGAGACTTAGTTAGACTTATAGATAACCAGAAAAATTTTGGTGTCAGGAGAAACCAATAACCCAGGACTGGACCAACACCAAACTCTTATAATTGTTCAACTAACTGGTTCTTCTACTTCTGTCCAGATAGAACAACACCTACTGTCCCTGGAAACAAAAAAAGGAAATTGCAGTCCATATTGCCTAGATTGAAGAGTCAAGCATCCTGGAGTCCTGCCAGTCACCAAGAAATATGCTTTTCCTGCCTGTGAAGAAATCTAAGACCCATTTGTCATGAGGCTGATTATTTCACACACACACACACACACACACACACACACACACACACACACACACACACACACACACACAGAGATGTGTTGGACCTGAAATATGTGTTCTTCAGCTCCATTGGCAGAGGTAAGTCAACCCAACTTTGATTATATAAGGACAGACTCAGTGGGAGGTTAGATCAGGCAATGCACCTAGACCAAGTTGCTGCAGGATTTAAAGATACTAAATGCAGACTTTCTGTCCTTCCATCAGAGGTATTCTGGGAAATATGAGGGACTGTTGCAAGAGTTATAGATCTTATACTACAGAATATAGGCTAAAGAAAACCCATCTTTATAGAAGACCATCTATTTTGAGTAGCATTGATTGAGGCCATGCTCAGATCCCAACTTCAAAGACTTAAGTGACAAGTTTGAGAGTTTGAGATTAGAGATACAGATACTGGAGGATATGGCTGCATCTGAATATCAGAGTTTGAGAAAATAGCAAGGCCTTTATACATCAGCACAGGGGAGCAGAACACTAAGTCTTGAATTTGGACTGAGACTAAATACAACACAACAGGGTTTTAATCTAAAATTTGGGACCATGGAAATGCCTTGTGACATGACTGTGAAATGATTGGACCCTGTAGCTAGAGATGGCCCCACCTGTCTAAGAACTCTGACAGCTCCACCAAGCTTAATAATAAAAAAAAAATAGCAAAGAAGTTCTGAGTAAAGCTCTTACACTCACAGCACCCTCCTCTAAACCATACTAGAATGTGAGTTGAGTAATGACTGTGTGAGGCAGTACTAGGCTCTACTCCTGACTCATCCTTGAGTCTGGTTTGAGAAACACACCATTATCAATTCCAGTACCCTCTTTTCTGATGACCAACCCATATGTGCTCATCCATGGCTCTCACAAGATAAAAGGCAAATTCAGGTACATGGGAACTTGAATCGTCACTTCAATTGAAAGGATCTGGGCCCAAGTTAGGTAACTCATGTGGAGTCCACAAAACTTTCCGAGTTACTCACACCAAGGTATGTTATAAACAGACTGATCTGCCTAGCATAGGATATGTTAGCCAGATGTCACTTTTTGCTCAAGTGAATTCAAAACAGAAAGCTCTTATGCAGGAAGAGGTCCAAATGAGATACCAACTCCCCCACAAACACTAGGGGAAGATAAAAGTGTTTGCTTCATTTTATAGATACCTTTTCCTGTTGTGTAGAAGTGTTCTTCACCTGGACTGAAACTACTCAAATAGTAGGTAGGAAGATCATCCAGGAACTTGTCCCCTTACCTGGCCTCCTTTTAGCAATGTGCTTTCATAGTCAAAACCTCTTGAGTAATAGCTAGGTTTTAGACATAGAATGAAAACTCTATTGTCCATACAGACCTCAGAGTTTTGGTCAGATTAAAAAGAAAAACAAGACATTAAAAGAAATTTTAACAAACCTCTCATTGGAAAACAGCAAAGGATGGATAGACCTCTTTCCTTTGCTTTGCTTCAGCCCACTGTACTCATATAGAGAGGGATTTACCCATCTATGAAATTATGTTTGGGCCGGGCAGTGGTGGTGCACACCTTTAATCCCAGCACTTGGGAGGCAGAGACAGGCAGATTTCTGAGTTCGAGGCCAGCCTGGTCTACAGAGTGAGTTCCAGGACAGCCACGGCTGCACAGAGAGACACTGTCTCAAAAAACAAAAAAACAAAAAAAAAAGAAATTATGTTTGGCAGACCTCCCCCACTATGTCCTATGCTCAGAGACCATCAATTGGCAGAACTCTCTAACCATTAACTTCTTAAGTCACTACAGGCACTCCAGCCCTCCATAAAGACTTTGTCTATCCAAGACAGCCAGCTGACCTCTTAGAGTCTGCCATCAGTTTCCCCTTGTCCAGTCTAGTAATACTGGCTGTGTTAGGCAGGTAGCCAAAGCTCCACAGAAATCGATTTTAAAGAATTCCTTACAGTAATTCTCTCGATTCCTATTGTTGTGAAGATTATTGGCATTAAACCATGGAGCCACCTTATCCAAGTCAAAAAAAACAGAAACCACAGATGCTGTTGCCAAATAAACTGTTTCTAGACTATGGACCCATTGAAATTAAGGTCTCACTGGGCCCCAGGCCCTTCCACTCTCTGCTCCTATACCTCCTCCTGAAACGTGTGTTTTGCATGAATAGAGATTTGGAACATGGAAATTTCCATTACAAAAAATTGTGTTTGTAAAACTAACACTTTCTAAAAAAAATTCTTTAAATGATTCTGGCCTTTAAAAACAGAAAACAGACAAACAAACAAATAAACAAACAAAAACCTGGGAATCATACTCTATGCCACAGAAAGAGTCCCTGGGAATGGATGTAATCATTCCTAGCCAAAAGTAAGTAAGGAGTGCTGGTTATGCTGAGACACCATCCCCTGTATTACAGAAGTATGGAAACTAATCAGGTTGTCAGTCTATTGACCAATGGAAGTCAGTGTGATTGGAGACAGCCCAAAGTAATGTTAGAGGACTTATAAGAAACAAAAAAAAAAACTTGTACAATATATAAAACATTCAATCCAGGCACTTCCCATTTTCTGATGACTACTGTTCTGATTTTGGGTTAATTCATAAGGACAACAACAGTATTACTGGGCCTCTGTTACTAACTACTCTGTTTATATGTACTAATGGTTTGACTAATATTTTCCAAACTAAATAGATACTTCAATCAGCATCTAGAAGTAATAAAAGTTTCATTTTATGACTCAATTCCAAATTTATTTAAAATTTAAGTGATTCCCCTTTATTTATTTTGTCTTCTTTTTTTAACAGAGCTGAGGACTGAACCCAGGGCCTTGCGCTTGCTAGGCAAGCGCTCTACCACTGAGCTAAATCCCCAACCCCTCCCCTTTATTTATTAATATATTTATTTACAGTTCAAATGTTGTCTTCCTTCCATCCGCCCCCCCCCCCTTCTTGAGGGGGATGCTAGAGGGGTAAGGTGGCAGTGGATAATCTGCTTTTTTTATTCTGATTTTACAGGGTATTTTGGTTAAGAGATTGCTGAGTCTCAAAAGAAACTTTGAACTTTTAACTACTGTTGAGACTTTGATAGACTACGTGAAAGTTTGAAGCTGTATAGAATGCAGTTTTGCATAAAGATGTGGCTCAAAGCTGTGGGGACTAAGAAATGGAATGTGGTGGTTTGAATGAAATGGCCTCTTAGGGTCATAGGGAGTGGCACTAATAAGAGGTATGACACTGTTAGAGTGTGTATGTGGCCCTGTTGGAGGACTTGTGTCCCTGGGGATAGGGTTTGAAGTTTCAGATGCTCAAGCCAGGCCCAGTGTCATTTATTTTCTTCCTTCTGCCTGCCAATCTCAGCTACCCCTCTAGCACCTTGTTTCTTTAGGTGCCACCATGCTTTCTGCCATGATAATAATGGACTAAACCTATGGAGGCAACCCTAATTAATTGCTTTCCTTTATAAGAGTTGCCATGGTCTTTATGTCTATTCCCTGCAATAGAAAACCTAACTAACACACATCTACATGAACAATCGAATATTGTTCAGCTGAAAAAATATAAATCATGACATTTAAAGGTTAATATATGAAAAAGGAAATAAAAATATGGGGTTGAATCAAGATCCACCAAAAGACAAATGTTGTATATATAGTCCTTGCTGCAAATATTGTGTGTGTGTGTGTGTGTGTGTGTGTGTGTGTGTGTGTGTGTGTGTGTGTGTGTGTAAAGGCTACAGTGAAAATTTAAGAAACTGGAAAAGCAAATTTATGAAACCAGAGACACCTTCCATGGTCATGGATTGGATGAATATGAAAATGGCCAACATACCCAAAGCAACTAACAAATTCTATATAATCCTTAGCAAAATCCTTCGTATAAGATGGAAAGTAAAAATCAGAATTTCAGGTGGAAACACAAAGGACTTACTGTAGCAAAAAAAAAAAAAAAAAACCCAAACTGAATAATAAATGAGCAGGAAGTATCCACCATCCCATATTTCAAGTTATACTATAGATCTAAGTTAAGAAAAAAATTTATGGTACTGACATAAACACACTGATCAATGGAATAGAACTGAGGATTCACGTATAAGCCCACACTAATACAACCATGTTATTGTGCACAAAATTAAAAAAAAAAATCAATAAATGATGCTGGTCAAACTGCATCATTTAGAAGGATGAGAGTAGATCCTTACCTCTGACCCTGCACAAATTCAACTGCAAATGAAATGAGGACTGCAACTTAAAACATGGTGTCCTGAGTCTGATAGTGTAGACAGTATGGAAAGTACTTGAACTCACAGACACAGGAAATGACTTTCTTAGCAGGAAAGTTCTATAAGTAATAAATGTGAACTCATAAAACTGAAAAATGTTTGTACAGCAAAGGAAACCATCACTGAAGGAACAACCTTTGGATTTGAAAAAATCTCTATCACATAAACATTTAATAAAGAGTTTTTAAAGTATACAAATGATTTCTAAGATGTAACATTAAGTAAAGCAATCTACTTCTAGAGGGTCTTGAGTATATAAGTATATACATATATTCATTCAGTAACAATTAATGGTGAAAGAGGTCATGAATTTGAAAGAATTCAGGGGGTAGGAGAATTGGAGGGTTTGAAAGGAGGAGAGAAAATGAAGAAATAGAAATTATAATCTCAAAAAGTATAGAATTTTCAAAAGTGGGCCATTAAACTAAATACAAAATTCTGAAAAGAGGAAGTACAAATGGCTGAGAAATAATTTTAAATGCATTCACCATTTTTACTTCTCAGGGATGGAAATTAAAAATACTTAGAGATTTCATCTTATACCAATGAGAATGGCTAAGACAAATACATAAACTAAACCATTGCTGTCAAAGGTACACTCTGGTTTTTTTGTTTGTTGGTTTTTGGTTTGTTTGTTTTTTTTTTTTTCGAAACAGGGTTTCTCTGTATAGCCCTGGCTGTCCTGGAACTCACTCTGTAGACCAGGCTGACCTCGAACTCAGAAATCCGCCTGCCTCTGCCTCCCAAGTGCTGGGATTAAAGGCGTGTGCCACCACTGCCCAGCTAAAAGAGGAACTCTGGTAGAAGTGAAAACTGGTGCATCCACTAGGGAAATCAGTGTTTAGGTTATGAAATAAGGTAAAAATATCTTTACCACATGATCTATCTATAACATTCTTGATCATATGTCAAAAAGAAACTATGTCAAACTACTGACTTCCATATTCATTGGTTTTATATTTACGGTTCCTGGGAAATGGAAACAGCTTAGATATCTATCATTCAAGTAATAGATAATGAACATTTAGCATAAATTTATATAATGTACTGTTATTAAACTCATGAGAATTTGAAAGTATGAAATTCATGGGTAAATGAATGAAGCTGAAAACAATTATTCTGAAGTAGTTAACAGAGACTCAGAAAGAAAACTGTTGTATGTTTTCTCTTATTTATGGGTGGTGGCTTTGAATTTTCTGAGATGTGTGTTCCATTTTAAAAATCCATAAGAATGGTAATTAGTAAAGGGCAATGGAATTCAATGGAGGAGAGATATTGCAAAGCAGTTGGGCTTTCTTTGGCACAAATATTGTCAGGAGATGCTTGGTATATTCTCCATATTCTTAACTCTTATTTTTTAAGGCAGGATTTCCCACAGTAGCTGTGCCTGGCCTGGAACTTGCTCCATAGAATAGGCTGGGCTGTCAGGCGTTTCTCTGCTTCTCCTTCCTAGCACTGAGATTAAAGCTTTCTGTATCATGACTAGCCGGATTTCCAGAATTTGTACATTAGGGCCCAAAATTCAAGGATTATATGGGGTTACCTAAAGAAGAAAACCAAAGCATGATTTTTGCAACTGCTAATTTATATGGCAAAGTGCATTTAGAAAATATAAGAAATAAAGCACACTCATGAAATACAAGCTCAACTACTGAGTAAGTTCACAAAAAAATTATAATTGGCATGACAGACCTCATCCTCTTCCATACACCATGGAAGAAATTACACAAATCTTTCTTCACAGGTTTCAAATATACAAGGACCACTATCACCATATCAGAGCCAAACACATGTTGCCTTACATGGCACCTATTACATGGATTTAGAACACTTCATACACTGTACTAGTTCAAAACAGCCCACCTAACTAACATATGTCCGTGGCCTTGCTCATCTGATCAGGCCTCTGAACTGCCAGACCTGCCATGGACTAGAATCTTCCACTAGGATTACACCAATTCTCATCTCAGTGTACTAGTCCCAAAACTAGACCAACTTGCATCTCTTCTTGTTTCTCTACCCCATTCACCAACAACAACCTTGATATTTTCAGATAAGAGGATAATAACCCACCCATGAAAATAATTTGTACTGACTTTACAGGAAGGACTGGGGTAATGCAGAATAGCACAGAGAAACCAGGACAACACAGGGCAGGGCAACAAAGACTCATTTATGATCTAATTCTCTAAATACAAGAATTTTGATGCATGATTCCTTCACTTCAAAAGTGTGAGATTCACCAAGGCTGACCTGGCTACAGCTGCTGCTGAATGCCAGATCTGCCAACAGCAGAGACCAAAGCTGAGCCCCAGATATGGCACCATTCTTTGAGGTGACCAGTCAGCAACCTGGTGGCAGGTTGACTACATTGAACCACTTCCTCAGTGGAAAGGATACTTATTCTGGTTATGGGTTTGCCTTTCCTGCACAAAATGCTTCCGCCAAGACCACCATCCGTGGACTTATGGAATACCTTATCCATCGTCGTGGTATTTCACACAGTGTTGCTTCTGACCAAGAAACTCATTTCACAGCTAGAGAAGTGCAACAGTGGGCCCACAATCATGGAATTCACTGATCTTACCATGTTCCCCATCATCCTGAAGCAGATGGTCTGATAGAAAGATGGAATGGCCTTTTGAAGACAGTTACAGCGCCAATCATGTGGCAGCAGCATGGAGGGTTGGGGCAGAGTTCTTCAGGAGGCAGTATATGCTTTGAATCAGGGTCTGATATATGGTACAGTTTCTCCTATAGCCAGTTTCTACGGGTCCAGGATTCAAGGGGTGGAAAAGAGAATTGTTCCACTCACTATCATTCCTAGTGACCCTCTAGGAAAATTCTTGCTTCCTGTCCCCACAACTCTAGGTTCTGCTGGCCTAGAAGTGGGGAACTGCTTCTACCAGGAGCCACAACAAACATTCCATTGAACTGGCAGCTCAGACTTCCTCCTGGTCATTTTGGGGTTCTAATGCCCTTAAACCAACAGGCTAAGAAAGGAATAACAGTGTTAGGAGGGGTGATAGATCCAGATTACCATGGGGAAATTGGATTGCCTCTCCACAATGGAGGTAAGAAGGATTATGTCTGGAGTGCAGGAGATCCCTTAGGGCATCTCTTAGTACTACC
>CM052703.1:128741929-128787941 GCA_028551405.1 Uromys caudimaculatus | reverse complement strand
CTTTAAAAACTCCTGACTTCAATGATTCGGGGTCGACCTCCTCTGCCCTCCCGAGGGTATTGAGCTCGGCCCAGTGCACTGAGAATCTCCCGAATAAACCTCGTGTGTATTACAGCAAGAAAGGTCTCTGGTGAGTTTCTGGGGGGTCTTGCTTTCCCGAGACTTGAGTGAGGGTCTCCCCAATTCGGGGGTCTTTCACCATGTCCTGTGATTAAAGTCAATGGAAAACTACAATAGCCTAATCCAAGCAGGATGACAAAGGACTCAGACCACTCAGGAATGAAGGTATGGGTCACTCCTCCAGGAAAAGAGCCAAGACCTGCTGAGGTGCTTGCAGAGAGCAGAGGAAATACAGAATGGGTAGTAGAGGAAGGTAGTTATAAATACCAGCTAAGACCACATAACCAGTTGCAGAAACAAAGATTATAAAGTAATATGAATGCTTCCATTTTACTTTGTAAATGACATATTTGTCTTTCTTCCAATTTCTTTAACAATTGGTATTTAACTTGAGGTATTAAAGGAATGTTCCCAAGAGAAAAAAAAAAGTGTGAGATTGCTAGTAAGATCCTCAGGTTTATATGGACACATTTCGTCAGAGCACAGGGTGCCAGTATTTTCTGTAAACCCAGTGATTTGAAGGAAGAAGCCACTAGACCTTAAGCATGAGAAGCTCTAGTGCCTTAAGAGAGTGACTTAGAAAATGAGTGAATCATGATTATAATTGGTAATTCTTAGATTACATACTATATTACACAAAAGTAATGTGTGTGTGTGTGTGTGTGTGTGTGTGTGTTTGTGTGTGTGTGGTGAGAGAGGGTGAGAGAGGGTGAGAGAGAGAGAGAGAGAGAGAGAGAGAGAGAGAGAGAGAGAAGGGGGTAGGAGGGGAGAGAGGAATGGAAATGGAGGGAAGAGAGAAAGAGAGATTACAAATTGGATATGAAAGTGTTAAAGAGATTACAGGGTTCTAAAGGGCTTCAATGAAGGCAGAGAACTTGCTCTAGATGATGTAAGCAAATGCCCCACATAGGGGCCTGATAAGAAGCTATATTAACGTCAAGGCAGACATAAAGCTTCTCCAAGGTGGAAAGGTACCAAATACAAATTTGGGCAGTCAGTCAGTCAGTTTTAAGATGGCTGTGTATCACTGTTAGTAGAAACTGTGAAGTTGGGAGTTCCGGGAACAGAAGTGAGCTGGTTTGTTCAATTTAACTCAAACTATGATCATCTGTGCAGAGGGAACCTCAATTGAAAAAAATTACTCAGCAGATTGACCTGTAGGCAAGTCTTTGGTAGTATTTTCTTGATTAATGATTGATGTGGGAGGACTCAGGCCACTGTTTTTTGCAATCCCTAGGCATTTCTACCTGGGTTCTATTAGAAAGCAGACTGAGCAGCTATGTTGAGCAAGTCAATAACAGAGTTTCTCTGCACCAGGTCCTACTTTCAATTTCCTGCCTTCAGTGTCTCAAAGATAACCTATAATGAAAAAGTACAAACCCAATAAACCCTTTCCTCCCCAAGTTGTTTTTTGTCAATGTGTTATCAAAACAACAGAAAACTAACTAATAATAAGGTATAAATCCTTAGTTGTGGCAAATGTCATGGAGATGGTTTGTGGTGAGTGACCTTGTGACTGTTGAGTGGCGAGTGTGCTTGCCATATCACAATCCTGGGTTACTCCTGGTATAGTCACAGATGTACCAGTGCGGGGGGGGGGGGAGTTCTGGTGCTCACAGACCTGAGTTTTCAGATCTTTGTAATACGCTTTCCATGTACTCTTAATTTACCTTGAGAAATCTGATGGTGGTCATTTTTTGTGTGTATGAATAAGTAACTTATATATGCCTTGTGGTCAGGCTGCACAGATAGTTTGTGTTTACATGGAAAAACATGATGTAGCTACATTCTGCCTCAGCATTTATACCAAATAGAACATTGTGCTGTTTTATAAAATGTACTCATTTAGGAAAAAGGACAGTTTAAAGAGCATGATTTTATAAAAATTGGATATATGGACAGGTATAACCCTGATCTCCACAGAAAGACTCTGATCACATTCACATCTGACAGTTCTGGTTTTTTTTTTTTTCTTTTTTCTTTTCTAGAGAAAGTAAACAATTATAGCACATAGTATTTTATCAACCATTAATGGAAAAAGAAGACATGAATGAGAAAGAAAACAAGGAGGGTCAAATGGGAGGTTTTGAAGGGAGGAAAGGTGAGAGAGAAATGATGTAATTATAATCTCCAAAATATATGAGAAAAATAACTTTTTTTTTTTTTGTCTTTTTTGCGACAAGGTTTCTCTGTGTAGCCCTGGCTGTCCTGGAACTCACTCTGTAGACCAGGCTGGCCTAGAACTCAGAAATCAGCCTGCCTCTGCCTCCCAAGTGCTGGGATTAAAGGCGTTTGCCACCACTGCCTGGCAAGAAAAAATAAATTTTAAAAGAATTTCTAAGGGCTGGAGAGATGGCTCAGTGGTTAAGAGCATTGATTGCTCTTCCAAAGCTCCTGAGTTCAATTCCCAGCAACCACATGGTGGCTCACAACTATCTGTAATGGGATCTGATGCCCTCTTCTGGTGTGTCTGAAGACAGCTACAATGTACTCATATAAATAAAATAAATAAATCTTTAAAAAAAAAAAGAATTTCTAAGACAGAGGTCAAGAAGATGCCTTGGGGGTTGGGGGGAAAAAGACCAGCTCCATAGATGTAACATGCAGAATTTACTCCCCAAAATATATATGAATATGGAGTGGAAGAATGAGTTTCACAAAGTTACTCTCTGTCCGCTACATGTGTGCAGAGGCATACAAATATCCATACAAATACAAATTACAGACACACACATATATACAATAATAATAATAATAATAATAATAATAATAATAAAATTCAGAGAGTTTCTAGTGAATCTAATCTCCAAAACATACATGAAAGTGAAAGAGAAGAATATACCTTTACAAAGTTTCTCACTGACCTCTACATGTTTGCCAAAGCATATACACCATCCGTCTACACACAACCTCTACATAATCCTATGCAGCACTAATAAAAATAGTGAAATTCAAACAGTGTTTCTAAAGGAATAAATATTGATGAATTTCTGAATGAATATTGGATTTCATGAATTTGTTTTATATTATTTGTTTTGAAAGCATTAATGACTATTTCTTTTAATAAAGAGTACAGGATCTGAGGAGATAGGTCATTCAATAAAGTTCTTTCCTGACAAGAATGAAGACATTGAGCTTGATTTCTTAGAACCCATGAGAAATAGCTGGAGACAACGTGCACCTGTAATTCCAGAAATGAAAAGGAGAGACAACAGGATCTTGGAATTACTGGCTAGTCTAGACAATTCAGCAAGTTCTGAGTTCAGTGAAAGAATCTGTCTCAAAAACTAGGTGGTATGGGTAGGGCTGGGAAGAAAGAGGCAGGGAGAGGGAGAAACAAGGGGAGGGAGAGAGAGAGGAAGAGAGAGATACAGATATTAGAAGTTAAGAGCACTTACTGCTTCATCAAACAATTAGAATAAAGAACCCAGCATATGCATCCCATACCAAGAGGTTCACAAACACTTATAGCTTCTATTCTAGGGATTCAACACTTTTCTTTCCACTTTGAGCACTCTAGACATGATCACATAAACACAAACTTGAATAAAATAAAGTAAAATGTATAGATTAAATGCTTATCTTTGGGCCACCAAGTTTCTAAGTGATTTGAACAGTTAATTTTGAATTAAATGATATTGAAACCACAATAAAGTTCATAAAGACAGTTCATAAAGACAGGTATGAACAGGAATACTATAATGTTGAATAGATGTGCTACATACCAGAAATCATGCTGGATAGACCTGGAAGACACAAAGAAGTAAAAAAAAAAAAAAAGGTTGCAAAAGTGAGCATGGTGTTTACATGTGATGACGTGCATGTGTGTAGGGCCAAGGAGAACTCGTGGAAGTAAACTATTTGTCTCTTCTGGAAATTGATTTCAATTCCTCAAAATTGGCCAAAACTAGAATAACTACTGAGCCAACACACCAATCCCAGAATTAAATTATAAATGAAGTACAAATAGTTGAACACTGAAAATGTATCTGATTAAGAGAAAAAAATTAGTAGTTCCACAAAACAGGTTAGTGGAGGTGATAGACTAAATAGTGGTCCTACAAACAGAGGCTAATGAAGAAAACTACATGCCTTAGTCAGGGTTTCTATTTCTGTGGTAAACATGACCAAAAGCAAGTCAGGGAGAAAAGGGTTGATTTTGCTCACCATTCCACATCAGGGCTTCATCAAAGCAAGTAATGGCAGGAACTCCAACAGGGCAGGAATCTGGAGGTAGAAGCTGATGAATGTCTATCACAATTCCCTTTATATGGTTACTCCTTGTGGATTTCTCAACCCACTTTCATATAAAATCCAGGACCACCGTCCCAGGGAAATCAACATCCTAGATTGGCTGGACCTTCCCACATCAATCACTAATTAAGAAAATGCTCTACAGCCTTGCCCACAGCTAGATCTTATGAGGAATTTACCCAATTTGTATTTCTTCCTCTCAGATGATTTTAATCTCTTTTAAATTTACAATAAATTAGCCAGCTTAGTGCAGAAATGTGTGTCATATCTCTTCACTTAAGAGAAATTTATGTCAATTTCTGTAAACTAGAAGGAAAATCTGTGGAGAAAATTCTCATGAGAGAACACATTCAGAATTTCTCTTTAATTCCTAACATATTTTGTGGTTCAGACTCACTGAGGAGAATATATATCTGTTTAAAACAGCAGTTTACAAGCCTAAAACTTCTGAAAGGTCTTTTGTTCCTTGAAAGTTAGGCATAAAAACAGTGGAAAGGAAATATTACATAAAACTTTGTATTTGGGGACCAGTGAGATTGCTTAGATGTTGAAGTTCTTCCAAGTCTAACTACCTGAATTTGCATGATTAAAAAAAGAAAACTGATTTCCCTCAAGTCCAGTCATGTCCCTTCTCCTCTCCTCTCCTTTCCTCCCCTCCCCTCCCCCTCTCCTCTCCTGTCCTTTTCTCCCTTCCCTTCCCTCCCCTCCCCTCTCTCCTCTCCTTTCCTTTCTTCCTCTTAACCTCTCTCTTTCTATTATTAATTAGTTATGTTTCTATTGCTGCGCTAAAACACCATGACCAAGACAACTTATAGAAAAACCATTTATTAGGGGCTTGTGATGCCAGATAGCGTCTGTGGAGAACAGGTAGGAGGAAGCAGGTGGCTTATGCTGCTGCTTGTAACTTCCATTTCAAACTATAGACGGGAAGCAGAGAGCTAACTTGAAATAACATGAGTTTTGTGAAAACTTAGGGATTACCCTTTGGAATATACTTTGTCCAGCAATGCCACATTCCATAAATTTCCCCAAAAAAACCATCAAATCAGGGTCAAATATTTGAATAGCTGAGATTAATAGGGGGCATGTCCTTCAAACCACCAAGTTTCACTCCTTGGCTCTCTTAGTCTCACAACCACATCATAATACACCTATGTTTAATTCAATTTCAAAATTTCTAGTAAGTTAGGTGTAGGTGATGCACAAATTTAATTGTAGAACTTAAGAGGCAGAAGCAGGCAGATTTCTGAGTTTGAGGCCAGCGTGGTCTGCAGCACATGTTCCATGACAGCCAGAACTACATAAAGAAAGTCTGTTTGAAAAACAAACAAACATCCTCCTAATGTTTCAAAGAAACAACACTGTTTAAAAGTCCAAAGTCTCTGCTAAGACTCAAGTCAATACTTTAACTGAAACACCTGTAAAATCAAAACAAGCTACGTATTTCCAGCATACACTGACACAGAGCATATATTACCTTTCCTTTGAAATGAACTCAGTCTGTCCTGAAAAAATGATGAGCTTCATATTCTTCTGCCCCTACCTCCTGAGTGCTGTAGTCACTTGTGTGTACAGGTTCACCTGTATTTGCGGTGATGGTCAAACCCAAATTTGTTTATGCTAGGCAAATGCTTTAACAATGAAATATCTCCCTTCTCCCCTCTAGACTTACTTATAAATCATAGTTTCTGTGAGTATCCAGGCAACTTGATCTGGCAAAACTCTCCCATAATGGGTATAAGATTAGCTTTTTCATCTTCCATCACTTCACAGGAGATTTGGAATCACTCTGAAAATTTCTAGCCCAAATTTCATATTGGTTAATAATTTTACATTCACTAAATCTCCTATCCTGGTTCTTGACATAAGTAATTCCTGGATTTGTTAAGCTTAATGTCTCTCTTCATATGAACAGCCTGATTTCTGTTATCTCTACCTCTTTCCCATTGCTACTATCTTTGGATGTTCTTGAAAGTAAGCATTTGGATCTCAGTAGTTAATTCTTCAAAGGAGCTTTGAGAAGAAGTAAGTACATGTAATATCTTCTGCATCTATATATTCTTCACACAGAGTCAATACATTATGCCAAGATGAACCTTCTTACAATGCATATTTGCATATTCTGATTTCCAGCTCTACCAGGATTTAAAATCAACTACGGGCATGGTATCACAGATGGTGTAGAAATCTCTTCGTCTCTCTAATTACAAAGAATGTAAAAATTAATTTATAGGATTAAAATTATATATCTAATGTGTATATTTGTTTATAAACATCCAGTGTTTATAATTATATATTAATTATACTGTATGTATAATTAAAAAGAGAAGAAAAATGAACATCCAAGATATTGAAAAAGACTTCAAATAAAAAAATTAATAATTTACAGGCAAGGCATATAAATATGTTGCTGCACAGATGATTTCTGTACCCAAATAAAAAATAAAATATTTGAATTATATGTTTATTAGAATATGGTTTTCTTAAGAAACATCGTAAAGCTACATCCAACACAATCAGAGTAAAGCTTAATAATGGTGAGTCCTCAAAATTCTGTACTATAAGCAACTTTCAATCTAGGGAATAAATAACACAATAACCAGTAAGTAAGAAGAATCATGGATCAGAAAGGACTTTATGTGGTAGAGGAAGGGAAATTAAGAAAGCAGAATTAGGAGGAAAAAAAAATAATACTAAAGAACTTTGGAAAAAGTCATGAGAGACTAATCTTTCAGAGTCTCCTAAAATATACACATAAACAGATATCAAGCATTTAATGATGTTACCATATTATGGGACAACTATGCTCCTATTAGATATTACAGGATTGAAAATAAAAGTCATGTGCCAGGAATTGTATACTATTTTTGGCATTGTTGAGTAGTGAAGTTCCATAGACCTGCAAAAGTCTTTTCCATTGCCCTATGTTGAAGTAGTGGACTGGAATTGATGGGAGTAACAAGCTACTTTCTAATTTAAGATTACCTTCACAAGATGAAACCTATATGTAATTCCATTATCAGGACCAACAGCCCACTATGATAATTTGATAAAGAGACATAATATTTGTTTTAGTTTTTGGTAGTATTACTGTTATGAAACACCATGATAAAAAGAAGGTTGGGAAAGAAAGTGCTTATTCACGTTATACTTCCACACCACTGAACATATTCAAAGCAAGTTAGGTCAGAAATTCAAAATGGGCAGGGAACTGGAGGTAGGAACTAATGTGGTGGCCATCGAGGGCTCCTGGTTACTGGCTTGTTCCTCATAGCTTGCTCAGCCTGCATTCTTGTAAAACCCAGGACTACCTGCCCAGGGTTACCCCACACACAACTGGGCTGGGCTGGGACCTCCCCAATCAATCATTACTTAAAACATGCAGTATAGGCTTTCCTATAGTTCAAATGTATGGGTGCATTTTCTCAGTTGAGCATCCCTTTTCTCTGGTGACTCTATCTTGGGTCAAAATTACATATGTCTAGCCCATGCAGTATTAAACCAAATTCTCATGTCTTATTGTAAGACAGACTAGTGTACCTTTCAAACATTCTTAGAGATGCTTCTTTTCTTAAGTACATGGCAACTAACTTAGAGATTCAAAACTTTCAAAGGTACAGAGAATAAGAGTCAAGTAGGGCTGGGTATAGGAGAATAATTCAAATGGATTTCTGCAAAGGATATGCTATCCAGTCTAAGTCTGGAATTTGGAAATGATCTAAGTGGCAAAATCATGCAGATCTACATAGGTGGATGATGTAGATGATGTGCTTTTGGGAACAAATCTAGATATGTTTCTTAGATTTGTTAAAATGTTAAAGTGAAAAAATATATGAGTGTTAATTATTTTTTATGATTTTGATATAAAGGTAATAAAAATGATATGAAGGTAAATTACTGAAAAATTTATAGACCTTATTGGGGCTGGGTTTACAGGTATATGCCTTGACCTTACCAATTGGCCAATATTTTCTTTTATTTCTACCCACATTATGTTTAAGTAGCACTAAGTAATGACTAGAGCATTCAGAAACCAAATCTCCTCCGATACACAGACAAATAATCCATAATAATTCTATGCATCTGTGTATTTTAGCTGATTGTATAAAACAATTGTACTGACCAGAAATATATTCAGTCAATGAAGAATAAGTTTGCACAATAATTAAGAAAATATACATAGAATGATACTTTTTCTCTTGGTATTTTCATCTTTCCCTTTTAGTACTGCTAATAAAATTGAGTGCTGTAACAATCATGTTGATGTAAAAAACAGGCATGTGGTAAGCATAGCCTTCTTTTTAGGATAGGGCTTGAAAAGTAAGAAGCTGGAAGTTTTATCGTTATAGCTATACTGGACCTCTGTACCATATTCTCCATCTTAATATGTCTATAACAGACTGTGTAATATGGTAATAGAATTTTCCATTTTTTCAGAATACATTTTTTTTCTTGAAAGAGGGAGATATCATCACACTTATTTTTAATATTCTCCCCAGTGCTGAGATTAAAAACATGTAACACTACATCTGGCTGGATGCTCAATATTTTATTTTATTTTATTTTATTTATTTTATTTTATTTGAAACAGAATTTCTTTTGTAGCCCTGGCTGACCTGGAAGTTGCTGTGTAGGCAATGCTGTCCTTGAACTCAGAGGTCTGTCTGACTCTCATATGCTGAGATTAAAAACTTGTGCCAACACTGCCTGATGGGGTGGATGCTCATCTTTTAATCTCTGTCCAAATTCAGGAGTGACGAAGGCTCAATATGTTACTTATAAAAAACACATAGAAGGTTTTCCTGTAATCGAAGCTCACATCCTAGATGCTAGAGCTCAAACTGTGACTAATACATGGAGAATTAATTATGTGTGACAACCTAGAAGCCTCCAACATTTTTTCATTAAATGTGAAATCCTGAGAATAATTTCTAGCTTTCAGATTATCAGGCATGTTGTGAAAAAAGTTAACCACTCAGTATATGTTATTTTTTTCTTCTGTAAAAATATGGTCCTGGGGTCAGATGTCTTGGGTGCTTTCTACAGGTTAAGTAGCAATGCAGTGGCTTTGTGCATATCCTAATTAGTGAAATTATCAGACTTAACATGGATGTAACCTATTCCTGAAGGAATGCCAACTAAAATGTCACATGCATTCAACTGCGACTGAATGTGAGACAGGAAAAAGGATAAAGGATGAGGAACACATGTGGAATGGCTCTTTGATATGTTAATCCTCAATTATTGACCAAGTAATGAATGTAATCCATTTCAACAAAGTTCTATCTATCTAATCTATCTATCTATCTATCTATCTATCTATCTATCTATCTATCTATCTATCTATCTTAGAAACATTGACCCTATTGAAATAATAAAATATGGCATCAGCAAACATTCATGCATGTATTCCCTCATTTTATTTGGTCTTTGTGAATTTCACAGCATGGTTTGATCATATTCCCTTTTTTCCTTCTATTCTTCCCAGATGTAATCCTTCCCTACCCATCTAATTTTTTGTCTTCTTTAAAAACAGTTTCAAGTGCAGTTTACATAGCTGTGAATCAAGCAAGTTATAACATTAACAGGCCTGGAAAAACTGCCTACTGGTGAAATAGCTGTATGAATGTCATGAGAATAACCAACCTACATTCTGGTTGGATTTAAGGCCTGCTTCCCAAATTAAAACTTATAAATTGTACTGTTATTTGGATCAAAAGCCTGTAGCAAAATAGACCATAAGCCCAAGGGGAAAGTCAAGTGATATTCCTCTGCTAAATGAACATAGTGTTAATCTAACTCCTAATGACTTATTGTTATTCCCATAGCTTAGGGTATTTTTTAACCCTCTTGAAAGAAGGTTCTTTTGCTCACACATAATGCTTAACATAGAGATCTATAGTTGTTCAAGATGCAGAGAATAAGAGATTGCTCAATTGTAGTCACTAAATAAAATGCTTATATCATACTCTTCCTCCCAAGGTTCAGAGTTCATTGTGGAAGACAGGCTGGTAGTGTTTTAAGTATTATAGACAGTGAATGACTAAAGTAAACTATCTTCAGTGATACGGCTACTGATGAATAGTACACACAGACTCCAATGAAGGACACTCACAGAATTTATTCCCTCTCTCTCTCTCTCTCTCTCTCTCTCTCTCTCTCTCTCTCTGTGTGTGTGTGTGTGTGTGTGTATGTGTGTGTGGTGTGTGTGTGTGTGTGTGTGTGTGTGTGTGTGTGTGTGTGTGTGCAGGCACATACCATGCCCAAACGTGAAGGTCAGAGGAAATATTTGGGGAGCCAGTTCACTACATGTGCATGTATATGTATTCTAGATTTCAAACTCAAACTGCCAGGATTGAACAGCAATCACCTTTGTCTGCTGAGATATTGGTTTTTATTTTTTATTCTTTGACAGATTCATACATGAACATAATGAATTTAGTCACATACATCCTATTACACTCTCTAATCTCCAGACCTTCTGCCATGGAAATACCGATTTCCAACAATTCCCCTTTTAATTTCATGTAATATATGTACTTTCATGAGATTCTGAGTGTTCAACATGCCTATGTTTTACATTTGTATTTAATCTTAAAATTTAATATTTAAAAAAAATTTGATGCTTTATTTACATTTCCAATATTTTCCCCTTTCTAGGTCTCGTCTTTGGAAACCCCCTATCCCCTCAACCTCCCCTGCCTCTATGAGGGTATTCCACCTCCCACCCACCCGGCCACCCACTCCTGTATTCGCACCTTGACATTTCCCTTTACTGGGACTTCTAACCCTCTCGGGCCCAAGAGCCTCTCCTCCCCTTGATGGCCAACAAGGCCCTCCTCTGCCACATATGTGGTCTGAACCATGGGTCCATCCATGTGTATTCTTTGGTTGGTAGTCCAGCCTCCAGGAGGACGGGGAGGGGGGTGTCAAGCCAGTTGATACTGTTGCTCTCTCCATGGGGCTGCAAACTCCCTCAGGTCCTTCAGTATCTTCTCTAAATCCTCCATCTGGGACCTCACTCTCAGTCCAGCAGTTACTGTAAAGTGAAACTTGGGTATTCCAAACTTTTGGGCTAATATCCACTTATCAGTGAGTACATACCATGTTCGTTCTTTTGTGACCGAGTTACCTCTCTCAGGATGATATTTTCAAGTTCCATCCATTTGCCGGCAAATTTCATGAAGTCATTGTTTTTAATAGCTGAGTAGTACTCCATTGTGTAAAATGGACCACATTTTCTTTATCCATTCCTCTGATGAGGGACATCTGGGTTGTTTCCAGCTTTTGGCTATTATAAATATGGCTGCAATGAACAATGTGGAACATGAGTCTTTATTACATGTTGGAGCATCTTCTGGGTATATGCCCAGGAGTGGTATAGCTGGGTCCTCAGGTAGTATTATGTCCATTTTTCTGAGGGTCCACCAAACTGATTTACAGAATGGTTGTACCAGATTGCAATCCCACCAACAATGGAGGAGTGTTCCTCTTTCTCCACATCCTTGCCAGCATCTGCTGTCACCTGAGTTTTTGATCTTAGCCATTCTGACTGGTGTGAGGGGGAATCTCAGAGTTCTTTTGATTTGCATTTCCCTGATGACTAAGGATGTTGAACATTTCTTTAGGTGCTTCTCAGCCCTGTGAATTTCCTCAGTTGAGAATTCTCTGTTTAGCTCTGTTCCCCATTTTTTGATAGGGTTATTTGGTTTTCTGGAGTCTAACTTCTTGAGTTCTTTGTATATATTGGATATTAGCCCTCTATCGAATGTAGGATTGGTAAAGATCTTTTCCCAATCTGTTGGCTGCCGTTTTGTTCTATTGAGAGTGTCCTTTGCATTACAGAAGGTTTGCAATTTCATGAGGTCTCATTTGTCGATTCTTCATCTTAGAGCATAAGCCATTGGTGTTCTGTTCAGGAACTTTTCCCCTGTACCCAGGTGTTCGAGACTTTTCCCCACTTTCTCTTCTATTAGATTCAGTGTATCTGGTTTTATGTGGAGGTCCTTGATCCACTTGGACTTGAGCTTTGTACAGGGAGATAGGAATGGATCAATTCTCATGCTTCTACATGTAGACAGCCAGTTGAACCAGCACCATTTGTTGAAAATGCTGTCTTTTTTCCACTGGGTGGTTTTAGCTCCTTTGTGGAAAATCAAGTGATCATAAGTGTGTGGGTTCATTTCTGGGTCTTCAATTCTATTCTATTGATCTACCTGCCTGTCATTGTACCAAGACCATGCAGTTTTTATCACTACTGCTCTGTAGTACAGCTTGAGGTCAGAGATGCTGATTCCCCCAGACATTCTTTTGTTGTTGAGAATAGCTTTTGCTATCCTGCATTTTTTGTTGTTCCAAATGAATTTGAGAATTGTTCTTTCTAAGCCTATGAAGAATTGGGATGGAATTTTGATTTGGATTGCATTGAATCTGTAGATTGCTTTTGGCAGGATGGCCATTTTTACTGTATTAATCCTCCCAATCCATAAGCATGGGAGGTCATTCCACCTTCTAAGGTCTTCTTCGATTTCTTTCTTCAGAGACTTGAAGTTCTTGTCATACAGATCTTTCACTTGCTTGGTTAGAGTCACACCAAGATACTTTATATTGCTTGTGACAATTGTGAAGGGTGTCATTTCCCTACTTTATTTCTCAGCCTGTTTATCCTTTGAGTATAGGAAGGCTACTGATTTGTTTGAGTTAATTTTATATCCGGCCTCTCTGCTGAAGTTGTTTATCAGCTGCAGCAGTTCTCTGGTGGAGTTTTTTGGTTCACTTAAGTCTATGATCATATCATCTGCAAATAGTGATATTTTGATTTCTTCCTTTCCAATTTGGATCCCTTAGACCTCCTTTTGTTTTCTAATTGCTCTAGCTAGAACTATATTGAATAGATAGGGAGAGATAGGGCAGCCTTGTCTAGTCCCTGATTTTAGTGGGATTGCTTCGAGTTTCTCTCCATTTAGTTTGATGTTGGCTACTGGTTTGCTGTATATTGCTTTTACTATGTTTAGGTAGGGGCCTTGAATTCCAAAACTTTTATCACGAAGGGGTGTTGAATTTTGTCAAATGCTTTTTAAGAATCTAATGAAATGACCATGTGAGTTTTTCTTTGAGTTTGTTTATGTAGTGGATTACATTAATGGATTTCCGGGTATTGAACCATCCCTGAATCCCTGGGATGAAGCCTACTTGATCATGATAAATGATCGTTTTGATGTGTTCTTAGATTCAGTTTGCTAGAATTTTATTGAGTATTTTTGCATCGATATTCATAAGGGAAATTGATCAGAAGTTTTTCTTTCTTTGTTGGGTCTTTGTGAGGTTTTGGTATCAGTGTAACTGTGGCCTCATAGAAGGAATTGGGTAGTGTTCCTTCTGTTTCTATTTTGTGGAATAGATTGAAGAGTATTGGTATTAGTTTTTCTTTGAAGGTCAGATAGAATTCTGCAGTGAACCCATCTGGTCCTGGGCTTTTTTTGGTTGGGAGACATGTAATGACTGCTTCGATTTCCTTAGGCATTTTGGGATTGTTTAGATGGTTTATCTGATCCTGACTTAACTTTGGTATTCAGTATCTGTCTAGAAAATTGTCCATTTCATCCAGATTTTCCAGTTTTGTTGAGTATAGGCTTTTGTAATAGGATCTGATGAGTTTTTGAATTTCTTCAGAATCTGTTGTTATGTCTCCCTTTTCATTTCTAATTTTGTTAATTTGAATACTGTCTCTGTGCCCTCTGGTTAGTCTGGCTAATGGTTTATCTATCTTGATGATTTTTGCAAAGAACCAACTCCTAGGGTTGGTTGATTCTTTGTATAGTTCTTTTTGTTTCTACTTGGTTGATTTCAGACCTGAGTTTGATTATTTCCTGCCTTCTATTCCTCTTGGGTGCATTTGCTTCTTTTTGTTCTAGAGCTTTCAGCTGTGCTGTTAAGCTGCTAGTGTATGCTCTCTCCAGTTTCTTTTTGGAGGCACTCAAAGCTTTGAGTTTTCCTCTTAACACTACTTTCATTGTGTCCCATAAGTTTGGGTATGGTGTACTTTCATTTTCATTAAATTCTAGGAAGTCTTTAATTTCTTTCTTTATTTCTTCCTTGACCAAGTTGTCATTAAGTAGAGCTTTGTTCAGCTTCCATGTGTATGTGGGCTTTCTGTTGTTATTGTTGCCATTGAAGACCAGCCTTAATCCGTAGTGATCTGATAGGAGGCATGGATTATTTCAGTCTTCTTGTATCTGTGGAGGTTTGTTTTGTGACCGATTATACGGTCAATTTTGGAGAAGATACCATGAGGTGCTGAGAAGAATGTTTATCCTTTTGATTTAGGATTTAATGTTCTATAGATATCTGTTAAATCCATTTGGTCCATAACATCTGTTAGTTTCAGTGTGTCTCTGTTTAGTTTGTGATTCCAAGATCTGTCTGTTGGCATCAGGACCACCAAACCGGTGATGTTGCACCCAGGTGATGTCACCCAGGCAATAGCACAACCTGCCCACCTGTTGCTAAGGCAACAGCCACCATATTCCCAGAATTCACCTTGGCCCATTGCCCACCTTTACCTGTGGCTTTGTCATGCTGCGTCACTTTCCTTATATAAATGTAGGACCCCTATCTCTCTCTTTTTTTCCCCTCTTCTTCCCTTCTCTCTCCTCGCTGCTACCTTGTCCCCTCCCTCTAATAAACCCCTCAAGTGGAACTGTTTGGTTTGGTGTAGTTTTGGAATGTGCAATCGTCCCCACAGCAGCACATACCGGACCCGTACCAGCATTTATTTTTACAACATTGGTGCCGAAACCCGGGAACTTCAATGCACTTTGCTACAGGGTCTGGGCGGGGCCCGGGTCACTGCTTTGAGTGGCCTTCCAGCTGCCCACGTGGACTGCTGTTGCTGCTACCTCGACCGCCATCACCTCCCGCAAGCTGCTGATACACTACATAGACTTTTACCGCGACTGCCGCTCCCTGCTGCTGCCCAGCTGCCACTGCTGCAGCCCCACCACTGTTGCTCTGCCCAGCCACAGCCAGATTCAAAATCTTCCACCACGTGGTGCCACACCAAACAAACCATTCCACGCCTCCGACTATCTGACTGCACAGTCCGCAAATACACAGAGGCATTTTAAATTGGTAAGGAGCTTCTCCAATTGGCAGGAGGACCCTTTTTGCTCAGAGAGTGTCTGGCCAACTCTTTCTGGGTTGAGAGGTCAGCTTTTCATTGCCCCAGTCTCTATGACTGGCCTCCTAGCTGACCTTCGCGTTAGGACCTAACCCTTGGGTGCCCTCCCTTCTCAGGGGAAGTTCATTTCCCCCTCTGCCACCACGAAAACCCTAGTACTAGGTTGGATTGCTTCCTGACAATTTCTGGGAAATTGTCATCCGTAGTCCCTAGAAATTACTCGTGACAACCTGAATTTCTAGCCTGGCCAGCCGTAGTTACTGAATATTCTCTGGGATGCTGGCAAGAATAGTTCAGTAACATCCCTCAATACCCAATGGGTACTAATTGGTCTTCGATGGTACCTCCAGACACCCCTCTGGGATGTCTCCTGGCAAACCTCAAATCTCTTAAATTAATGCCTGATTTAAGGCCCTCAAAATTGATACACCTCTGCAATAAGGTTTGGATTCAGTACTCTTTAGAAAATAGTTCCAAATGGCCACCTAATGGCATGCTAGACAGGATCTTTTGAGAGATCTCCATACATACTGCCAGCAGTCCCATAAATGGTGGGAAATCCCATATGTTTAAGCTTTTATCTATCTTCACTCTCAGCACCCTATGTGTTCTGCTTGTTCTCCATCCCAGCTTCTTTTAACTGTGAAACCTATTCCTCCACCTCTAGATGACTTCACAACCCTAGACCCAGCTAACAAACCTCCTCCCTACCACTGCAGAACTGCTTCCATGCTGTCTTCTGCACCACATAAAACTCAAACTGCTGCCTCAGTTTCTCCTTCTCACCAGGTTACCCCTGGGCCTACTACTAGCTCTACCTCTCCATACTCCTCCCCTCCTTCTGTGCCAGCTTCAGGTCACTCCAATCGCCCTGCATTGGCACTGACCTTCACCCCTCCTATCACTCATTCTAAGGCTGCAACCAAATCCCTAATTCCTTCTCCTCCAGAGACACCTGACCCAGCACCAGTCCTTCCTCTAAGGGAAGTGGCTGGAGTTGATGGTCTGGTCAGAGTACATGTCCCATTCTCGCTGAGTGAACATTCTCAAATAGAACAGAGACTGGGTTCATATACTTCTAACTCTTCCAGGTTTATTAAGGAGTTCCAGTACATCACTCAAGCTTGACTTTCCATGATGTTCATATGATTCTTACTAACAATTTACTTCCTGAAGAACGCAGGCAAGTTTGGGAAGCAGCAAAAATGCATACAGACGAAATTCACCAACCAGATGCAACGCATCCAATTGGATCTGAGGCAGTGCCTGACCAGGATCCTCGATGGAATTACAATTCCACAGGTGGTATCTTAGCCAGAGACAGGTTTATTACATGCCTTCTGGCTGGCCTCAGAAAGGCAGCCTTGAAGCCAGTTAATTTTGAAAAACTCCAAGAGGTTGTCCAGGACAGACAGGAGAACCCAGCCCAGGGTTTCTACTCTACCTTTGGTAATTGAGTTCCTAGATTAGAAACAAAACAAAGCAAAACAAAACAAAACACTCACAACCTTTATATATACAATAAGCCTTTATTAGCACAAGAGCTGGGAAGATACATAAACCCGTATTAGAATCTACTTTCCTACTGATAACCCTGAATTCATACTATGTTTCATCTGGGTTGCTCTTAGCTCTAATTAGGCAGCCCTTAGGGCCATTCTCACTGGATTGTTTTCTGTTTTAAAACTTTTTTATTGGATATTTTCTTTATTAACTTCAAATGCTATCCCCTCCCCTGCCCCTCAAACACCCTATTCTATCCCCTTCCCCTGCTTCTATGAGGGTGTCCCACCACCCACACAGCCACCCACCCACCCACTCACTCCTGCATCCCCATTCTAGCATTCCCCTATGCTGAGACACCAAGCCTTCACAGGACCAAGGGCCTCTCGTTCTACTGACAAGGCCATCCTCTGCTACATATGAAGCTGGAGCCATGAGTCTCTCTATGTGTACTCTTTGGTTTGTGATTTAGGCCCTGGGAGCTCTGGGGTGTCTGGTTGGTTGATACTGTTGTTCTTCCTATGGGTTGCAAACCCCTTCAGGTCCTTCAGTCCTTTCTTTAATTCCTCCATTGTGCTCAGTCCAATGGTTGGCTTTGAACATTTGCCTCCATACTTGTCGGGCTCTGGCAGAGCCTCTCAGGAGACAGCTATATCAGGCTCCTGTCAGCAAGCACTTCTTGGCATCCATAATAGTGTCTGGATTTGGTGACTGTATATGGTATGGATCCCCAGGTGGGGCAGTCTCTGGATGGCCTTTCCTTCAATCTCTACTCCACATTTTGTCTCCATATTTCCTCCTGTGAGTATTTGGTTCCCTCTTCTAAGAAGCACTGGAGCATCCACACTTTAGTCTTCCTTCTTCTTGAGCTTCATGTGGTCTGTGAATTGTATTTTGGGTATTCTGAACTATTGGGCTATATTCACTTATGAGTGAGTGCATACCATGTGTGTTCTTTCGTGACTGGTTTACCTCACTCAGGATGATTCTTAACCCATGGCCACTTCTCATTCCTCCACTTCTGCACCTTCTTTAATGTTTCCAATGCTAGACCTGGATATACTTCCTCAGGCAATTTGGAAAGACCAATAACTTGGGGAGATGAATGGGGCTGCATGTATAATAAGGAATTATTTTTTATCATAAAGATATGACAATAAAAATAAACACTGTCATATCTGTGAATTTCGACAATGTCAGAATTTATTGAATGGTGATTAAAGTTTGTCACCAGTTATTTTTTAAGGGACTTTTTTTCCAAGTAGACACAATTTCACTTAATAACAGGCAATTTACATAGACAAATTCTTTATTTTAGATTTTTTTAAGTTTATGTATTAATGTTTGTCTATATGTATGTCTGTGCAGCACTTGTGCGCAGAGCCTGAGGCTGTCAGGTTTCTGTAAACAGTCATATGAGTTCTGGAAATTGAACATAGGTATTTGAGTGGAGAGCTCAGTGCTCTTAAATACTGAATCCTCACCCAGGGCACAATACAGGCTTTTAAAATGCCAATCTTAATTAGTAGTATTTACCTTCCATCTCAGTGTAGTCTGTTTTTGATCAAGATAAACACTTTAAAAGAATCTATCACCTTCAGAGTATATTGGAAAGGAAACATCTGTGGCCACAAGTGGAAGATTGAGTGCAACAGGCCAGAGATATATAGTATTTCTCCTTAGATCAGAGAAGTAATTTCATCATCTCGTGACACAAATGTATAAAAAGTTGTTACATGGACAGTACCATGCAAGTTTTAGCAGTAGATGAAATTACTGAAAGTATATATAAAAAGAAAAACTTCAAATACAGATAGAGATGTCAAAATTAGTTACTGACAATTTTCTCACAATATTGTGAGGAAATATTAATCTCTCTTCTCATCCATAAGTTGTATTATAATTTATAGACAATATAAACTTAAGTTATGGTAAATAAATATAGATATTGAGCTATCAGCTCAATTTTTCTTTCCCAGGTTTCATAATCTTTTAAGTCTGTCCACTAATTGAAGCATATAAATGATACTTTTCCTTCTGTAGAGCACCAATTCCATAAATTCCATTGGAAGAGAATATTCAAGTAATATTGATCTCTAATTTCAGTTTTCATTATACTGATATTGAGAATCAGAGAAAAATATATCAAATCAGACAGAACATACATTTGATTTTAGAAGTCCTGAAAAATATTATCACTCATTATTGGAAAGAGAAAATATAATTGGAAAGTGAAGCTATTACTTAAAAAAAATAGAGCCTTAAATTTGTGGAATAAGAGTTTTGCACAGTAATAGATAATTTGCCAAGCTTGTTCAAAACTATAGAATTTGATCCTAGAAAGTATAGAAACAAGAAAAAAAGACACACAAAAAAATTATGTATCCTGACTATGACATACTTTCTTTCCTTAATCAAATTTCATTCAGGACTACTAACTTCTTTTCATAATACTATACCTTTTCAAATAAAACCATATTTAATAAAATAATCTTTCAGTGAACAAGAACCCACCAGCCTCTACACTTGAGTGTGTTTCTTATCCCTCCCTGTTCTCAACAGCTAAATTCATTCTCCATACTTTATAATTTTTCATCAACCATTTCTTCACTTGCTTCTTGACTAAAAACAAGTTCCTAATAACATATGATGTCCTCAGATACAACATTTATGGGCAATTTTTACAAGAGTACTGAGTAATTTATTAAAAATAAAACACAGATGCTCAAAGTAAATGACACTACACTACACACATACACACACGCACACACACACACACACACACACACACTAACACATGCACATGCTTGTGTGTGTGAGTGTGTGTGTGTGTGTGTGTGTGTGCGTGTGTATGAGAGAGAGAGAGAGAGAGAGAGAGAGAGAGAGAGAGAGAGAGAGAGAGAGAATGGCCTGGTACTTTAAGAAGAATTGTGTGGTAATTATGTGGTAACAAATATCATCTATAAAGTTTTATATCTCACTTCTCTGTTAGAGATATATTGGTAGAAAAAATACAGAACGCAGAACTAAAAGCAAAATGCGTGTTAGACATCTATATTTAATTTAAGGGATAATACCAAAATTGATTTTTAAAAACGATCCTTCATATCAGCAGAAAAATAGAATGCAAATATTTTCTTTAGTAAATAAAAGGCAAATTGACACATTAGATGGCTTTTGTAATCACAGAATTATCACCAAATTAATTTAGTTATTTATAAAAGCAAAACTCTTTGTAGGACAGGTGTGTAAAAGTATATATGAAGAAAGCAATCTTAATATAAAGAGGTGTGTCTTGTAAATCTATATCATTGTAAATTCATTATTTAAACAATCAATTCCTAAACCTGGAAGCAAAGTAACAAATCATCTTTAAGTCAGTTCCATCTACCACAAAAAAGGAAGGCTAGCATTGCAAATGTTTTTCAGCTTGAGGAAATTGTATGCCCAGAGAACCACTGGTCCATGTAATTTTCTCATTCTTCTTCTGCAGCCAAGTCCAGTCTATATGCAGGGTTGTGATGCATTTTTTGTTGCCAGTATTGCCAAGAGGAGCACAACACTGCAATGTGATTTTAGTGAAGTTGGAAGGTACTGAAAAGGAGAGGAAGTACTCAGTTACTCAATTTTAATGTTGGTTTTCAACACTCTGTGGTAGCAAACATCTTTCCAAATTTGCTGTGTTCTAAATCCATGCCACAAAATAGTCTAGGAGTAAGATTCTAAAATGATCTGTACAGTCAAAGATAATATCTACCATAAATAACCCTGTCATGCAGTAGTCATGGATGGGGGAATGATGTGATATATAAAATATAACCATACTTTTCAATGAAGTTTACTTGTTTTGATATTTTAATATAAGTTTAGGACATTAATAATTTCTGAACAAACATTGCAGTGTTGGCACTACTTCAAGGCTATTTCCTGCAAATCGGTGAAACACCATCTCAAACAAGAAAAAGATTCAAAAGTAAAAGTGACACTCCCCCATTGCATACTTGTACATCACTTTGGAAATCAATTTGGTGGTTTCTCAGAAAACTGGGAATAATTCTACCTCAAGACCCAGTTATACTCCTGGGCATATACCCAGAAAATATTCCAACATCCCACAAAGACACTTTCTCAACTATGTTCATAACAGCTTTATCCATAATAGCCAGAAACTAGAAATTCCTAGATGTCCCTCAACTGAAAAATGGATAAAAAAAATGTGGTACATCTATACAGTGAAATACTATTCACCCATTGAAAACAAAAAACTCATGAATTTTGCAGGCAAATGGACGGAACTTGAGAATATTATACTGAGTGAGGTAACCTAGTCCCAAAAGGACATGAATGATATGAACTCACTTATAAGTGGATTTAGCCATAAAATACAGGTACCATGCTATTATTCACAGACCCAAATAAACTAAACAAAAAGGAAGTCCCCAGCAAGGAGCTTGAATCTCACTTAGAAGGGGGAGTAAAATAGTCAGAAAAAGCAGATGGAGGGAGAGAACTAAGAGGCGGGGGGCATGGAGAGGGAAATGGGAGGGTTCAGGATCAGGTGTGGAGAAGGTCAGGAGAGATGTCTAAATGGACATGAAAACGAATGGAAATTTGTAACTGACAGGGATAAGGAGATAAACCTAGGGTGAGGGAAGCACCTAAAACAATCAGTGGGGGTGACCTTAGCTGTGACTCACAACACTGGGGATATGGAGCCAGAAGAGACCACCCCCTGTAGCCAGGCAATGAACCCAGTGGAACAATAGAGATACCAATCCATCCACAAAACTTTCCACCCAAAATTTATCTGGTCAACAAGAAATGCAAGCATGGGGGGTGCAGGTATAGCAGAGTCTGAGGGAATGGCCAACTTGAGACCCAACTGTTACGGGAAATATTAAAAATGAAGGAATACTGCATATTCCCACACTATGCCCTTGTTCTCTCATCCCGGCAGGCTGGCCGGCCATGCACTGGTGAGCAATGGCCAACTTGCTTTTATCTCATGGAGCTCTGATTCAGAGCTCCACAATCTCTCCACACAGCTCATTAAGTTCCCAATGGCAGGTCGATACCATGCCAGCCCCATGGTTCAATACCCCCATGTCCTCTGTGGTGCACATCAGGCAAACCCACACTATGCCACTGTACCTTTCTCTCTGGAATTCAGACAAACTGCCGTGTGAAGGAAAACGCAGCATGAACTTAGCTCAGAAACAACAGTAACTTAATCTCTGGGCACAACAACTAAAACCAAATCTTGTAAGCCTTATCAAAATCTGATTCCTCTGGTGGCGAATCCTTGTGGTTCCGCCATGATACCAGAAGACTCTAGGGGACTTATCTGCTGTCCCCATTCCAAAAAGCCCTCTCTCTCTCCTGCTTCCTCTCTTCCACCCTCCAATATGGAAGTCCCTCCTATGTACCCAGTGATTGGCTCCTTTATTCATTAGGGATTGGTTCACAAGAAGTCACAGGTGTAACTCACTCCTTATTTGAAACCCCTCCCAGGAGGGCAGAATTAGCATCCAAATGCAAACAGCCCTAGGGCTATCTACAATACCTGTCACATGGGCAAGCAGCAATCCCCGACACTGTTAATGATACTCTATAATGCTTGAAGACAAAAAAATGTTGTCCTGTCAGAGGCTCAACCAAGCAGCTGATTCAGACAAATACAGAAACCCACAGTCAAAGAGCGGATGGAGATTGGGAACTCTGATGGATGAATAGGAAGAAGGATTACGAGCCCTAAAGGGGATAAGAACTCCACAGGAAGACAAATAGTGTCAACTAACTTGGATCCTTGGAAGTCTCAGAGTCTGACCCACTAACCAAAGAGCATATACCAGCTGGATCTTGGCCTCATTGCACATATGCAGCAAATGTACAGCTTGGTCTTCATGTGGGTCCCAAACAACTGCTTGAGCTAGCCCCAAAGCTGTTTCCTGTATGTGGGATATGTTCTTCTAGTTGGGCTGCCTTATCTGACCTCAGTGGGAGGGGAAGCACCTAACCTTGCAGGGACTTGAAGTGCCAGGGTGAAGGGCAGCCCCACCTGCTATGAGAAAGAGAGGGGGGATGGAAGAAGGGTCTTGGGAGGGGTGGTGGCTTGGGAGGGGGACAGTGAGTAGAATGTTAAAGGAAGAAGTAAAAAATAAAATTAAATTTAAAAAAGTGACAAATGATTTTCAGCTATATATATGTTCTATTTGGAATAAATATATAGGTCAGGAAACTAATAACATCATGGGTCTGTATTTAATGGGAGGGAAGTGTTTAGAAAACAATGGTATAAATATTAAGGGAAACTAATGGTACAGAATAAGTGTCTTAGTTAGGGTTTTACTGCTGTGAAGAGAAACCATGATCAAGGCAACTCTTATAAGGATGACATTGAATTGGGGCTGGCAAACAGGTTCAGAGGTTCAGTCCATTATCATCAAGGTAGGAGCATAGCAGCATCCAGGAAAACACAGGGCTGCAGGAGTTGAAAGTTCCACCTCTTGTTCTGAGGGCAGATAATAGAAGACTGGCTTCCAGTTAGCTAGGTCAAGGTAAAAAAGTCCATGGCCACAGTGACATACCTACTCCAACAAAGCTACACCTCCTAATAGTGCCACTCCCAGGCCAAGCATATACAAACCATCACATTGAGTTAAATGTTGAGGGGAATAGAAGCTGAGGTTTGAGGAGTGAATATGTGGAAGGATAAATATCCCTAAAGACATTTTGAAAAAGTCATGTGGAAACAAACTACTGTATGAAAGGCTTACTGTATAAATATACACATAAACATTTTTCAAATACGGCTAACTAGTAACAAGACAATGATTTCTCCACTGGACACTATAGACTAACAAATATGTAGTCCAGTGCCAGGACTGGGTTGCCTATTTTTAATTTACTTCCCAGAGACTTCCCATACATTCCAGTTTATTACCAACTTTCTTGAAAGTAAGACACTATTGCTGAAGTCAGCACATGCTTAAGTCAAATAATAGAGATAAATTTATCTAGTATTGACCTATAAGCTTGATTCTACTGTGTATCTTACTGGATACACATAATGCTGGAATATATGAAGTAGGCTAACAAGGGAGAAAAGTAATAGATACTTTGGTCAAGGTGGAAATCCAGTGATTAAATGACCATCCTGCCAATAAATTCCAAATGATAAAATAATGACCTACCTATCATGAGAATAAACAACATTTTTAATTGGATTTATATCCCAAAATGAAATTTATAACTAACATTGTTTTCAGGAGTAGGATCCTGTGCCTAAACAGGGACTTCATACTACTTGCTCACCTACCACTATTACTGTGCTAAGTCATAATTTAAATAAAATCCTAATAACTAATAATCATACCTATGGATTAGTGTATTCATGAACACTCTTCAGAGACTAGTAAGTTAGGTACACACATGTATAAAATGAGCAGGCATAGTTTATCTTTTAAGTGGGAAGGCAGTGATTTCTTGTTTATATTATATGAATTAATATATGCAATTTTCAGATTTAGTACATATATTATTTTCTGTGTAAAACTATGTGGCATAATAATAATGGTATATACAGAATAGTTGATAGACTACATAAGTCTATGGGGGTGGTTCTTTCCATGGGTTCATGATCACTAAATAATTGAAACAGCGCCTACAGAAAAGAAAATAATGATATATATTAATGCCTTTTATGAGCTTACATGGGGGAAGGATAACAGTAAAGACAATGTGAGTAATGCATCATGATTCCAAATTGCTAGCAACAGTGTAAAATGGAAAGTTTATGACTTTTCCCTTGACCATTTGTGGATATTTCTTGAAAAAAGATAGCCCACATTGATGAAATGCATAAAATAGTATAGAAAACAGATAATATTGGAATTAATCAATTTGCTATATTGTAGTTTCTTTATGTGGCAGTAAACATTCTCTTAATCTATCTGACAGTGCTCTACAACAGTAGATATAGATAGAATCAAAATTCTTAACACTCCAATAGGACATTCATGACCTTAGGTGTTATATAAATTTCAGTTTCATCTTTGAGTTAAAGTCTTGCTAGACAGAAGTCATCAGAACTCAATGCTCCAAGTTTGAATTTTATAAACAATGCGTTAATGGACTTGTATCAACTTGTGATATATGGCTGCTTTTGAAAGCAGGTTTATAGTATGGGGAATAATTTTTCTAAGGAAAATAAAACTGTGAGAGAAGTAAGTTTGAAAAAATAAGAGGACTATTTAGAAAAAGGGTCCTGTAGCTAAATAAAAAATGAAATTTCAGACAATATCTATGAGCTTGTGAGATTCAGAAAGCTTATTACTTGGTAATATTTAATTTATCCTTATGTTTTCTAAAAAAAAGTAGAAAGTAGTGTTTTATTGTTGGCTAATTGAGACTCCTGTGAATCTTTGACTTTGAATGCTCTACAAGTCTTGTCAAATATGTGTTCAAGAATTCATAGTAAAAACTTGTCACAGAAAAGGATGATTGATTAGAATTCCAGGGATGTATGGAGGTTGATAGGCTCCCAATCCCAAATCTAGTTGCAATTATTCATGGTCAATATTTATTCCCTTAAATACTGTCTCTGATTTTGCAACCAAAATATTTGGAAGGTGTCCTGAAACAAGAATTTCTTAGTCCAATTCATATATGAAGTCCACACATATATAAGTTCCACATTGGGACTTAGTGGTTTGCCAGGCCATGGGAAACCTATGTTTTACCTACATCGTTACATATCTGGTTCCATAACAAACTATTTTTTATTTCTTTAGGGAGAAGTTTATGGTTTTTCTCTCCAAAAATTAATGTTTGAGTAGTAAGAATGATTAGAGAACCATTATAAAAATATAAGGACAGAAAGTTATAAAACTTTAGTCAAATTAAACAAAAAAAAAAAAAAGAAAAATGCTACAAAATCTGAAGTGTAACATAAAAGAAGTGAAATCCACTAATACTGTACTTCAAGAATTCAGAAGTATGGTGTAAGGCTATACTATATGTAAATTTGTAAGAGAGGAAATTGATAATTTAGAAACAGGATTATTTTTATTATAGGAAAAATATAGGCTACCAAAGTTTAATAGCAATTCCAGAGCAAATATCTTTAACATGGGAAGGCAAGCTAAACAGATAATTTTTAATAGTGAATTAGAAGTTGAAGCTTTTTTAGTGTAATCATCCTAGGAGGAGGCTTCCGTGGTTGCTTTAACAAGGAACTGACTTGTCCAGTGTGCAGATCAGAAAAAAACCTCAGGAGAAATAAACTATCATCATGGTGAAGTCTCAGCCATATCTCCATTCAAAGGCAAGCAGGATCCACCTTTTGGGCTGAACGTTCTCATATCATACAAAGGTTCTCCAGATAGTACAGAGTCAGTTTTCTGGTCCTATGGAAAACTCATACATTTATTGGTGGTGTTCTGGGATTACTAATGGACATAACTGTGGGAACTAGGGTTGTCAAGAGCACTGCTGCCTCCTTGGACCCAGAGGAAAATAACATGGTTATTCTCACATTAAAAGAACTTTTTTCCAAGTGATTCATCATTATATTTTTAATTACCATTTTATTCATTTACATTTCAAATGATACACTCCTTCCCAGTTACCTCTTCACAATGCTACCATCACATTCCCCCTCTCCCCCATTCCCTTAGCCTTTATGAGGGTGCTCCTCCACCCACTCATCCACTCCCACCTCACCACTCTAGCATCATCCTATGCTGGGGCACCAAGCCTCCACAGGACCAAAGGCCTCCCCTCCCATTGCTGTCCGATTAAGCCATCCTGTGCTACATATGTAACTGGAGCCCTGGAGCCCTCCATTTATATACTTTGGTTGGTGCTTTAGTCTCTGGGAGCTCTGGGTGGTTTGGTTAGTTGATATTGTTGTTCTTCCTATGGCATTGCAGTCCCTTCAGCTCTTTCAGTTCATCTCCTGTATCTTCAGGGGCTCAGTCCAATGATTAGCTGTGAATATTTGCATGGTCAGGTGCTGGTTGAACCTCTCAGGGAACAGCCATACCAGGCTCCTGTCAGCAAGCACTTCTTAGCATCAGCAATAGTGTCAGGGTTTAGTGTCTGCAGATGGGATAGATCCCTAGGTGGAGCAGTTTCTAGATGGCCTTTCCTTCTGTCTCTGTTCCACTTTTTGTCTCTGTCTTTTCTTTGGGCAGGAAATTATGCATATCCAAAGCACATAAAGATTTCATCTTCTACTAAGCAAGATGACCAAGTTCAATAATACAAATACATACTGTTGAGGGTGTGAAATAAAAGGAATACTCATCAATTCTTGATGGAAATACATATGTGTACAACCATTTTATAAGTATTATAGTTCATTGGGAAGCAGGAATTAGATCTGTTACAAAATTCCACTGTACCTCCCTTTGACACCCACTCAGAGACTGTACATTCTATTACAGAGTCACTTGATCAGCCACATTCACTGCCTCTCTATTCATATTAGCAGGAGATAGTTAATGGCCTAGATGTCCATAAACAACTGAATGAATAATGAAAATATGGTACATTTACACAACAAAATATAATTCACCTCTTGAAATAATAAAATCATGGAACTCTTACTTAAGTTGATAGAACTAGAAAAAGTCATCCTGAGTGAGGCACCCCGAACCCCAAAGATATATGTAGTATGTAATCACTTAAAACTGCTTGTTATGTTTTAAACCTTACAAAGACATGTAAGAATCCTTAAATACTCAGAGATAAGATAAAGAGTGAAGAACTGGAAAGGATGGAAGGTTTTCCTGAATAAGTCAAGATAGTATAATTAAATTTGGAGATATTTGGTTGCATGTGATAGTGGAATGGGAATATTAAATGAAGAGTTGGAGGAAAGTAGGGTAAGGGACTTCAAAATCTATGGATCATCTGAAGAATGTCATAGAAAAGTCCTGGAGTAGAAGCTTCTTAATATATAATATATAAGAGGAATATACTTAAAATACATCACAAATAATGGCAAGAATATAACCTAACTGTCATCTCTCACAACTAAAACCCCCTTCCAGTGCATGTATGCATTATGTCTAATTGAGTTTTGGTGACAGAGACCTCACAGAAATTCTCAAACAACTTATGCTACTGATCACAGTATTTGTTGCTTTACATTAACTGATAGCAAGTTCATATTAATGAAGACAACACATACATACCTCATTGAAGATGAAGAAGTTACACTGGTTACTTACTGGAGTATTCACCCCTACTAAATAGTATTCATGGTATTGGAAGCTATATGCATACTTCCTAGGAGAAAAGTAAAGATCAACACAGCTGAAATCCTTCAATTTACAATGGTGAGCTGTCTACAGTATACATGGGTACAATAGTGGCACAAGTGTGGTGAGAGCAAGTAACCATTATTTAATTAGATTCAATGGCCAGTCCATGCAACACATTCCTGACATTGCTTTTGTGCCAAGAAAAGAGAAGTAAGTATACTATGGACCAAGGGACACAGCACACACCATTTTTTCTGCAAAATAAATGTAGCAATTTAATTAATCCTAATGACATTCTGTCATTTACATTAATAAGTATATTTCTCAGCCATGATCAGAGAAGGTACTAAATGTTGTAGATGGGAACAAATGCAGAGACACATACCTGGGCAATGTGTAGAGAGTAACAAAGGTTTTATAACTCAGTCATAAATAAAAATTCTCCATCAATACTCTCCCTTCACATCTCAAGAAACTTTGTGGTTGGAGAGATCTAAGAGCCAGTGGGGATGGAAAGAATGTAACCAAGGAAACAATGTCTTTAAAATGTGACAGACCTGACTTACACACATATGAATGCATATAGATCACAACAACATGCATATGGTTTGCATAGATTAAAGTGAATTGGCTCCCACTATTGAGAGGAAGAACTGAACATGATCTCCCATCTTTAACCAAGAAGCTATGTCCAATATACAAATGCTCCCAAAGGAGAAACTGGTTTTAAAAAGTGGAGTCTCACTGGATATAGAAACCACACTCATGGAAGGCTTTATTCAAAGCAGTAGATAGCCAAATCATATAAACTCAATGGTATTTTCAAATTAATTTTTTGATTCATATTGCTGTGTCTCTCAACATAAAAGCAGATACACTGAGTTGAGTAGAAGAGAAAGTGGGAAAGAGCCTCAGTTTGCCCCAGTAGACTTCATGGTAAGATCATGTTGTTTAACACATCACATACTTTGTTTGCTGGACATGAAGAACTCAACCTTTAGCTATCCAGGAAACTTTCCTTGCTGGTTATCTTTCATAGTGCCCAAAAACACTAGTCAGGCTACATAGAGAAAAAAAGATAATGATTTTTTTATCCATTAATAACCCTTACATGCTACAATAATAACTTGCCAGGTAAAATACACTAACATTGCAATTGGGTTAAGAATATTTTGTGAGTAACCAACCACATTCTTAATTAGAATGGATGCTAGTCCCACAGGAGATAATTCAGAAGTGGTGCTACAAACATGGTCAACAAACTTAGCTAAGGAATTTGAAGATCCTAGCAGAGAACATACTAACATTATTTTTCTAAATGTCCATTTTTTTCAAATTCTTTTTAAAATATTTTTGTTTATGTCCATGGATATGTGTTTCTGATTCTTTTCATAGATAACGATCTTATTACAGTTGGTATTGTTTGCACAAAGATGAATAACTACATAAAGCACTGTGAATAATCAACAATCATTACTCAGATATAGTTGGGACATCTAAAAGTACCCATACTGGGGTCAAGCAATATTTTAAAAGAAGGTTGTGGAAACTAAATAAAAGCTAGAAGACAGGGAGAAATGTTGTGGACTATCTCTATAACATTGCCTCATACAGTTATGGTTACATGTGTTACCTCTCACAAGATTGAGCACAAATTCAAGTAAAGAAAAGGAGGGCTTTTCAATATTCCAACCCTACCTGCACACATTCTTTTTGACATAGATGACTACTAAGGTAGAGATTATCCTGTTTCCTTAGAAATGTGGTCACTTGTAAGGATAAACAGAACATATTTCAGAATAATAAAACAAAATATAACAATTTTAGAGGAGCATCATGCTAAATGGAGAGAAGCTCAAAGCATTTTCATTAAAATCAGGAACTAGACATGGAAGTTTATTCTTTCTGTCTTATTCAGTACAGTATTCAGAGACTTTGGAAAGCAACAGGAGTAAAAGACATCAAGGTGATACAAGTTTGAAAGGCAGAAGTCAATTCATTTTCATTTCAATATGATATGATTCTATGGATAAAAGGTCCTAAATGTGCCATCAGAAAGCTCATAATGCTGATATTTACTTTAAGCAAAATAGCAGTATAAACACATTAATAAAAAAAATCATGTCATGAAATAACAAATATTTTGAGGAAAAAACCATAGAAATAATATCATTTATAAAATATATATTATATAATATTATATATAATATTGTTATATAATATATATAACACCAACATGTATAAATATTACATATGTATATATGTAATCACCAATAATATCGTTCACACAAATTAAAAAATAAAGTTGTAAAATTATATGAAAGCAAGAAAGACTCACTGTAGACAAAACCTGAATAATAAATGAAATGTAGGAGGTATAGGCATGCCAGATTTCAATTTATGCTATGTAATTAGCTGAAGTATCAAAACTGTATCATATGGTGCTACTCCATCATATCTCTATTAACACCTCTTTGAAAGCAACAACCTTCACAAGCCCTCAGAGTGCTGTTAGCTTGGGTCAACACAGGCTTACACTTTAGAGATACCTTAACAATCTTAAAAACAAACATTCTGAAATGAAAAACAAAATAAAATGACAAAAAGCAAAAGACATACCTCTGTGGATCTCTGTGTTTCAGAGCCTACAATAGTCTGCACTGGGTCCACTCTATATATGTATAATACTCAGTTTAGTGTTTTTATGACATTCCTTAGTTAACAAGTGGGACTATGATTCTTGAGCCTGTTACTGTCATACATTACTTTCTGTTGGGTTGCCTGATCTCAATGTGATGGTTTTGTTTATCATATTATATTTCATTTTGTTAATGTTTGGTTGTTATCTCTTGAGTGTTCTTTTCTAGTGAGAGACAGAAAGAGGACAGATTTGCAAGGGAGGGGAGGTGGGGAGGAACTGAGAAGAGTAGAAAAAAAAAGGGAAACTGTAATCATGATATAAATTAAAAATTTTAAGAATGGAAATAAAAAACTAGAAAAAATAAATTTTCAATAAAAATAAAATATAACACCATTTTATAATGAAAAACAAAATATAACTCGAAAAGGACCTGAAAATAAACAAATGAAAACAGAAGACAAGACACACCCTTCTGGATTTATCTGATGGAGGATAGCCAAAAATAAACAAACAAACAAAACAAACAAATAAAATCTGCATGCTATTTTGCATATCTTATAGACTTCATAAAAAACAGGGGATCAGAACCAAGTATAGATTACATATATAAGGAAAGTTCTTTCTAATACACCAGTTTATTGAAGAATCTGGGCAAGATTTCAAATAAAACATAGTAACAAATAACATATACCTAAGGACAGTGAAGCACTGTCATAACATTCTGACTAGATCGCCTTATGAGATCACAGGGGGAAAAAAGGTTTATTATTCTGTACCACTGTATATGCTTTAGCTCTGTATGTAAAGGCACCCCATATTTCCACAAGTTCGCACTTCACATACCTGAATTCACTGTCCACTACTCTTACTTAAAGCCATTTTTGGAAAGCTCTTTTCTTTATTATAACTATCACAGAATCAAAATTCATACTTTTCTGATCCTCTTAACCATTCAGAAACTGGGAAGTACAAACCACCATGGTCTGTTGTGTCTTCCCTCTGCTGATAATCTGTATGTTAACCCTCAAGTGCTTTTTTTTATCCCTTCACATCCTTCAGTCCACGGCAGATACCAAGATACTAATTTAACTTCCCTTAAGAATGTTATGTTTTATGTTATGTTTTATGCAAAATCCATATACAGACATAAATGTTCTTTTTAATTTGACTGCCATTACTCCCACACACCAATAATCCACAATAGTGTCAGCTCTTTGAAATGTTAATGTTAACCTGTATGAGAACTGAGCTGAAGTGACAAGGCATATTGAAGGCTCAAGGGGAGGAACACTGCAGGCAGGCAACACAACACAGAACAGGACAAAGGAAGCCACATCCAGATCTGATAGATTTCTGATCTAATTCTTCAGAGTGAAAGACTTGAGATCTATAAAATAATGTTCTAATCCCAAAAAATTTACATTACTTAATGTGCAGAAAACATGTCTACCTATGAAAGAAATGACAGAGCTATGAGGGAGCTGACCTTGTTTGCTGCATTGCCTTGCTGACCATTCTTAGGGAGGATGCGACAGGCATCTCTGGCTGCCTCTTCTCTGAGTGGGCCCTGCTGCACTGACTTGACTAATCACACTCCCAACCCCCAGTCTGTGCTAGTGAGCCAGCACAACAGTCCAATCACACATGCGCGCATGGTTGTCATACTGCAGGGATTCAAAATCTTTTCTAAAGCTAATGACATAAGGCAGGCAGCTATGAGCTTTAAGCTGTCCTATTGCTATTATGAAAGAGGAGGGTCTTCATAAACCTCTGTATAAATTGGTCAGTGACAAATTCAAGGTGCTTTCTGGGCAATGGTGACTACACAATATTGAATTATATTCATCTTTATATTTCTTTACAAAGAAAGCAGGTTTAGGAAAAATGTAACCAAAACTAGGTATAGTTCAAAAGCAATAGATACTTGTACTATCAGGAGGAATCACTAAGGAATAAAAGATGCTACCTTAACAACATTCTGCATTAATCAGGTTTTACTTGATTAGGTGTACTTTTAATATTTCCTATGTGTTCATGTAAATGAAACCCTTACCGAAAACATAGTATTTGTTGTTTAATAGCAGGATTGATTTATCATTCAGTGATTATTTTTTTCCTCATTATTTTAAAAATTGTTGCTATGAGATATTTATGTTTGTTAATTTGTTTTTTTGACATTGTCTGACTTGTTAGAATTAGCTGGACTGGAAACTCCCATTGTAGACCAAGCTGGCTTTGAATATAGAGATTCACCAGCTTCTGCCTCCTAAGTGCTAGAAGTAAAGTCATGTGCGCCCCAAGGTTAGCTAGATTTTATTAATTTTAATCGTGTGTATATTTCTCTCTTTGTCTCCATTTCTGTCTCTGTGTATCACTCAGTCTGTCAGATCCCCCCTCCGTGTGTGTGTGTGTGTGTGTGTGTGTGTGTGTGTGTGTGAGCATTTGTGTAGAGGTATGTGGGTGCCAAAGGCTGTATATATCTCCAGATCTGCAGTTTCATGTAGTTTTGAGATTCCTGACATGAAGCAAAAAAAATGATTAATTATGGCTTATGCTTGAAGATAAAGAATCGACAAATGGGACCTCATGAAATTGCAAAGCTTCTGTAAGGCAAAGGATACTGTCAATAGGACAAAACAGCAACCAACAGATTGGTGCCGGAGACCAAATGGCCTTGTTTGAACCTAAGGCCTTGCGCTCCTCAGCTAGCCAGAGGGTCCCAGGCTTTAGCAGTCATTCCTTTGATTACTCCCCTCTTCAGATATCCTTTGCTGGTGAATAGATGGTTTGTTTGTAGTAGCCTGTGGCTCCAGAGAAACCTTGAGACATCCAGCTATCTTGAGGTTTGTTATGCTGATTTACCACGGTGTAATACTTGGCTGCAATTAAGCGGCCCTGAGAAACTTCTCCCCCTCTGTCTCATCCCACCCTGTAGTGACCTCTAGTAACCTTCTTACTCCTGCTCTCCCTGCCTTGAAGTGTTTATATAAACGTAGCAATAAAGCCATTTTTTGGAGCTTGATTGGACATACCGACTTGCTCCCAGGCATTTCTGGTCTCCAGTCTTCTTTCCATTATCCGCAGCTCCCTCATCATCACCTGAAAGTCCTGCAGGCAGGACACTTCAGACCCTGGTCCATAGTCCCTCCTGGGAGGCCCCCCCTGGGCGGGATGGGACAGTTAGCTCTTCGCAGTTGGCACCTAGACGTGGGGCTGAGGAACGGGATCGTGCACACTGCTGGACATCACAGCATGGATAAAGCCTGGCCCAGGTGGTCCTATTGAGGATCATATAGAGAGGAGACATTCTTGGAGTGACCTGACTGAAGAAGCAGACTCCTGGAGAGAGGTGAGTGACACATGAAAGAGACAGATGCTTTTTCTGGAGAAAAGGAAAAAATAGGAAGAGTTGCTTCACAGAAGCTTTTCCTCCAGGACAAAGAATGCTCGGGTGAACAAAACTGGTCTGTGAGAAAGCTGTGAATTAGTTTCACATGATCGATGGGTCTATATGAAAATTGACTGGAAGTAATATAGACTCATAATAAAAGATGTTTATGTAGAGTAGAGTCTTTGCGAATTTTAGTAACAAAGGTGAAGAAATAGAAAAAGAAATAGAGATCCTCCACTGTGAATAGGTGGAAGTGTATAAGTTAAGAGAAGACAGAGATATTCTATTGTGTGAGAATTGTTTAGGGTGAAAACAAAAGAAAAAATTAAAATTTATTGTGTTGAAGTTGTGTAATATAGTGCAGAATCATGGGACAAATGTTAAGTGACCATGAAGCCTTTTTACAAGGAGTTCAAGAGTCTCTCCTGATTCTAGGTACCAGAGTCAAAAAGAAAGATCTAAGGAACTTTTAAAAATTCATTCAAGAAATTTGTTCGTGGTTCTCCAAAGAAGGAACTATAAGTATGCCTCGCTGGCATAGAGTAGGAGAGTGCTTACAGGATTATTATAAGATGATTGGTCCACAGAGAATTCCTGTACAAGCAATGTCATATTGGAATCTTATTAATGAAGTTTTTAGGGTTTATGAATTCTCCTCTGATGTTCAAAAAGTCGTGGCCAAGGGAGAATGGGTTCTTAAGTCCTCATCTAGGTCCCCTTCCTCGTGCGGTTCTGTTTCCATTGACATGCCCCCACTAGTGGAAGAATAAAAGCCGGAGATTCCTTCTTTGCCTCCTCTTTTTTTTTTTTAACTTTTTTTTTGATACCTTATTTACATTTCCAATTTTTCCCCTTTTCTGGGCCTCCTCTTTGTAAACCCCCTATCCCTTCCCCATCCCCATCTCTATGAGGGAATTCCACCTCCCACCCACCTGCCCACCCATCCCCATATTCCCACCTTGACATTCCCTTTTACTGGGGACTCTAACACCCTCAGGCCCAAGGGCTTCTCCTCTCTCCTGATGGCCATCGAGGTCATCCTCTGCCACATATGTGGTCCGAACCATGGGTCCATAGATGTGTATTCTTTGGTTGGTGGTCCAAACTCCAGGACAATCGGAGGGGGGGGGTCAGGCCCATTGACGATCTTGCTCCCTCCATGGGGCTGCAAACTCCCTCAGCTCCTTCAGACCTTTCTCCATTGATTCTGTTTCCATTGACATGCCCCCACTAGAGGAAGAATAAAAGCCGGAGATTCCCTCTTTGCCTCCTCTTGCTGCTCCTGCTTCTCCTGCCACTGTTTCCCCTGCTGCTTCCTTGGCTGCAGGCCCAAAAATTAATGTATATGCTTCTCTTAGAAAACAGATCCAAACACTTGACTCACAGCCCCATGGGGACACTGAGATTGTGGAGGAACAAACGGCCAAAATTCATAACCTTGACTGGCCCCCTGTCCTTGTTCCTTTTGAGCCCCCTCTGTATCCTTTATATGCTCCAGTTCTTAATGGTCCTTATGATTATGAGCCTCTTTTTAAATCACCACCAAATGTTTGTGCTGATATTGTCCTGAATAACCTTGAATTGGCCAAGACTGCTCTCTCTTGTAAAAACCAGGCTTTAAAGGGCTACTTAAATCAGCACAGGGAGCATTTAAATCAACTTAGAGAACTTTGCTCTCTGGACCTTGAAGTTCAGGCTTCACTATCCCCCATTCAAGAAAAGCCTCTCACTATTCAAGCTGAGCCTCCCACTGAGAAGCCTGCCATAGCTTCTAGTCTTAAAGGGAAAGTAAAAGCAGCCTTTCCTGGCCTCAGTTCTCAAACTAAATCTAAAAATGACTCTTCTGAAACCACTTATACTGCACCCATGTCCTCCGGTAAAAAAGAACAGTGTGGCACTGCCACTGCTGCTGAAAGGGTGCCGTTACCCGAGTCAGATGAAGGGGAAGGTGAAGAAGAGATTGATAGAGAGTAAGAAGAGGCTGACAAGGATGATGTTATTCCTAGGGGTGGCCAACAGTATCGGCGCTTAAATTTTAAACATATTAAAGACGTGAAATCTGCTGTGTCTCTTTATGGCCTAGTGGCACCTTTCACACTCTCTCAGGTAGAAAGTCTAGGAGAACAATGGTTAACACCCAATGATTGGTTTCAACTTATCAGGGCTACTCTTTCTGAGGGTGATTTTGTTTTATGGAGGACAGAATTCATAGAAAACTGCTGCGAGATCACATTAAAAAATTCAGAGAGCAGGCACTCATGATCATGGACCAAGGATAAGATGCTGGGTCTCAGTCCCTATGATACTAATGAGAATCAGGCTCATTTTCCACCTGGTTTATTGACTCAGATACAAGTTGCTGCTACCAAAGCATGGAAATGCCTGCCCTCTAAGGGGTCAGCCACTACTTCCCTTGCTAAGATTCTTCAAGGCCCAGATGAGCCATATAGCAAATTTATTAGTCGTCTTAATGAAGCTGCAGAAAGAATTGTTGGGGGCGATGAGAATGAAAGTGCGTTCATTAAACACCTAGCTTTTGAGAATGCTAACCCCGCTTGTCAGACTGCTATTAGACCTCACCATACTAGCAAGGAAGTTTCTGATTACATCTGATTATTCACAGGAATTGGAAGCTCCCATGTGATTGGGGTGGCCATAGGAACAGCCCTCCAAGAAACCCACCCCCAAAAGCCATCCAATAACACTTGTTTCACATGTAGACAGTCAGGACATTTTGCCAGAGACTGTCCTTTTAGAATGCCTGGGACTCAGCCACCCCATGCCCCTCTAGATCGGTGTCTCCCACCCCGTCCTCCACCCTTTTACACTCGCTGTAACAGGGGCCAACATTGGGCCACAAAATGTCGTTCCAGGATGGACTGTCAAGGCAACCCCCTGGCCCCGTTGCTGGGAAACTTCCTGAGGGGCCAGCCCCTGGTCCCACAAAATAAGCAAAACCCTGGGACTATCAGGTTTGCCCCCCAACTGACAAGCATTCGAGTGTTGCCTCCCTCTGCCGTGCAACAGCAGGTAGTGCAGGATTGGACCTCTGTTCCTCCACCAATTCAGTATTAACCCCTGAGATGGGCACTCAAATATTAAATACTGGAGTTTTTGGCTCTTTGCCTCATGACACCTTTGACCTTCTTATTGGTCATGCTAGCTCCACTCTTCAGGGTTTACATGTGTTTCCTGGCATAATTGATAATGATTATACAGGGGAGATAAAAATCCTAGTTTCTTCCACCTCTGGTCCAATAACTATAGAATCAGGACAGAGGATTGCACAATTGCTTCTGTTCCCTTTCTGCCACTCTGGTCAAAAATTTTTTCAACAATCCAGAGGTGCAAGTAATTTTGGCTCTTCAGATGCCTATTGGGTTCAACAAATTACTCAAGACAGGCCCTCACTCAAATTAAAATTAGATGGAAAGATTTTGAAGGTCTCATAGATACTGGGAAAGATGCCACAATTATTTCTTAGAAACATTGGCCTTCTGCTTGGCCCCTTACAACTTCTCTGACCCATCTCAAAGGTCTACCAATCCTCAACAGAGTTCCAAGATTTTAACCTGGTCTGATGAAGAAGGTAACCATGGCACTGTTCAGCCTTATGTTGTGCCAGGTTTGCCAGTTAATTTCTGAGGAAGAGATATCCTTGCACAGTTAAATCTTATTTTATGTAGTCCAAACAATGTTGTGACTAAACAAATGTTGAGACAAGGTTTCCTCCCTGGAGAGGGTTTAGGAAAACATTCACAAGGAATAAAGGAGCCTATAATAATAACACAAAAACCTGATCTCACAGGCTTGGGCTTAAAAAATTTTTCCTAAGAGCCATTGACTTTCCTGTACCCCATGCAGACAAAATTACTTGGAAAAGTGATGATGTAGTACGGGTTGATCAATGGCTAATGACCTCTGAAAAATTAGCTGCGGCCACTTCGTTAGTACAGGAACAACTGGCCGCTGGTCATATTGAACCTACCACTTCCCCTTGGAATATGCCCATTTTTGTTATAGAGAAAAAGTCATGTAAATGGAGGTTGTTACAAGATTTAAAAAAAATAAATAAATGAACAAATGGTGGTCATGGGAGCTCTACAGTCCGGGTTACCTATGCCCGTGGCCATCCCTGCTGGATATCATAAGGTGGTGATAAACCTTAAAGGTTGTTTTTTCACCATTCCTTTGCATCCAGAAGATAGACAGAGGTTTGCATTTAGCCTGCTAGTAGTTAATTTTAAAGGGCCTATGCCTCATTTTCAATGGAGAGTGCTCCCCCACGGCATGGCTAATAGCCCAACCCTTTGCCAAAAGTTTGTGACCCAAGTAATTGACTGCCTCCGAAGTAAATGGCACTCTCTTTACATCATTCATTACATGGATGACATTCTTATGGCAGGGCCGGATAGGGCTCAATTGCTTTATTGCTCCCAAGAATTGTCAGATAGGCTGACATATAAGGGGCTTCAGATTGCTCCAGATAAGATTCAATTACAGGATCCTTATTTTTACTTGGGCTTTGAGTTACAACATCAAAAAAAATTTAACTCAAAAACCATGCCTTAAAATAAGCCACCTGAGAACCCTTAATGACTTTCAAAAATTATGGGGGGACATTAATTGGATAAGGCCATACTTAAGGCTCACTACTGGAGAGTTAAAACCTCTTTTTGACATATTGAGAGGTGATCCTGATCCTTCTTCTCCTTGAAACCTTATGCCAGAGGCTTTAAAGGCTCTTCATATAGTAAATGAGGCCATTCAAAAACAAGGTGTCTCTTTTATTTCTTATGATAAATCCTCTTCTCTTATTGTTTGTGCCACATCTCATATGCCTACAGGTGTTCTTTGGCAGAAGGGACCTCTTTTGTGGGTACACCTCTCTGCTTCCCCCTCCAAGGTTCTTATACCATATACTTCACTAATAGCAGAATTAATATTGATGGGACTTAAACAGAGTCGTCAATACTTTGGCAGGGATCCTGATAAAATAATTATACCTTATTCAAAAGATCCATTAGATTGGTTGATGCAGACCACTGATGATTGGCCTATAGTTTGCTCTTCTTTTGGAGGAATTATAGATAATCATTATCCTGCTGATAAGCTTCTACAATTTATAAAGATTCACCCCTTCTCATTTCCTAAGATTATCTCCCCTCATCCTATAACTGCCGCCTGTCTAGTCTTTACAGATGGTTCCTCTAATGGTATGGCAGCTTATGTTATAGATGGCCAATCAAGAACTGTTAAATCTCCCTATTCCTCTGCTCAACTTGTTGAAAGACTACTCCTTTAATTTATATACTGATAGTGCTTATATTGTTAATTCTATTCCTGTTTTAGAAACTGTTCCATTTATCAAGCCCTCTACAAATGCAGCCCCTTTATTTTTACAGCTTCAAAAGTTAATTATGTCCAGGCAACATCCCTTTTACATTGGGCATCTTAGGGCACATTCAGACCTGCCCGGCCCTTTGTCTGAAGGAAATGCCTGAGCTGACACCGCTACTCACCTTGCTTTCCCAGCCCTAGCAGATAAGGTTGATAAGGTGAAACAGGCTCATTCCATACATCACTTAAATGCCCAGACTTTCCAGCTGCTTTATGGGCTAACCCGAGAACAGGTGCGCCAAATTGTTAAACAATGCCGTGCCTGAGTCACATTACTCCCTATCCCTCACCTCGGAGTTAATCCTCGAGGCTTGATTCCTAATGAAATTTGGCAAATGGATGTTACACATTTTGCAGAATTTGGTAAGCTTAAGTATATTCATGTTACAATTGATACCTTTGGTGGGTTTATTTTTGCCTCTCTCCAGGCAGAGGACGCTGGAAAAAATGTTTTCGCCCATGTGTTAAACTGTCTCTCTGTTCTGGGCAAGCCCAGAGTAATTAAAACAGACAATGGACCTGGTTATACAAGTGACAAGTTTCAACAGTTCTGTGCTCAGTTACAGATTAAACATATTACAGGTATTCATTATAACCCTCAAGGACAGGGCATCATTGAGCGTACTCATCAAACCTTAAAGGCTGTTCTCCCCAAAGTAAAAAGGGGAGATTTGTATCCCACAAAAGGAGCACCCTGGAATATTTTAAATCATACATTATTTGTGCTTAATTTTTTAACCTTGGACATAAATGGCAAGTCAGCTGCCGACCATCTCTGGCATCCAAAGACTGATAATGGCTTTGCCTCAGTTATGTGGAAAGATCCCCTTTCAGGCACATGGAACAGTCCTGACCGAGTTCTTATATGGGCAAAGGGATCAGTTTGTGTCTTTGACACCAAGAATGATGCCGCCCATTGGCTGCCTGAAGACTTGTCAAGCAAATTGATAAGGCTAACAATTTTCCCAGGGAGTTTATCAACCCCTGAGGTTTCTTTTATTTTTATGTTTCAGGTGAAGATGGCCCCCCCTTAAGATGATATTCCTTGTGATGATTATCTGGATGAGCCTTGTTACATTGCTCAGACAACCAAAGAAAGCCCCATCTGCTTCCTGACCTTTTGCCTGGTGCTTCTTCCTGACTGAAAATTGGACAGAGCACACTGCAGCCTACAAAGGCAAAAACTGGAGGGGTGCTCTTTTGGCTACTGCTGACTGTCCCCTTGCAGGATGCCTGAAACCCCTTTCCCTAAATTTTCCTAAGTTCAACAGAATTAATGCAGGAAAGTGGCCTATGGCATGCTTTCTTTATGATCAAACCCTAGGTTATTGTAAAAATTATTATGTAGAACAAAGTATGGGATGTCCTTATAAATCATGTAGGTACCATATTTCCCAGTGGGTCCTAGACAACAAGGCCGCCTTAAAAACTATCCCTAAGAAACACAGTCTCTTTAAAACTAAGGATGGGTACTCTTTAATCATTTGGGACCCATGGGACCCCCGCTGAACCTCTAAGGTTCGAGGAGGTGTCTATATAAGTTACCATACTTCCTCTGCCATTAGTCATATCTATATTTGGCGCACCTATATCCAGGTCCAATCTATGGTTCATATTAACATTCAACATCAAGAGGAGCTTATTAATCAACAACTTGCACCAGTCTCAAAAGTCAAACCCTTTTCTTGGTTAAGCCTGATGCAAGAAGGGCTGTTGCTGGCCAGCATTAGTGGAGTGGGTAATCTCAGCCATTGTTTTCTTTGGGCTGCCCTAGATAGCCCTCCCCCCCTCATTGCAGTTCCGGTGGAAGAACCCAGCTGGACAGATATAAAACCTACAGAGGCTCCAATTCTTATCCCGGACATGGATTTTTATGAAACAACATCACACCTCCCTTTCTGTTTATCCATGCCTAATATGTCCCTTTGCAACTCCACTTCCTGGAGGATTATCCCTGTTGCTCCCCCTGGTATTTTTATTTGGTGCAATGGGACTCTGACAAAAATCTTTTCTCTCTTAGAAGATTTCCCCTCAGCTGTGTCTTCCAGTTACGCTTGTGCCTCAATTAAATTTGCTGACACCTGCTGATGTAACCCAGAGGACATTAACCCCCCTACACCACAATAAACATGCTGTATTTCTCCCCTTAGTGGTAGGCATTACTCTCGCCTCCTCAGCAGTTGCTGAGGGAGTCTGCAGTCCCATGGAGGGAGCAACAGCATCAACTGGCCCGACCCCCCACCCCCGTCCTCCTGGAGGCTGAACCACCAACCAAAGAATACACTTAGAGGGACCCATGGTTCGGACCACATATGTGGCAGAGGAGGGCCTTTTTGGCCATCATGAGAAGGAGAGGCCCTTGGGCCTGAGGGTGTTAGAGGCCCCAGTAAAGGGGAATGTCAAGGTGGGAATACGGGAGTGGGTGGGTGGGTGGGTGGGAGGTGGAATACCCTCATGGATGCAGGGGAGGGGGAGGGGATAGGTGGTTTCCAAAGAGGAGACCTAGAAAGAGGGAAACATTGCAAATGTAAATAAAGTATCAAAAAAATTAAGGACCCTTTGAGGACTAGTATAGATAGAAATAGCAGACATTTCATGAATATATTCATATATAATTCTCTTCCAGTGATGCCAGATAAGGCAGTCCTCTGCTACATATCCAGCTGGAGCCAAGGGTAACCCTTGTGTACTCTTTGGTTGGTGTTTTAGTCCCTGTGAGCTTTGGGGGGCGGTGGGTTGGTTGACATTGTTGTTCTTCCTCTGAAATTGCAAACCCCTTCAGCTCCTATAGTCATTGCCCTAACTTCTCCACTGGGGTCCCTGTGCTAAGTCCAATGTTTGGCTTTGTATATCCACATCTGTATTGGGCAGGATCTGTCAGGGCCACTCAGCAGACAGCTGCATCAGACTCCTGTCAGCAAGCACTTCTTGGCATCAGCAATAGTGTCTGGGTTTCATGTCTGCATGTGGGATGGATCCCCAGGTGGGGCAGTCTCTGGATGGCCTCTCCTTCAGTCTCTGTTCCATTCTTTGTCCTTGTATTTCCTTTACACAGGAGCAATTTTGGGTTAAAATATTTGACTTAAGGGCTACTACATGATTTAGAAACAAATACAGAGACAAACAGTTACTCATTATATAGAGAGTGAGAGTTCTTGAGACACTCACATCTAAACTTATTGACTCCACCAAATCCATCCTTTCAGTGCTAAGGTAACCATGAAAAGAGGAGGCAAAATAAGGGTAATAGCCACAATGGGAAAGACCAAGAAAACAAGGCTTTCTTACACACATTCTGACCTGCCTGGCCCTTTGTCTGAAGGAAATGCCTGCACTGACGCCTTGCTTTCCCAGCCCTAGCAGATAAGGTTGATAAGGCGAAACAGGCTCATGCCATACACCACTTAAATGCCCAGACTTTCCAGCTGCTTTATGGGCTAACCTGAGAACAGGTGCGCCAAATTGTTAAACAATGCCGTACCTGAGTCACATTACTCCCCATCCCTCACCTCAGCTCATATGAACTTCAGAGTTTCTGCTCTTGGTCTTCTGCATATATAAACGGCTTCCATTTTAGCATTACTATAGAATTCCTGAATGTGTGAGTTAGTATGTCTCTTCTTCTAGTGCCCTGGTGAAACCAGTCTGGAACAAGTATGTGGTCAAGACCTGTGCAAACCATGAAAATCTCGTCCTGAGATAAGCAGGAGTAGGACTGTTTAACATCTTGCTCTGAACCTGCGTGTCCCAGAGCACATAGTCCTTATGACACCACCTCCATCACCCTTGAGGTAGTCATATAGTCTAGTGGCCAATTTAAAGCTCAAACTTCCTCTCTCACCAAGATGATATGGAAGCACCTGGAATTCTTCTTTAGGCAAATGAAGCATTCCTAGCCCTTAAGCTACAGCTAATGATGTATACTCACTCTCCCCCAAGCCCCTATCTCCCACGAAAGTTTATTTAATTCTTCTTACTCCCAATAAAGAAGAGACATTTCACTGAAAACCATCTCTGGAGAAGACCATTTCTCCTACACTCATCCAGATCAAGTTCCTCTCCAAACCTCCTGGGCCCAGCTAAGAGGCATTCTTTCCATTCCATCCTGGTGAACAAGAGAGCCTGGATACTACCAGGGCAGAAGCAAACCTAGGCCAGTAGATAGTTAAATTACAGAAGAGAAAAGATAAAAATATGTTATAATTTAAATTTAAATTCCTCTTTTGGGAGAAAATGAACACAAAAGGCTAATTCCAATATCCAGGCAGGAATGTAACTAGAGGGAAAAGGAGATCAACACACACACAAAATTTTCAACCCAAAATATGTACTATCTACAAGAAATGCAGGGACAAAGATGGACCACATATCCAGGGAATGTCCAAACAATAACCCATGGGCAAGCACCAATTCCTGACACTATTAATGATATTCTGCTGTGCTTGTGGACAGAAACCTAGGATGACTCTCCTCTGAGAGTCTCTACAAAGCATGAGACAGAAACAGATGCAGAGACCCACAGCCAAACATTGCTTGGAGCTTAGGAAATCTTATGAAAATTTTGGGGGAAGGATTGAGGGCCAAGAAGGAGATAGTAAGCCCACAGAATGATGAACAGACTCAACTAAACTGGATACTGGGGTCTCTTAGAGGCTCAATCACTACTGGAAGACCATACATGAGATAGACTTAGGCTCTTTGCAACATGTAGCAGATGTTGAGCTCAGTCTTCATGTGGGTCCCACAAAAAGGGAATGGTAGATAACAATAAACCTGTTGCCTGTTTGACTGGGCTTCTTTTTTTTGCCCTTAGTAGTAGAGGATGCACCTAGCCCTTAAGAGACTTGAAATGTCATTGTAGAGGATACCCAGGGGGGCTTCCACACTCTCAGAAGTTAAGAGGAAGGAGGTATGGTGGGAAGGACTGTGTAAGGGAAGACCAGGAGAGGGGACAGCAACTGAGATGTAAAATGAATAAATAAATAAATTAAGGGAAAAATTGTGTGAGAACATATAATCATTCCATGCCATGTTTCCCAGAGATGGAAAAGTGAGGGCCACTAGGTTTCCCAATACAAGCCACGGCAATAAGTCAAACCAGACTATTTTTGACTCCAAATAGCAATAAAACCTTGATGTTTTCTAGAGGAAACCAAAAGAAATGTCTTAAATACAAACATTATTCAATATCTTCCACAAACTATTGTATTAAACAGTTTCATCCACATAGTCCCTTGTGACAGCACAGTAGCTTACCCACAGTCCAACTTCTTTGCACTGTTTCAGGGTTTTGCCAACGTAAATCATGCTTGTCTTCTGTGTAAAAGGCACAGTTGGCTTCAAATGAATTGTTGTGTTTCAAGTCACAATTTTATACCCTGGCATAATATTGTAAGAAGGTTTTCCTGCTGTTGTTAAAATAACAACAGGTAAAAATTTTACTTGTATCTTCATTGTTTCTGGAAGACCCTTGTGGGCCTGTGGGCCTGTGAAAGTAAAACTCATGTAATAAAAAATGTCAAGAGAGTTAAATGATTTCCAAAAAGCTTTAATTAGAATATATTGATTATTTGAAGTAAATAAATTGAACATGTCTCACAAAGTTTTAAGGAACCGACCCTCATTTCCACTTGTTGGAAATAGTCCTGAAAAGTAACCATAAAATGCACATATGTTACCAGGATGAGGTGATACTTGACTTATGTGCATTTAATTAATTAATTAATGCAATACTCTTAATGGAAACGGGCCACTGAAATTTCTCAGTTTGTAAAAGCACCTGTCGTGCAAACTTAGAAATCTAAATTTGATCTCTGGGAGCTTCATGGAGAAAACTGAACCAGCTCCCAAAAGTTGTCTTCTGAATTTCACATATACACTGTGGCATAGCATATGCATATACGTACACACACACACACACACACACACACACACACACACACACACACACACACACATATATATATATATATATATATATATATATATATATATATATATATATATATATATATACACACCTATACTACAAGTCATAAATATACACTCAGTGGTAATAACTATAATGTATATTTATTTAATTAATGGAAAATTATAAATAGATGTTCAACAGTTGTAGAATTCATGTGGATTTTATTATCTGATTTCTGTGTTTTTTTTTTTTTGATACTTTATTTACATTTCCGATGATTCCCCTTTTCTTTGGAAACCCCGTGTCCCCTCCCCCTCCCTGCCTCTGTGAGGGAATTCCTCCT
>CM052703.1:128712028-128728940 GCA_028551405.1 Uromys caudimaculatus | reverse complement strand
ATATGGTTACAAATACCTTCAGGTGTTCATAGCTACTTTCTCTAGATGGGCTGAAACATTCCCCACCAAGCAGGAAGCAGCTGCCATGGTTTCCAAGAAGAAATTTCCCTGAGGTTTAGAGTGCCCAAGGCAAGTGGATAAGATAATGGTTCTGCTTTCGTCAGGTAAGCCAGGGGGTGGCAAAAGTATTGGGGACAGATTGGAAACTTCATTGTGAGTACCGTCCCCAAAGCTCAGGGCAGGTAGAGAGACCTTAACTAAATTGACCTTGGAGACTGGCTCGGACTGGGTGGTGCCCCTCTCCTTGGCCCTGTTCCGAGTTCAGAACACCCCCTACCATTTTAACCTGACCCCTTTTGAGATTCTGTGTGATACCCCAACTCCCTTGGTGTACACTGAGCTCTGACCCAAACTGTCTGCCTTAAGTGCTCCAGGGGTGCCAGAGACCCCTCACCACTTCCAGACTGGTGACAGGATCTATGTAAAGAGACATCAGACACAGTTGCTGGAACCCAGATAAAAGAGACCCTTCCTGGAACTGCTAGTTACTCCCACAGTCCTCAAGGTAGACGGTATTGAGGCCTGGGTGTACGCTTCTTGTGTGAAACCTGCAGATGCCCTTTAGACAGCACTCACTGTCTTCCTTCTGTTTTGATTGGGGTGGCTGGGGCAATCACCAAGACCTCAGCTTGTGTCTTACAAAGAACAAACCATCAGTCATATTTAGGAATCACTGACTTCGTTATCAGAAGTAATACTACAGAATTGGAGGAGATTAGACTTTTCCTCCAGCAAGGAGGGCTATGTACTACCTTAGCTGAAGAGTGTTGCTTTTGTATAGACCATTCTGGGGTTGTTAAAGATTCACTTGGCAAGGTGAGAGTAAATAGGGTTAGGCAAATGGAAGGGAGAGAGAGGAAACAGAGTCAGGGCTGGTTCAAGTCTTGGTTTAACATGTTAGTTAACAGCTCTCATATTTACCTTGTTAAGACCTTAATTGTTCTCCTGTTGTTGACTTTTGGCCCCTATATTTTGAACCACTTGCCAGGATATAACAAATGATGGATATGCAGTACTGGATTAACCCCTTGTGTCTCTACTTCTGTTTTCAAGCAGTCTACTGATTTTTGTATTATGGTCCAGCTTGTTCCTCTAGTCCATTATCATCTGAAGAAGTGATCATTGATGAATATGATTTCCGACCCACCTGATTCAAAAGAGAACCTATATCCTTGACCCTAGCAGTCATGCTTGGGCTAGGGGTAGCGGCCAGAGTAGGAACAGAGACCGCAGCCCTGGTCAATGGACCACTGCAGCTAGAGAGAGGATTGAGTGAGCTTCAGGCCGCCATGAACCTTCAAGCTTTAGAAAAGTCTGTCAGTAGCCTGGAGGAATCCTTAACCTCCCTATCAGAAGTAGCTCTACAAAACAGGAGAGGGTTAGATTTGCTATTCCTAAAAGAAGGAGGATTATGTACAGCCTTAAAAGAAGAATGTTGCTTTTATGTTGATCACTCAGGGACCATTAGGAACTCCATGAGCAAGCTTAGAGAAAGGCTAGAAAGACGCAAGAGAGAACGGGAGACTGGACAGGGGTGGTTCGAAGAATGATTCAGCAAGTCGCCTTGGATGTCGACTGTTTTCTGCCTTAGCAGGACCCCTGCTGACTTTATTCCTTTTGCTCACTATTGGACCCTGTTTAGTTAATGGATTAATAGCTTTTGTCAGGGAAGGAGTAAGTGCTGTACAGATTCTAATGTTAAGACAGCAAAACCAGGCTCTGGGGGAACAAGACAAACAGGCTATGATGATACACAAATATAGTTCTAAGATTAGAACTAGGCATTAGAAGAAGTGGGGAATGAAAGACCTGACCCCCTTATGAGGAAAGTTAGACCCCTAGCACACTTGGAGCCAGAAACAGAAACAGGACTGAAATTGCATGATTGGCCAATCCCCACCTGGCTGCATTCTTTCCCCTAAGAAATGGGTGACCTTGGCCTGGCCCCAGGGCCAGAGGCATGATGTTCTAGGAACTAGCTAACCACAAAAATGTTTGTGTAACTGCCTTTTGACTAACTTAGAACATTCTGTACTTCCCCATAACACAAATTCTTTCTATTTTTGTGGTTTTTTCCTTTAAACACCCCTGACCTCAGATGCTCAGGGTCGAACTCTTCTGCCTCTGCATAGGTTACAAGCTCGACCCCAGTGCACTGGACCCCCAAATAAACCTTGTGTGATTGCAGCAAGGATGGTCTTTTGTGAGTTCTTGGGGGTCACGCCATCCCGAGACTTGAGTGAGGGTCTCCCCAGCTCAGAGGTCTTTCAGTGTCACTTTTCCTTAGAAATGTGACCACTGGTAAGGATACAGAGAACATATTTTGACTAAAGGAAGAAAATATATAACAAGATAAAAGGAAGAATTGTAGTAAATGGAGATAAATAATAATAATAATAATACTTTGGAACAAGACAAGAATGTTCACTCTTTCCCTCCTACTTATTACACTATTAGGAGTCTTATTGAAAGAAAAAGAGGAAGTAGAAAAATGATATAGATAGTAAAGTCAGATGTTAAAATATCTTCATTTGAATACAATGTGATTCTACATATAAAGTGTCCTTAATTTTAACCAGAAACTGGTTGCTACTGATACACCCAGCAAAAGTTACAGGATAAAAATTTAACATACAATATTCCATAGGTTTCATATACAACAATGCTAGTATTTAAGAAATCATAGAAACAATGCCATTTCCAACACACACACACACACACACACACACACACACACACACACACACACACACAGAGAGAGAGAGAGAGAGAGAGAGAGAGAGAGAGAGAGAGAGAGAGAGAGAGAAAATATAAATGGTTACACTAGCTATTTAAGAAACTATAATAGTTAATTGAATAAGAAATTAGATGCTAAAATGCCTCCATGTTTATGAAATGACAGAGCTATTACTTTAAAAATGGCCCTTCTTCCAAAAGCAATTCACACATTCGATGTAATCGCCAACAAAATCTTTCTCATAGGAAATTAAAAATGTAGTTGTAATTTCATATGGGAAAAAGAAGTTTTACTTTGGCCCAAAATAAAGCAAAACCTAAACCAAACCCAAACCTATAAAACCCTGAAGAGTAAAACAGAAGAAATTATCATGATCCCAGATTTCACATTGTGCTATACAGCTGAAGTATCAAAATCTACACAATATGTTATAAAATATAATCCATTGATCAACTGAATAGAAATGAGGACTCACATAAAGTCCCACACTGATTCAGTTATCTCCTTGTTGAACAAAACTTAAAAAGATTTCACTAAAATAAATATTTTAAAAAACTTCACTAAACAGTGCTGATTAAACTTTTGATCCAAAATTTATTCTGTCTACAAGAAATGCACAAATTGAGGATGGAGCAGAAACTGAGGAAATGACCAACCAAAAACTAGCCCAACTTGAGATCCATCCTATGTCAAAGCAATAATCCCTTACACTACCAATGATACACTGTTATGTTTGCAGACAAGAGTCTAGCATGACTGTCCTCTGAGAGGCCCACACAACAATTGACTCAGAAAGATATAGACTCTAACAGCCAAAAAATAAATGGAACTTGGGGACTCTTATGGAAGAATAGGAGGAGGGACTGCAGTCCCTAAGGGAATAGGGAGGAAGACCAACAAAATCAACTAACCTGAAAAGTTGGGGGCACTCAAAGACTGAAACCCCAATGAAAAGACATACAAAGACTGGATATAGGCCTCTTGCACATAGGTAACAGTTGTGCATCATGTGGGTTCTAAATACCTGGAGCAAGGACTATCTCAAAAGCTGTTGCCTGCATGTGGAATATATTCTTCTAGCTGGGCTTCCCTGTCTAGCCTCAGTAAGAGAAGAAGCACCTAGCTTCAAAAATAGTTGAGCTGCCAGGCTGGGGAGTGACCTATGAGGGCCCTCTCTAGTTCAGAGGAGAAGGGGAGGGTGGATGAGGGAAGGATTGTGTGAGGGGGTGACCTGGAGAGGGGCAGTGAGCAGGGATATAAAATGAATAAGTAAAAAAATTAATTAATTATTTAATCCCAGCACTTGGGAGGCAGAGGCAGGTGGATTTCTGAGTTCGAGGTCAGCCTGGTATACAGAGTGAGTTCCAGGACAGCCAGGGTTACACAGAGAAACCCTGTCTTGAAAAAAAAAATTAAAAGCATTTTGGATAATGAAGTAAGTATAAAAATGTTACTGAGTTTAAATAAAACATCTATAGGAATAACTAAGACTGTGTAAGGCAATACAGCCAGTCCTGGATGTTCTTGCCTTTATAGGTAGAAGGAGTAGATTAATCAGAGGAAGTATATTGTAGCCACCATTATCTGGCCAAAGTAGCATCTTGCAAAGTTGCTACAGACATCCATTATTTTACTTTACTATAATACAGGGAATACTATAAGCAGCAACATGTGGAATAAGCAATGACATGCAGTTGGGGCCACATAGATCCCTGTTATATCCTGAGTTCAGCTTCTTCTTTTACTGGAGTTTTGGGGAAATGGGTCTGCTGACAACTGCATTGGCACAGCTTATTCAAATCCATATAATTTTACAGGTCTCCATTGAAACACAGCAAGGAAGTAGGCACAAGGGATAATGCCATAGCCAGAGCAAGAGAGTTGTAGCAACCACTCCCGTGCCTAGGCAGCATATTTCTTCCTGCAGATAGTGCCTGCTCTTTTCCATACTGTAGAACATTGTGATAGAATGGTAAGTGGTTGAAATTTAAGCCACTGAAAAACAGAAAAGACAGGAAAATATATGTCTCCATTCCCTCTCTGTTTTGGTGATCTGTGCTGATCTTTGCTAGGCTATGCTATTTCTGTATTAATTAGCAGTATTACTGTGGAGAAATGACAACGTATATAAACCCTGACAACCTATATAAACCCTGACAATGGGTCACCTCTCCCGTATAGTGTAGAAATATCTTTTAAACCCCAAACATCGTTTTGAAAGGAGGAATAAAATAAAATGAGAACAAAAGACAACCCCTGTAAACTTACCTCTAAAATATGCCTAAAATGAACTTTTGCACACTAATTGCATACCTTATAATAGAAAGCAGTATAAATCAAATGACATAACCAAACCAAAAAAGTATAGTTTTGGATTCAAGCAGCATTATAAAAGTAAATAAATTAAGAGGAGGAAGAAGAAGAGGAGGAAGAGGAGGAGGAGGAGGAGGACGAGGAGGAGGAGGAGGAGGAGGAGGAGGAGGAAGAAGAAGAAGAAGAAGAAGAAGAAGAAGAAAGAGAAGCATGTAAGCTACATTCAAATGATTTCACATTACAAATCATAGAAAACTGTGTCTCATTTTGTACCTCTGTATAGGCAGTACCTCTGCATGTTACATGTGACACCCGCCTCACCTTTCTATATAGTAGTCATTCTGCTGATGAATTTATTCACTTTTAATAGTCAAGTGGAACACACACAAACACACACACACACACACACACACAGAGAGAGAGAGAGAGAGAGAGAGAGAGAGAGAGAGAGAGAGAGAGAGAGAGAGAGAGAGAGAGAGAGAAACAGGCCACTCTGTCCATCTTTCTTTCTTACAGCCACTTTGGAAATCACTTTTCTTTATTATAACCCTGAAAACATCAGAACAAATAATAACTTGATTTTCCCAACCATTCTGCAACTGCCAGGTCCAAACTACCTTGGCCTATTAGATCACCAACCCCACTGCTTAGATTTATGGTCCCTCGCATCCGATTTAGACATCTTAAACCTTTCAGTGCAAGACAACATCTATGTTAACTTTCCTTAGGACTACTACCTACATACAACCTCTCACACCACCCAAATTGCTTGTTCTAGTCAGCCACTGCCCTTCCTCACACAGAGCAATAATCCACAGGAACTGTCTCAGCTGGAATTGTATGTTAAACCAGGAAGAGAACTGAGCAAAAGTGACAGTACAGATTGACAGATCAAGAGTAGGGGCACTGTGCAGCCAATAAAATGGAGTAAGGGACAACTGAAGCCTGGTCCTGACCTAAAAGCTTTCTCATCTGATTCTTTAGAGCCAAAGATTTTAGATCTACAACAAGATTCTAATTCTGTACATTTGCGATCCTTAACCTGCAAGAATCAATGACCAGCTATGGAAGACACAGTGGTGGCTTTAGGAACTGTGCTTGGTTTCTGCATGTCCTTGTCCAACATTCTTCAAGTGGATGAAACTCACTCCTTTGGCTGACTTTCCTCTGAGCACGACCTGCTGCAATTGACTTGACTCATTATATCCCCCCCACTCCCGACTGTGGTAGTGATTCATGGCATTCCTCATGCAATTGTTGTGTGTGGACAGTCACAGTATCTGCACAGGTTTGACTACAGATTCTTACCAAAAAGTTCTAATCATGCTTTATAGTACATGAAGAGTATGTGAAATACAAATGATATTAACAGAATAAAATCTCATTTTAAATGATTTTAAAATTCTTAGATTTTGAGCTGAACATCTCTGAGGAATTTGTATATTCTTGTTTTGGAGTTGCCTGCAACTAAGTCTGCCAAAATTGTTTTCTTTAAGTAGATTCCTTTGTCTTTTTTCTTTGATTTTTCTCTATTAAAAATCCATTAATTTATAAATACCTATGGATTATGAAAATATTTCAAGTTATTATTATTCCTTATAACATGAATAACTGTAGATAGAGTGGAACATTCATGCTAAAACTAGTAACCTATTTGTGGAAAATTCATTAGTACTCTGGAGTTTCATGTTTTTCAGAGACTTCATTGAAAATTATAAACCAGTGTGATAACTGGATTTCGCTCTGAGACTAGAGATCAATACCCTCTAATCATCCATGAGTGTGCATAAGGCATTGTGCATAAGAAAGGGTTAAAGGGACTGCAGGGTTCAGAAGGGCATCACTGCAAGCAGAGAAATGCTACAGATGGAAGCATGTGCCCCCACAGGGACCAGATAAAAAGTTATATAAACTAAAAGACAAGCATAGATTTGTTCCAAGATGAAACTATCAAATACAAAATTGGGATGAGCATGTTTAACAGTCTTAGTGTAGGTGTTGTGATCAGAGAGTAGAAACAACAAGAGTTGGAATCCAGGAAACAGTGGTATGTTGGCTAGTATTTCTCTTTCCATTTCTTTCTTTCTTTCTTTCTTTCTTTCTTTCTTTCTTTCTTTCTTTCTTTCTTTCTTTCTTTCTTTCTTTCTTTCTTTTTCTTTTTGTTTGTTCTTGTTGGCAGTGTTTTTCAGCTTAACAAAAAGTAGGCTCATTTCTGCAGTGATCCCAATTCAGAAAATGACTCCATCAAATTGACCTGTATGCATGTATGATGGAGCATTTCCTTAATTGGTTATTGATGAGAGAGTAGCCAGACCATAGGGTCCTCTGCTGTCATACCTAAGCAGTTCTTTCATGGGTTTTATAAGAAAGTAAGCTGAGAGCCAGTAGGCAGTCTTCTTTTGTGGTCTCTGCTTTAGGTCCTGTTTCCCAGTTCCTAGCCTGAATTCTTCAAAAATGAACTATAAGGAGAAAGTACAAATCAAATGAAGCCTTTCCTCCAGAAGTTGTTTTTTATCAGAGTGTTATCAAAGGAAGAGAAACCTAACTAATAAAAGCTGAAATTTCTTAGTTGTGACTATTTTCATGGAGATGGTTTGTGATCTTTTGATTGGTCAATGTGCTTGCCATACTACAGCCTTGGGTTTTTATTTTTGGTAGAGTCTCTGAGGTAGGGGAGATTTCTGTTATTCACAACAATAAAGTTTTTAGATTTGTAAGACCCCCACTCCATTTGTTTTTTATTTATCTTAAGGAACCTATAGCTGGTGTGTGTGTGTGTGTGTGTGTGTGTGTGTGTGTGTGTGTGTGTGTGTGTGTGTGTATAATTTACTTTTCAGCTATTCTTGGTTGATATCTTGACTACACCTGGAATTAACTAAAAATCAAAATTTGTGGACACTATTGAATAAATTTTGCTTACTTCAAAGTCGGAAGGTCCATTTTTAATCTGAATTTTTGAGGTGGGACAACACACCTTTAATCTGGATATTTGAAGTGTGAAGGTACAACTTTAAAACATAATTTAACAGGAAAACTTGCCTTTAATATGGGAAGCATCTTCTACTGGAAGCCTATATAAGGACATGGAAGAAGGCAGATTTGTTTTTTTCCTGTTTGCTTTTGCCTCACTAGCAAGGCCATTCTTTAATTGTTGTTAAAGCCAGCTTCTCCATTATCCATCTGTATACACAGATCAGCTGAGACATCCAAATTCATAGACTGAACAACTACTGGATTCTTGTATCTTCCATTGATAGACAGCCATTATTGGCTTAGGTGGACTACAGCCTGTAAATCAGTCTAATATATAACCATATACAATATTATATATTTATTCCATAAAGTCTGTTTTTCTAGTGATCCATGACTAATAAAATGAGTAAACAGGTATATTATACCATTTTACTGATACTAACAAGTATAAAGTAGATGGTTGATTCCAGTTTCACTGGGATAGATGGGAAAAAGAAAGATTTAAAACAGAGAATCAAGTTTCCATACCAAAATTATTTTAACAATGTAGGAAGCCTCCACTTTAGAATAGAGCACAGAACACAAGAAAGGTCTCTGTCAATCATAGGATGCCATGTAGGCAGAAAATATCCTATTCCCCTTGATCTACATGAATCAGTAAATCCATTGTCAGTGACAGGTAGCAATGCCATTGGGTGCATATCTTTTTTTGCAGGCTCCTAGTGATTTATAGTTTGATTCTAAGGATTTTTGACCAAGTCTCTGCAGTCCTTTGAGAATAACTTCTCTTTGTCTAGCAAGCAGCTTTTGGTAACTACTTGAGATTTAGTACAGATTAAATGCTTAATTTTCAGTAATAAACTTTCATATGACCTGAGCAGCTCACGTTGAACTGGATGATATTGAATCTACAAACTGTTGACCTTCAGGTCATAAAGAAATGCATGCAGATCAGTGACTTACTGTTTAGTATGCTTGTTACATATCAGAGATCATGTTGGGATAGGTGCCGAAGACATAAACAAGTAAATAAAGAACTAGCAAAGTGTATTATTACCCTTCTTGTCCTTTCACCTAGCTGTACCTAGGACTTCCTGAGAATTAACTTTAGTCAAATCACTAATGAAGATCCAGGCACATTTTAAGCTGACAATATTCAGCATACTTGATCACCTGGGCACAAATATTTGAAGTACTACTCTCTCACTCTGGGGATCTGTGAAGGAGAGTAGAAGTGAATAATTGTTATGCTTCTGTTTTTTGATTGGTTTATTCATTGATCAGAGAAAGAATATAAATATATATGCATATATTCTCTATGACTATGTATTAGTTATATATACATATACATATACATATATATATATATATATTAGACCTATACTTATACACACAAGACACACACTAGAAGATAGATAGATAGATAGATAGATAGATAGATAGATAGATAGATAGATAGATAGACAGATAGATGGATAGATAGATAGATAGATAGATGGATAGATGGATAGATAGATGGATAGATAGATAGATAAAAACAGAGTGATAGAGAAAGAGAAAGAAATGAGGAGAGTGAGAGTTTTGTTTAAACATGCCAAAGTGCATGAGTATGAGGCTAAGGACAATTTGTGTCACTCGATTCTTGGTAGATTCTGGAAACTGGAATAAGTGTCTCAAAATTGGCACTTCACTGTTGATTCATTGTCAAATTTCATAATTAAATTATAAAGTGCTAGAATTTTGCAGTAGCTAGCAGTACCCAACACAGAAACCCACAAATTGTCAAGATGTTAGGAATAAGAGGCTGAAAAGAACTCAGTCATAATGAGAACACTGTATTTCAGGCCCACTTCCCAAGGCTTAGGAATTATCATAGATGAAAAAGCAGAGAGATATCCAGTTATCCAGAGACAATTAATGACAAAATTATTCATTTTTACTTTGGTACACATCAAGATATTTTCACATATGAAATTATAGTAGCTACGACAGAGTACACAGAGTGTAAGCAACCACTAGGCAGAAAAAAATTGGTGCAATGATGCGAAATGATCACAAAGAACCACCACTAGTTGAAAGACTATTGGTAATTGATAATTGCCAGAAGATTGAGAGGTAGTTTTCTCTAAGTGTGTCTTCTCCTGAAAGTAGATTAGATGCTACAAGATGACTACCCATCTAAAAAAAATAGCCAACAATGATTAAACTTACTGGACTTAAGAAAATGAATCAAGTATCATGATAAATCATTTAATCTCAGAACTCAGAAGGCAGAGCAAGGCAATTTTCTGTAACTGTATGTTCTCTAGATGGTAGACTAGATGCTAGGAGATGGCCACCCATCTAAGAAAAAGTCAACAAAAATGGTCAGGTCTCAGTAAGAGAAGAGATACCTAACCCTGGAGAGACTTGAAGCCCCAGGGACTGGTGAGGGCTGGTGGAGTGGGTTGTGGTGGGGACACTGTCTTGGAGACACAGGATGAGGAATGGGATGAGGAAATATCAGAGGGCATACCGAAAGGGGGACAATGACTGGACTGGAAAAAATCTTAAGCATTCACTTTAATTAAAAAAAAATAATTAAAAGTAAGTTTTAAAAAAAGAAACTAAGCCAAGTATGGTGATGAATGTTTTACTCTCAGAGCTCCAAAGGCAGAGAAAGGTAGATTTCTCTAAGTGTGTGTTCTCTATAAAATGGATTATATACTAGTAGATGACCACCATCTAAGAATAATAACCAATAATAATTGATCTGGATGAACATTAGAAAATAATCCCTGCATGGTGACAAATGCCTTTAATCCAAAACTCAGAAGACAGAGATATGTAGATCTTTGAGAATTTTCTACCAGCCTGGTGTATATTTTGAATCCACAATAGCTATGGTTACAGAGAGACTTTGTCTCCAAAAGTCAAAGTAAATAAATTAATTTAAAAAAGAAGAAACAACGATAGATGACTATGGAATGGGTGTGGTTTATTTGGGAGGAACTGGTTAAGAGAGACAGATTTGGTCAAAATTTAATATATGAAATTCTTATATAATTGATTAAAAGTATGCATTATACCCATAATTTTTATTTATGATTTTTGTTTTTATAGTATATAGGAATGTGTGAGTAGATAAATTGCCAAGCTTGTACAAAGTTTTGGAGTTTGATCTGTGAAATTATTGAAACAAGAAAAAGCAAAACAAAACAAAAAACAACAAACATATATCCTAACTATGATTGTCATTTTTTTTTTCTTTTAAGAGTAGCTTTATTGAGTTCAGGTTGAAACTATCCATTATATTTAGCAAAAACAAAACAAAAACCAAAAACAAAGAGAACAACCAAGCAAAAAAACCCAGAGCAACAACAAAAAACAGTCAAAGTCAATGATCTTTGAACTATATGACAGATTATTGTGAAAATTTTTTTCTTCATCTAGTTGTCTGAGGTTAGAATATAATCTGGTAAACATAAAATACTTAAATTTTTTTGCTTAATGCATTCTAATGGTAATTACATTCCTGTTGACAAATTGATAACTTTTTACTGATTGATACTCTTTAGTTGTCTTTGTGAATACAGAGTATCAATGGGAAGAGTTGAAATTATGAATAAGGTTGGTAAGCTTATCTATTTTTTTTAAATTGTGCATAAATTTTATCTAGAAAACTTATTTCTAGGAATTTATGTTGACAGAAATATGTATGTACTGTGGGATATCTATCATAGTATTATATACAATGGTAAATTATGAGAAACATGTCAAAATTAAATATAGAAGTAATAAATAATGGAATTACTTGTAGATGTTTCTATAATAATTAAAATGTTATTTTCTAGGCTAAAACTTTAGAAGCCAATATTATCATCATCTTATAATTTCACATAATAAATATGATTACAATTAATTAAGCCACTTCATAAAAAACATTATGTAACTGGAAATTATTTCTAAAAGATCAGGTCTTACTGTTTTATAGACCATTCATGTTTCTCCTTTGAAATGACAAAGAAAGTTGACTTCAGTCAAAATAGCACACAACCTAATCTCATAAGTCACATGTTAAATGTTACTTGTTTTCAGTAGGTTTTGAAAACTTTACTACTGTCACACTCAACTAGAAATAAGTTGACAACTCCTGACTAAATTCAGAGAAAATAAGTATTAGTCTTCTAAAATATACAAGACTCATCTCCCTAATGTGACCATAAAATACCTCCAATGTTCTCTCTTGAAGATATGTTAGCTTCATCTGAGCAAAGAGCAACATTCCATTGCATTTTCCAAGGCCATTACACAGAGATTCATCAGATACCTATAACACTTGCTGTAGTTACCCCTTAAATATTTCTATTTGACCAGCATGAAGTGTTCTTTGTTATCTTTTTTGATAACTTTTGGTTGAAAGTTGCTTTTATTTGATATTAGGGTGGCTACTCCAGCTTGTTTCTTGGGACCATTTGCTTGGAAAATTGTTTTTCAATCTTTTACTCTGAGATAGTGTCTGTCTTTGTAACTGAGATGCATTTCCTGTATGCAGAAAAATGCTGGGTCCTGTTTTCATAGCCAGTCTCATAGTCTATGGCTTTTTATTGGGGAATTGAGGACATCAATGTTAAGAGATACTAAGGAAAAGTGATTGTTCCTTCCTGTTATTTTTGATGTTATTTTTATGTTTGTGTGGTTATGTTCTTTTGGGTTGGTTGAAAGAAGATTACTTTCTTGCTTTTTCTAGGGTGTAGTTTCCCTCCTTGTGTTGGTGTTTTCCATCTATTATCTATCCTTTGTAGGGCTGAATTTGTGGAAAGTTTGTAAATTTGTTTTTGTCATGGAATATTTTGTTTTCTCCATCTATCATAATTGAGAGTTTTGCTGAGTATAGTAGTCTGGGCTGGCATTTGTGTTCTCTTAGGGTCTGTTCAGGATCTTCTAGCTTTCATAGTCTCTGGCAGGAAGTCTGGTGTAATTCTGATGCCTTTATATGTTACTTGACCATTTTCCCTTACTGCCTTTAATATTCTTTCTTTGTTTAGTGCGTTTGGTGTTTTGATTATTTTGTAATGAGAGGAATTTCTTTTCTGGTCCAGTCTATTTTTAGTTCTGTAGGCTTCCTGTACGTTCATGGGCATCTCTTTCTTTAGGATAGGAAAGTTTTCTTCTATAATTTTGTTGAAGATATTTACTAGCCCTTTAATTTAGGAATCTTTGCTCTCTTCTATACCTATTATCCTTAGGTTTGGTCTTCTCATTATGTCCTGGATTTCCTGGATGTTTTGTGTTAGGAGCATTTTGCATCTTGCATTTTCTTTGACTGTTGTATCAATGTTTTCTATGATATCTTCTGCACCTGAGATTCTCTCTTTTATGTCTTTTATTCTGTTGGTGATGCTTGCATCTATGACTCCTGATCTCTTTCCTAGGTTTTCAATCCCCCCAGTAGTCTCCCTTTGTGATTTCTTTATTGTTTCTGTTTGCATTTTTAGATCCTGGATGGTTTTGCTCAGTTCCTTCACCTGTTTTGTTGTGTTTTCCAGTAATTCTTTAAGGGGATTTTGTGTTTACTCTTTAAAGGCTTCTAGCTGTTTACCTGTGTTCTCCTGTGTTTTCTTAAGGGAGTTATTTATGACTTTTCTAAAGTCCTCTATCATAATCATGAGAAGTGATTTTAGATCTGAATCTTGCTTTTCCATCATGATGGTGTCTCCAGGATTTGCTGTGGTGGGAGAATTGGTTTCTGATGATGCTGGGAAACCTTGATTTCTGTTGCTTATGATCTTGGGCCTCCCTCCTGCCATCTGGTTATCTCTCATGCTACCTGCACTCCCTTTATCTGACTGAACCCTGTCCTTTCTGTGATCCTGGTTGTGTCAGAACTGCTCAGAGACCAGCTGTCTCTGGGTTCCTATGATTCTGGCATCCTCTGATCCTGAGATCCTGGGTGTGACAGAGATCCTGGGGGTCAAGCTGCCTCTGTGACCTTGCGATACTGGTGTGACCAAGTTCCTGGAATCCTGTTATCCTGTAATCCTGGTCCTGTTAGAGCACATGGGAGTTGAGCTTCCTCTTGGTATTGTGGAACTGGCTGAGGAGTTTGTGCCCAAGTTCTGCTCAGGGCACCAGTCCCAAACAGAAGGAATCATTGCCATTGGTTCAGCGGGGTTCTTGGGAACCTGGATCCCACTGGGCCTAGTTACTCTCGGTGTTAAGACAGATATTGCGTCCTCCTTACCTCTGATCCTATAATTTTGGGCGTGTTAGAGTATCAGGGAGTGGAGCTTCCTCTGGGTGTTTTGGGACTGGTGGAGGAGTTCATGCCCAAGGTCTGATTTTCCTTCTTTTTAAATTAGCATTTATTATTAATTTTTTTTTCGAGACAGGGTTTCTCTGTGTAGCCCTGGCTGTCCTGGAACTCACTCTATAGACCAGGCTGGACTAGAACTCAGAAATCCACCTGCTCTGCCTCCTGAGTGCTGGGATTAAAGGCGTGCACCACCACTGCCCCACAAACTATTTTATTTATTTACATTCTAAATGGTGCTCCCTTCCATTTCCTCTCCCTGAATTCTTCACCCCCTCACTTCTTTCCCACCTGAGTGGTTTGGAACCCACCTGGCCACCTCACCCCTACCTCACTCTTACCAGCATCTGTCTTCCCTGAGGTATCAAGATTTCACAGAATTAATCACATTGTCTCCCAGTGAGACCATACACAGGCAGTTGTCTGCTACACATGTTTCCTGGGCCACAAACTAGCCCATATGTGCTTCTTGGTTTTTGGCTTAGTCTCTGGCAGCCTGACAGGTCCGGGTTAGTTGACACTATTGTTTTTCTATAGGGTTCTTTCTTAATGAAACTCAGTTCAGGATTATTACTTTTTCATGATATTTGTACTTTTTCATGTAAAATCACATTTAACAAAATAATTTTTCAGTGAACAAGTGCACACCAACCTCTACATATTAGTATCTTTCTTATCCCTCCACATTTTCAATAGCGAAAGAATCCCTAGTACTTAATAATTTTGCATCCATTGTTCTTTAACTTGATTCTTGACCACATATAAATTCCTTATGACCTATGAAGTACTCAGATAAAACATCTATGGGCAGATTTTTTAAAAAAGACATTTTGAGTTTATTCATAAATTGTAAACCCATTACATTTTAAACAGATTCCATTTAAGAGATTGATGTTTTTAATACACTATACCAGAAAAATCCTGTGATTCCAGTCTCAGGGAATCTGAGGCCAATTCACAACATATAAACTTGGGGTAGTACTCAATTAAAAAAATTCTGTGGCAGTGGCACATTCCTTGCTACCCATCCCAAAATTCTAGGTTCCCAAATTAAAGACACACACACAGCCTTTATAGTTTGATAAGCCTAAAGCAGCTCAATGACTGGGCCACTTTCTAACCTCCATGTGGCCAATCCACCTCCTTCCTATATTCCCAAGTTATTATTTACTAAAATCTACATTCTATCTTTGCAGTCCTGGACCAGTCAGGGAGCCCTATTGGGGTGGCTCTTTCCTGGCTCTTACAAAAAGGCTATGCTTTCTGTCCTGCACCTTCTCAGGCATGGCATCTTTTTTCTCTTTCTCATGGCATAGTGGATTGCACTCTTTCTCCTCCTTCCTCTCTGTCTCTGACCCAGGAATCCTAAAGTCCCTTTTCTGTCTGCCCTTCCCAGCCACTGGCTGCCTGCAACATTATTTATTAATCAGAAACAACTGGGGAGCAGGGTCCCTTAGTGTCTTAATTGCTGATGTGGGGATTCTATTCAAAAAATTGTGGGGACTCAAGTTAACATAATATAAGCATCATCAGGCCAAACCCACTACAAAAACTAATGTATGAAGAATAAATATAGAAATAAGAAAGAAGAAAACTTCAGCAAAGTGGCCAGATATAAAATTAACTCAAATAAATCAGCAACCTTCCTTTATACAAACGATAAACAGACTGAGAAAGAAATTAGGGGAACAACTCCCATCATAATAGCTGAAAATAATATAAAATATCTTGGGGTAACTCTAATGAAACAAGTAAAAGATCTGGGAACCTGGGAGACACAGGGACCGAGGTAGGAGGGCTTAGAAACCCCCCTGGATCCCAAAAGCGGGCGGCTGAGGCAGGAAACTTTTGCCTGGGACACTAGGATTCCATAGACAAGCAGCTCCGGGAGAAAATTCTCTCTCCCAGGAACGTGGAAAAGGCCCTAGCAGGGGCAACACGAGCCCCAGAGCTCACTGACTCTGCCCGCTTTCCGCGGGCCACAGAGACTGACGGTCAGCAACTTCCGGCGGCGGCCGGGAACCTCAGCTTGGGCCACTGGGCTCCACAGCTAATTAGCGCAGGGACAAAGATCCCTCTCAGGAGATTGCAAGAGCCAGGAGAGGGCCAAAGACACTCCCCACAGCTCACCAGGAACTGCCCCGAACCCGAGAGACACAGGGACCGAGATCAGACCTGGTGCCACAGCTCTCCAAACCAAAACACCTCTCAGAGAGAGCTGGTCTTCAAGGAGTACTGACACAGAGACCTGCAGGAGGGGCAAGCCACAACAAGACAGAGTAAGATCAGCTAACAACAGAGTCAACAAGATGGCAAAAGGCAAGGGCAAGAACATAAAGAACAGAAACCAGGAGTACTCTGCACCATCAGAACCCAGCTCTCCTACCACAGCAAGCCCTGGATACCCCAACACACCAGAAAAACAAGACTCAGATTTAAAATCATTTCTCATGAGGATGATAGAAGACTTTAAGAAAGAAATGAATAACACCCTTAAAGAAATACAAGAGAACGGAGATAAACAACGAGAAGCCTTC
>CM052703.1:128686214-128711528 GCA_028551405.1 Uromys caudimaculatus | reverse complement strand
AGCCCACAAGTTCAGAATGTCCAAGTTTCACTTAACAGTAACCGCTGGACTGAGAGTGAGGTACCAGATGGAGGGGTTGGAGAAAAGTCTGAAGGAGCGGAGGGAATTAGCAGCCCCATGGAGGGAGCAAGAGCGTCAATGGGCCTGACCCTCCCCCTGGTCGTCCTGGAGCTCAGAACACTAACCAAAGAATACACATCTATTGACCCATGGTTTGGACTACATATGAGTCAGAAAAATCACCTCGATGGCCATCAGGGAGAAAGGAGAGGACTTTGGGCCTGAGGGTGCTAGAGGCCCCAGTAAAGGGGAATGTCAAGGTGGGAATATGGGAATGGGTGGGCGGGTAGCTGGGAGGAGGAATTCCCTCACAGAGGCGGGGAGGGGGAGGGGATACGGGGTTTCCAAAGAGGAGACCCATAAAAGGGGAAACATCGGAAATGTAAATAAAGTATCAAAAAAAAAAAAAAAAGACCAAAAAAAAAAAAAAGATCTGTATGAGAACAACTTCAAGTTTTTCAAGAAAGAAATTGAAGATTTCAGAAAATGGAGAGATCTCTCATGCTCATGGATTGGCAGAATTATAATAGTAAAAATGGCCATCCTAACAAACACAATCTACAGATTCAATGCAGTCCCCATCAAAATCTCAACACAATTCTTCAAAGACATGAAAATAGCAATTCTCAAATTCATCTGGAAAGGCAAAAAACCCAGAATAGCGAAAACAATACTTAACAATAAAAGAATGGCTGGGGTAATCACTGTCCCTGAACCTCAAACTTTACTACAGAGAAATAGTGACAAAAACTGCAAGGCATTTTTACAGACCCAGACATGTTGATCAATGGAATAAAACTGAAGACCCAGAAATAAAACCACACACTTACAGACACTTGATCTTTGACAAAGAAGCTAAACATATACAATGAAAAAGGAAAGCATCCTTGACAAATGGTGCTGGTCTTACTGGCTGTCGATATGTAGAAAAATGAAAATGGATCCATATGTGTTACCTTGCACAAAGCTCAAGTCCAAGTGGATCAAGGATCTCAACATAAAACCAGATAAACTGAATCTAATAGAAGAAAAAGTGGGAAAGAGCCTTGAACTCATTGGCACAGGGGGACATTTCCTAAACAGAACTCTAATCATTCATGCTCTAAGATCAAGAATTGATAAATGGGACCTTATGAAAGTGAAAAGTTTCTGTAAGGCAAAGAACATAGTCAATAAGACAAATTGGCAACATACAGCTTGGGAAAAAAATCTTCATTAACCTCACATTTGATAGAGGTCTAATATCCAAAATATATAAAGAACTCAAGAATCTAACCTCCAATAGAACCAAACAACCCAATCAAAAGTGCGGTATAAAACTAAACTGAGAATTTACAACAGAGGAATCTTGAATGTCTGAGAAACACCTAAACAAATATTCAAAGTCCTTAGAATTCAGAGAAATGCTAATCAAAATGACCCTGAGATTCCACCTTACACCAGTCAGAATGATTAAGATGAAAACCTCAGGTGACAGCACATGTTGGCAAGGATGTGGGGAAAAAGGAACACTCCTCCATTGCTGGTGGAATTGTAAACTGGTACAACCACTCTGGAAATAAATCTGGAGGTTCCTCAGAAAATTGGAAAAAGATCTATCTGAAGACCCATCAATATCACTCCTGGGAATATACCCCAAAGATGCCCCACCATGCCACAGGGGCACATGTTCCACTGTGTTCATAATGGCCTTGTTTGTGATAAGTAGAAGCTGGAAACAACCTAGATGTCCCACAAGAGAAGAGTGGATATAGAAAATGTGGTTCATTTACACAGTGGAATACTAATCAGCTATTAAAAATGAGCATATCCTGAGTTTTGCAGGCAAATGGATGGAACTAGAAAATATCATCCTGAGTGAGGTAACTCAGACTCAGAAGTACATGCATGGTATGTACTCACAAATAAGTGGATATTAGCAAAAAAAGAGTGCCAAATACACAAGATACAGCACACAGAACTCAAAAAGGTCAACAAGCTGAAGGATCCAAGTGAGAATGCCCCAGTCCCACTGGGGAGAGAGAAGAAACCAACCACAAGGGGGAAGGGAGGGATCTGGGAGGGAAAGAGGATGGAGCAGCAGAGAGGGGAACATGATCAGGTATTGGGTGGAGAAAAGGACTGAAATCCCTGAGGGCCAGCAGAAAGAAGGGAAACATGCAACCTCAGTATTTCGGAGGTTGGAGAGATCCTCCAGAATATACCAGAGACCTGGGAAGTGAAAGACTCTCAGTACTCAAAGGGGGGGACCTTAGAAGAAATGTCCTACATTGGGGAGAGGTAACTTGTAGAGCCTACCTCCAGCGGAAAGGCAGGGCATCAAGTGAGGGATGGTGTTTTCATCCCACAGTCAAAACTCTTACCAATAATGGTTCCTGTCTGAAAGAACTGCAGGGATGGAAATGGAGAGGAGCCTGAGGAAAAGAAGGTTCAGCAACATTTCCACAGTGGGATCCAGCTTAATGGGTGGCCCCAAGACCTGATTCTATTATGGAAGCTATGGAACACTCACCAAAAGGGACCTAACATGACTGCCCTCCAAAAACCCAACAAGCAGCTGAAAGAGTCAGATGCAGATATTTATACCCAACCAATGGACAGAAGCTGCTGACCCCTGTGGTTGAATTAGGGAAAAGGTGAAAGAAGCTGAGGAGGAGGGCGACCCTGTAGGAGGACCAGCAGTCTCAATTAACCTAGACTCCCAAGATCTGTCAGACACTGGACCACCAACCAGGCAGCATACACCTGCTGATATGAGGCCCCCAACACATATATAGCAGAGGACTGCCAGGTCTGGATTTAGTCAGAGAGGGTAAACCTAACCCTCAAAAGACTGTAAGCTCCAGGGAATTTAGAGGTCTGATGGGGTGGTGGTGGGAACATCCTCATGGAGACAGGGGGTGGGGAAGTGTTATGGGATGTGGAACATTCAGAGCATGGACTGGGAGGAGAATAAAATCTGAAGTTTATAATTAATTTAAAAAAAGAAAAGTAAAAATTACAGTCAGAATGTTGGGAATCTTACCAATCACTAGGATGATACATGTAGGGTTAATATTTGTATTCTGAGACAAATTATCCTTTTTTACATTAATTTTATGTGTAAGTCAAAGTCACTGCTGTTTAATGTATCATTTATTAAGTTTCATGTTACTTTCTTTTAATGCTGATTATCCTATACTACAATAGTAATAAATCAGAGAGAACTATTTTGATTTGTTTTTGCCATGTGTGCATGCATGCTTGTGTGTGTGTCTGTGTGTGTTTATGTGTGTTGAACATTTCTTTACATATCATATATAATTATTCAGACAGTGGTTTGATATTTGACATCACTTTTAATTGGTAAAGCTAACATATATTTAGATGTGATCTAACATAGTACTCAAGAGGCTAAATCAGAATGATCATAAATTCAAAGTTGGTACAGGCTACATAAGAGCAAGAGTAGGCAGCATAGTAAGGCCTTGTGTAATGGCTATTCTTAGGTTTCATTTTGACCTTAACTGCCTAGAGGCTTAATGAACCTCTAGCTGCCATAACGGTATCTAGGTCTTAGTATGGAGTTCATGAGCCCTTCTCTGCTTCCCATGAAAGGATGTTGACAGGTCCAAACTTGCACAGGTTTTGCGCCAGTAATGATACCTTCTGTGAGATAAATGGTTTAAGGGCAATGCTATATCTGAAAGATGTTCAAACCTATCACATTTCCTTTTTGGCACTTATTATCTACTGATTATTATCTCCTTCATGATTACCCATAAGTCTTCGAGGAGTGATACAGAATTTTCATATTCATCTGAGTTTTCAACAGTCCCTATGCTCAGCAATCTGACCATTTATGAGCCTAGGCAAATACCACTGATCACTGCATGGAAGGTAGGAGGAAGAAGGTAGGAGAAAGGAAGGAAGGATAAAAGGAAAGAAGAGATAGAAGGAGGGAAGAAGAAGAGGGAAAAACCTTATGTGGATAGAAGACAGGGTCAGAAGCAGATGTAGAGCATAAAAAATAATAACTAACTCATATTCCTTGTATGTGCGCTTCACAGGAAGTTTAGGTTTAAATCCAGGTTTGACAAGTTGCCAGCTTATAAGCATGTATAGATAGAAGTGAGAATCAATTGTTTTAAAGATGGTATTATAATGTGTGCAGGATAACTAACTCATATTCTTTGAATATGGACTCCATGGGAATTTTGTATTGATTTTCCTGACATGACAGATTAGGAAAAAGGCCTGAGAATAGGTTTTTATGGTAAGAAAAAGATTTTTGTAGAATAATAGGGAGATTGTATGAAAATAATTGTTTTAGGGAAGCTTTAAAGTCCTGCAGGATAGCTCATATTCTTTGAACGTGGGCTCCACAGTAATTTTGTTTTAATTTCCTGGAATGGCAAAATAGAAAAAGCCTAACCTAACAATAGGCATGTAGAGTATTTTAGTTTACTTCATTTATTTTGGATTTTTTTAATTTTCAAAATGGGTGTGATTTTGAGTTTTGTGGTTGCATTATTCCTCTGGGAGAGAGGTCAAAATAACATTGAGAAAATATGCTTGAGAAGGTAGTTTTCAGATAGTATACAATGATGAACCAGTAGAGGAAACTATTATAATTAGTGAGTATTTTGCATCAGAATTAGTTAAGTTGAGAAAGATTTTTATTGATAATGATCTTGCTGCTGTTCTGAGACAGGAAGATTTGGCTGGTCTATAACTTGCTCTGTAGATGAATGTAAAGTAAAGAAGATCCACCTGCTTATGCCACTCAGCTAATTAGATTAAAGGTAGGCTTTGTCGCAATACCTCAATGAGAGGACTCTAAATAAAAATGAGGGTCTCTTAAATCCAACTCCATGATAGTATGTGTCCTGGGATTGGATATGGGTATTCTGAGTGTTGTAGAAGTTAGGAAACCAGGTGATATATAAAGTATTCCTCTTTGAGACAAAAGCTGTCCAATGTGTGTCAAATGAGCCTCTCCATTTTAAGAACCATTATATCCATTTGATCATTGTAATAGAAGTTCCCCAGGAATATCAAGTAGTAGAAAACACAAGGGGGACAGGTATTACCATAATAACTGGGAATATAAAAAGTAATATTTCATACTACTATGAAATATTAAGAGTACAAGTCAGTCAGTGGAGGAAGAACAGTCATTATTGAATGGACTGTAGACAAGTGAGATCATGTTCAAAGGGCTAGTGAATGGGACTTAGCTCAATGAAATTCCAAAACAACCAATAGAGCACCAGGGACTTGTCCAAGCAGACAAAATCCCTTTTGGTGTTTATTGCTGGACCAGTGTGAGATTTGAATACTGAATGTGTCGAAGAGTAACATTGACATTATCGGATAAATTGATGAAGGCCGTTTGTGGAGTCAGTAATTAATTACTCAGTTCACTTTTCTCTAAAGGAATAAAGAAGGAATTACCAGGCTGGCACTTCTCTCCATGAGTTCATCTTAATGCCAAAGCAATATTTCTTTTCTCATTTATTATTAAAGTTTAAACAAACATATTTATAGCAGCAAGTTTTGTCCTATACCTAGATGATGACGATTTGTATTTACCAAGAAACATCATTATTTATAACATGTCTTATTCACCCAAACTAAACAATCATCTATACTCTGTTCTTTTAATACAATTATTTCCTCTTTATTCAAAACCCTGTCTTTCATAGTGTATACCAAATCCTGTGGCTACCTCCATAGATAGAAGGATCCAGTAATTCAAAACCAACTTAGAACAATATGCTGTTGTTTTTCTTCTTTTTCTTTATTTAATTATTAACTAGTCCCAAGGCTAATATTCTCTTCCAAGTACAATTACATTCTTGCAAGAAATGAAAGCTCATTGTATTTCTTTTCTAACCTAGGTAGCCCTAACTATTTTACAAGGGATGAGGTACAATCTGCTCTGAATTCTAACTTTATTAAATCATTCTGTCAACACAACTTAAAACATCTCCTTAAACTTTCTATAAAATATTCTAACTTATTAAATCTATTTGAATGAAATAATTAATTCTTTAAAATCATAAATTCTTCTATACAATATTATTTTATGAAAGTTCACCTTCACATTGATCTACAGGAATATTGTTCAATGCAGTGGACTATCTCCCAAGAGACAATCACATCAAATTATAGACAGTGAGAGTCTCCCCAATCCAATCACACTTTGCTAGATATATGAAGAATACAACAATGATAACCATGAGAAGGCACAGCAGCCCTGAGTAGCAACCTAGAGACAAGCTCCTGGGGCTTTGCCTTTCTAAGTAACACCCATTGATTTTGAGCAAATCCATGGACTGTATTCAGGAAACTCACTTATCCACTGCTTCTATTCCTGCATGGCATCCACCATGAATACCTGGGAGAAATGTTATAAAAAAAATTCAACATTTGTATTACTAACCTAATGGATGATTTTAAGCATCTGCAGCAGTTTTTAGAAGACATACATGCCAAATAATGCAGAAGATAAAGCTAAAGATTGAGCCCCAGTGTGGTGGAATATGTCTTTAATCCCAGTATAAGGAAGACTGAGGAAAATCCCTGTGAGGTAAGAACTAGCCAGGTCTATATACTCACCACAGATTAGTCAGGGCTACAAAATGAGAACATTATTTGCTGAAAATTTTGTTTTTAAAGTTTGCTTTGTCCTATGGGTGTGCATTTATCTATCCAAGACTATGCAGTGCTCACTTATTTTCTGTGCCAAGTTAAGATGTGGTAGATATTAGTTGCCCAGCCATTGGCCATTTCAGCATTTAGTTTGGTTAATGATATGACAAGGAACATGATATTTTTCTGGAGAATTTAAGAGTGATTGAACTGGATTGGCAGGCATTACAGACCAGAGAGTAGCTCTGATAGCTTGAATAAGAAATGTTTCTAACAAATTCTAGTATTTGAACACTTGGTTGCTAGGGGGTGGATATGTTTGGTGTGGTTTCGGTGGTGTAGTCTTGCTGGTGGAAGTACAACACAGGAAGTGGGTTTTAAGATTTTAAGTCTTGTGCTGGATCTTTTTCTTCTCACTACTTACTGATTGTATTTAGAGAGTGATCTTTCAGCATCCTATACCAGTGATCATCTGGGGAGTACATTGAAGTTCATCAACATAAAGATATAAATGTTTCAGAAAGTATAAATGTTGACACTACTCCCTAGATAACAATTTGTAACACATAGATCTGTTCACTTGGTTCCAACATATATGTAGAATTTGTACATGAAAATAAGATCTCTCTCTCTCTCTCTCTCTCTCTCTCTCTCTCTTTCTCCATATATATATATATATATATATATATATATATATATATCCCTCTCTCCTCTCTCTCCTTAAATGTTCTTGAGTAAATGTGTATATCTCAAAAACAATCATTAGGAGAAAAGAGATTTATGAATTTATGAAGGTTATTCCTCTGACTTTGCATAGGTACTGTTGGTACATGTGTGTTGGTACATGTGTGTGTGTGTGTGTGTGTGTGTGTGTGTATAATTAATACAATAATGCTTTTTATATATTTATTTTAAAAACATATAGTGATATCCATATGCAGTTAAATAATATTCAATAGTAAAAGAAGGAAATTTGAAGGTAGATAGATGGAAATGAAAAGAACCAATAACAGTTAGTGATATCAATCAAATCTGAAAAAGACAAATGATCTCTGTTCTCTCCCTATGAGTCTTCTACATAAGTTCTTTTGTTTTATGGGAATTTATGGAGGCCATGTGAAAAATATAATATTGGAAGCTAGTCATTGGCATAGAGTAATGCATTGAAAGAGGAGTGGGAGTGTAATACTTAGTAAATGATAGAAGAAAGGAGATTTCTGGAGGCAGAAGTTTTATATTGATATTGGTATGTTAGGGTTTAGAAAAATAGGGTTTGACAGCAAGTTTTAACTGAAGCAAAATGTACATATAGATGTTATTTGGGAACTTATATACAAGCTTATACTATTTAACACAATAGTAAGTAAGAATATTAAAGCATATGTGATATAACATAATATCGAAAGAGTACTGGAGCTAAATGTTTAATCAGGAATGGGGATAGGTCTTGCAGTTGGGTGAAATAAGTAGAGTGTCCAAGACTAAGGGCGTATGAAGAATCTTTATGATACCTATACATATATATGTATATATTTATATTTTATATGAAGTATATAAGTACTTTCTCATAGTTATATATTTATTTCTATACATAAATATATACAACATGAAATTTTCAAATTATAACATGTAATATAATATGTATTATAAAACATGATAAACTTCATATATAACTACAAAATTTAAAAAGATAGCTATACTTGATTGGAATTTGGAGATATTTATATGAGTATATGTGTACTTTTTATATATATTATATATAAAGCTGTATATGTATATATATTTATGCATATCAAATATATATATAAAATATTCTTTATATATTATATAAAGTAGCATCTACATATATATACAAATATATGTGTACATATACTCATATTATATATAGATATCTCCATATTCCAATCAAGTACAGCTCTTCTATATTATATACCATATTGCATATTATAATAAAAATTTCATATTATTCATGTACATGTATATATGAGTAATATATATGAAGTATTTGTTATTTTATATGTAATATCATGTATATTTATGGTAGTTCAAACAGAAATATCTAATTTAGTGAAAATACTACTCCAAGCAGATATGAGTTATTAAAGAAAATCTTAGTGACAGACAAGGATTAATTTACTAGGGGATATAAGTCAAGGAATCACAGAAATCATATGTAATTACAGGTATCCAATGTAAGAATCAACAATACACTTCACCCAAATCAATCTTATAAATGTAATATAATATTGAAACAAAAAAGACTCAGTGTAGAAAAAAACCTTAAATAATAAAAGAGTTACAGGAGTTACCATCACACCAGATTTAAACTTATGCTACATAGTTAATGTAACAAAGGTGTACAGTATGGTACTACTGTGCATTGATGAATACAGTATGCACTGGGCCCTCTGTACATTTGTTATAACATTCAGTTTAATGTTTTTATGGGATTCCTGAGTGTTTTAACAAATGAGTCTTTGATTCTTGTGCCTATTCCTGTTGCACGTTTCCTTGTGTTGAGTTGCCTTGTTCACTCTCAATATGATGTTTTTTGATCTTATTATATTTCGTTTTGATATGATTGGTCATTATCTCTTGGATATGCTTTTCTAGTCAAAGATAGGAAGAGAGCTAATCTGGAATGCAGGGTAGATCAGGAGAAACTTGGAGGAGTAGAAAAAGGAAAACTATAGCTCTGGTATATAGTATTAAAATTATTTTTCAATAAAACTTACATACAACACCATTTTGAAATGAAAAATAAAAAATAATTCCAATATTACCTGCAAACAATCAAACCAACAAAACAAAATGCAAGGCACATCCTTGTGAATTTATCTGTCAGAGAATGGTCAAAAAATGTCTGCATGCTACATTCCATATCTTATAAACTTCATCAAAACCAGGAAATTACAGCACAGAAGAATAGATTAAATTTTGAAAAGAATACTTCCCAAGTCATCACTTTGTTTTTTAATCTTGGCAAGATTACAAAAATAATTAATGAATAACAAGTACCTAATGACACTGAAGCAATATTCAAAATAGTTAACATTACAAAATGACAGAAAAAAGGTTTTAATTCTGTACCACTATGTATGCTATAGCTGTGTATCTAAAGATACCCCACATTTCCACATGTTGGCAGTTCACACACCTGAATTCACTTTGTCCACTATCTTTCTTAATGCCACTTTTGAATCTCCCTTCCTGTGTTATAACTGTCATAGTATCCAAACTCATACCTTCTTGATCCTCCTATTCATATGAAAACTGGGAAGTACAAACCACCATGATCTATTGTGTCTTCCCTCTGATGATAATCTGTATGTTAACCCTCAAGTGCTTTTATCCCTTCCCATCCTTCACGGGAAGGCAGAATCTTTTTTAAATTCACTTAGACATATAATTTTTATGCAACATCCATATATCAAAATAAATGTTCTTTATTTTTTGTCTGTTTTTTAGTTCCACACACCAATAATCCACAATACTGCTAGCTCTTTGTAATGTTAATATTCACCCTGTAATAGAACTGAATGAAGTGGCAGGGAAGATTGTCAGCTCAAGAGCAGGGGCATTTCAGCCCACACAACACAGGACAGAACAAAGGAAGCCAGGTCCTTATCTGATAGCTTTCTGATCTGATTCATCAGTCAAAGATTTGAGATGCATAGGATAATGTTCTAATCCCAACAAATTTGCAATATTTAATATGCAGAAAACATGTCTACCTATGAAAGAAATGATGGAGCAATGAGGAAGCTGACCTTGTTTGCTGCATTGCCTTGCTGACCATTCTTAGGGAGGATGCGACAGGCATCTCTGGCTGCCTCTTCTCTGAGCGGGACCTGCTGCACTGACGTGACTAATGACATTCCCAACCCCCAGTCTGTGCTAGAGAGCCAGCATAACACTCCAATCACACATGCGTGCATGGTTGCCAGGCTGCAGGGATTCAAAATCTTTTCTAAAGCTAATGACATAAGGCAGGCAGCTATGAGCTTTAAGCTGTCCTATTGCTAGTATGAAAGAAGAGTGCTATCATAAACCCCTGTATAAATTGATACAGAATAAATTCAATGTATTTTGTGGGCAATGGTAGCTATATAATATTGAATTATATTCACCTTTATATCTCTTTATAAAGGAAAGAAAGTGTGCTTAGAAAAAAAATGTAACTGAAACTAGGTAAAGTACAAAAGCCCTAGATCCTGGTAGTATTATCAGGAAAAATCACTAGGGAATAAAAGATGCTACCTTGTGGGGCAGTGGTCTGTGGCAAGCAATCTGACACCCAGTTGAGCATAAGCTGAAAATTCTGGGAGATCCAATGGAATATCCATGAGGGACTGAACCATGTTTTTAGCAGACACTCCCGGAAGACTCCTGTAAAAACAGCTGCAGCTTTCACAAACCTTATATAGAAGCCTGGCATGTGAGACTTGTCACGTAAAAAGCAACTCTGAGTCCTCCCACAAGCAAATGAGGCACTACAAAGCCCCCAGACCAGACCGATAGGAAGTATTAGTTACCAAACCCCTGACCACTCTGAAACAGTATATTAGACATCCAAACCCGTGTACCTGGTCTGCCTGTTGCCTGCTCCCTGCTCCCTGCCTGACCTGCCCACTCCTGCCCACCACTGCCCACTATCCAGAAGGAATAAAGGTGTGAAAACTGTTCCAGAGTCTGAGAGCTTCTGTCCTAAGAGCTGTAACACTTTCGGCCTGGGGAAGAGATCTGCTCTCCCGCGACCTGAAGCCTCCCGTTCTCCGGGCTGAGTGCCGGGGCGTGTGCTGACAGTGGCTGTGGGTCTAGCGGGGATCATGCTGCAACCAGGACCTGGCTCGGAGCAGCCTTAACAACATTCTGCATTAAATCAAGATTTACTTGATTAGGTATATTTTTAAAATTCACTGTGTTATTTAAGTGAAACCCTTACCATGAACATAATATTTGCTGTTTACTAAAAGCATTGGTTTATTATTCAGTGATGGAATTTTTCCTTGTGTTTTTAAAAGTTGTTACAATAAGATATTTATTTTTTTGTTTGTTTGTTTTTTAGACAGGGTCTCACTCCTTAAAATTGGCTGGACTTGTAACTCACTTTGTAGACTGGACTGGCTTCGAACTCAGTGATTTACCAGTTTCTCCCTCATTAGTGCTACAAGTAAATTCATGTGCCAGCACAGTTACCCAGATTTTATTAATTGTAATCATGTGTGTATATTTCTCTCTCTCTCTCTCTCTCTCTCTCTCTCTCTCTCTCTCTCTCTCTCTCTCTGTCTCCATCTCTGTCTATGTCTATCACTCAGACTCTGTCTGTTCTCTCTCCCAAACCACTCCTGTGTGTGTGTGTGTGTGTCCATGTGGGAGCATATGTGTAGAGCTATGTAGGTGCCAAAGGCTGTATATGTCTCAAGATCTGCATTTACATATAATTTTGAGATTCCTGACATGATTTCTGGGTAATCCTCTTCCAGAGCAGTATTTGTTTTTACAAGCAGAAACATCACTCAGTCTCTTTTATGCAACTTTAAGCCTCGGTGATTTAGATGCCTACTGAATATGCAAATGAAAGTAGAACCAAAATATATAGAAAGGCTCCTGATTTTAAATGTTCGCACTTTCAATTCTTTTTCAGTAAATATGTAAATGTAATTATGTAAATATGATATTGACTTAGAAATATTCTTTTCTACAAATCAAAGACTACATGGGAAAGGGAAAACTATGTTTGCATCGATAGTTCTTTCTGGCTAAGAACATACTCTGTAGAATACACTGGCTTTAAACATACAGTGTTCCATCTTTATCTGCCACCTAGCAGGTTTTTATAGCATGACTATCCTGTCTTCCATTTTATACAATAGATACAAAAGTCAAGGATCATATAGGGTTAGTTAAACAAGAAAATGAATCCAAGGTTTTCTGCATCTATCACTATGCTGTGTGACAAACTGGGATTAAGACACTGAAAATATCTAAAGCAATATCTGTGCTTTTAATTAAATTGCATTTTTATCATACAAGTAATGAGTAATTGTGAATATACATGTAAACTTACCAATTTCTAGACTTTGGGCTATAGAGTTCTTGCCTGGAATACAGAAAGGCAATTTAGTGAAAAGGCCAGTAGTAAGGATCCTCAACCTGGTCCTACCAAGAAGGACAGGTTCTCTTACCTCAATTAATTAACTAAACTAACTCTGCTCAAGGAGGGCAGAGGCTTGCTGCTCAGGTGATTCTATATTACATCAAGTTGAAAGAGACAATAATCATCTCAATAGTACCTAAGAATAAAAACCTGTATGAGATGTGTGCAGTAAAATACGCTATCATGTTTTATGGATTAAAACCATGCCTTCATAATCTGAGATTTGATTCTAATTCTAGCACTGATATTGCTATTTGGGAAACTTATGAAAAGTTCTGTGTACTGTTTACCACATCTGTATAATGAAGAAGACTTCTACAGGCCCCATTCAATTGATACATAACATGGGCAGTTAGAAGAGCTGTAGCAGTGTGGAATTAATAGATCTTAAAATTAACTCAAAGGATACATGGTACATTATCTGGGAGCATAAAGAATTCTGTACTTACTGTTTTTGTCATTTTCCTTGACAGAAGTCTAATTTGTATACACTATGTTTTTGCAAAACCCTTCCTTTCCATAGCATAGAATTCTAGCTTACATATGATGATTGTTTTATGCCAGTTCCTTGAGATTTTCTTTGTCTCTGATTATTGGAGTCATCTGCTCCTCCTCCTCCTCCTCCTCCTCCTCCTCCTCCTCCTCCTCCTCTTCCTTCTCTCCTCCTCCTCCATGTCTTTCTCTTCTTTCTTCTCCTTGTTTTTCTCCTTTACTTAATTTCTTCTTTTGTTCATATCATTTCGTATTTTTGGAACTTGTGAGATAGTGTCTCATTCTGTAGATTAAACTGACCTCAAGTCAATATACCTTGAATGCTTTTTATTTAATTTTTAAATGTGCACTTGGCTTTGATCATTAATTACTTTTACAATTACATATTTTTGTGAAAAAAGAGCAGCCAGGTTAGAACATGCCCTTTAATCTAACACCTGAGAGGCATAGGCAGAATACATATTGAATTTACAGCCAGAATTGCATTTTGGTATCCTTTATTAACAACAACAACAATATATTAATAAAATTAAAATTGTAGTAGCAAAAGATTATTTCTGGTCTTTTGTATTTTTAGTAATAAGCAGGAGCTTGCTGAATTAGCAGTTTATATCTCAAACCACAGATGGGAAGCAGAGAGAGCTATTTGAAACAACATGAGTGTTTTGACAGATGGAAAGCTATCCTCAGGATATTTTTTATCTAACAATGCTGCTTCTCCTAGTCTTCCCCAACAGTCATCAACTAGGAGTCAAGTATTTGAAAATTGGAGACTATAGGGGGCATCTCATTCAAACCACTGCACTCTACATGTTGTCTCCCACAGTCTCACAACCATATCATAAGAAAAATGTATACTGTACAACTTTAAAAGACCCCATCATCTTTCATAGAATGAGCAATGTGTCTTATAAGCCTCAAGTTAATAGTTTCAATGAAACCCCTGTAAAATCAAAAGCAAGTTATATATTTCAAGCATAAAATGGCACAGAGCATATATTACCTTTCCTCTGAAATGGACTCAGGCTGTCCTGAGAAATGCTTAGGATGACCTTGTGCTTCATATTTTTACTGTCTCTGTCTCCTTGGTGCAGTAGTTCCTGTGTGTACAATCTATCCTGCGCTTGGGATGAAGATCAAAATCAAATCTGTTAATGTTAGACAAGTCCTTTGCCAAAGGTTGAATATTAAACATATCTGTCCTGGGACTTACAAAGCCCCACAGTGTTGCCATATCAAACACTTTAAAAATTCAGTATATTAAAAAAAATCAAACAATGTTTCTTAACATCTAAATTCTCTATAAAACTCCAAAATCTCATTTTGAAAAATGTGTTCTTGTAAATTTTTTAAAATTTAAACTACTTTCTTACTTCAAGAGAGAAGAATCAAGCAACAATGTGAACAAAGCAAAATGAAACCTCAATGATATTAGTAATTCAATATCCTATTGTCTGCGATCTACTTACTATTTTCTGGTATCTTTTCAGAGTCTGGGTAAATTCTCTAGTTCTGCCCTCTGCAGCACATGTACAAATTGTCTTGTAGTTTATGGCATTCTCCATTTCATGGCTGCTGTTAATCTTTCTGGACATCCTATGATACCTACATCCCCCAAAACACTGGGGTGCCTTGCAGCAACTGGACTGCACTTTCAGCAGTAACCTCTTCTGGTATGTCTTCAGTAAATCTATCCCTGCCACACAGTGACAAACCTCAGATGCTGCCCGTGATGTCTTGATGGCTTCATAATCAGTGCCATTTAGGTGATTCGATTTACTAGTGAGTTTAGTCTTCAACAGACTTAAGAACTTGTCCTTTTTAGAACACAGTTTCTGCATGCTGAAACTGAGGAATCATTTCCTGGAGACTTCACCTCTATGATGCTGGTCTCTTTTTTTATAACAATTGATTGACTGTTTAGGCCACAATCCATTCCTAGTGAGGCAAGCATTTCCTTCACTTTAGTGGCTCTGGTATTGAAATTTCTGAAGGAAATTCTGGAGGATCCTGGCTAAAAGACTGAATGAAATATGTAATGGGTTCCTCGTGATTTCTGGCTTTATATTTATATGAAAAAAATAAAATAAGGAGAGAGAGAGAGAGAGAGAGAGAGAGAGAGAGAGAGAGAGAGAGAGAAGAACAAGAAAAATCTGAAGAATCAATAGATTTTGCAGATGTTAGCCATTAGAGGAAACAGAAGAAATAGATTAGCTGAGAAGACATTACTCACAAGGCATCCAAAATAAAGTGATGGGGATCCACACTGTAGTTCACCATTTCTGCCTTCCAGGTTCTCAATTTCCCCACTCCTACAAACCAGCAGACTGCTCAGAGGAAGCAAAGCTTATTAATATAGAATCTGGCAAATACACACTGGTAATAAAAGATCTCCCAAACAAAAGAGGATATTTCAGAGGACAGTGAACCTTACTCTGTCAAAGCTGATGGTGAGGATGGACTGAGAAAGTATTCTGGTAACAAAGAAACACCAAAAATAATTTTTGATCAAGAACTCTGGAAGGAAAATGAGGTTCAAATTAAAAGTCCCAAATCAAGAGCCATTACATGCAGGGTTGCAGGGAAAGTGAAGGTGGTACAAGTGAATGAGCTAGTTCCATGGCTGAGAAGTGGTCCCCAGGATTTAGGAAGGTTTAACGTTCAGGATATCTGGTCACTAATATGATCATGGCAAATTCAATATGAATGATTGAAAGTGGTGAGCTTACAGAGGACAGAGATGAATAGGACAATGTGCATCTGAGAACTAAGTAAAAAGCTACTTTTGATAGAGCTCTTTCCCAGTGGAGAAAGGAATGGGAAAATGCTACAGAGGTGCTACACAAAGAGTTTAAGATCCTAAGCGTAGGCCGGGCAGTGGTGGCACACGCCTTTAATCCCAGCACTTGGGAGGCAGAGACAGGTAGATTTCTGAGTTCGAGGCCAGCCTGGTCTACAGAGTGAGTTCCAGGACAGCCAGGGCTACACAGAGAAACCCTGTCTCAAAAAACTAAAAAAAAAAAAAAAAAGAAAGAAAAAAAAAGATCCTAAGCCTATTCCTCTAATGCCACCATGGTCTTTGGTGCTTCAAAGGGAGGGCAGGCTTCATTGACATGCCAATTTTAATTCCAGTGAGTAGCACTACATCAGGAGCATGAACTATGTCCTGCATTTATTCTTTCATCAGCCTGTTCTATGATGCAGGGAGGGATAAATTGATGGTCTTAGTGGGCTAATATTAAAACTTGGCCTCCTTAAAATGTAAGATAAATGTTTTGAAAGCTGTTATCACCTTCAGAGGATATTTAAGACTAAACAATTCTGTCCATAGGTTGAGGATTGACTGCAAGAGCCCAAAGATATGTAGTATTTCTACTTAGATAAAAGAAAGTACTTTATTCACAGATGAAAATTGTTTATACAACCATGTCTTTCAGGTTTTGGCTCTTGGAGGAAATTATAGAAAGCAGAAAGAATGACATACTATTCAGACAGAAATGTTAGAATGATTTACAGAAAATTTTCACACAATTTGTGTCACCCCACATTATGAGGACTGGGACATATTCCACCTCCCTAGGCTCCATAATTCCCCTGGCTCTTAAGACTAGCTACATCTTCCAGCATACCTCCCCACCTTTATCAGAAATTCCAATGAAAAGGCGTTTTCAAGGAATTTGATATTTAATTTTATTTTGTTATTATGATGTTGAGAATCAGAATAAAACACATCACCTTAGGCAAAACTCAAAATTGATGATATAATTCATGAAAAATATTAGGGTTGTTTATTAGAAATGGGAAATATGTTTAAAAAGGGAAGATCTTCCTTTGAAAAAACTTTTATTTAGGATATATGCATGTATTCACATAAAATTCTATTTTCATAGAAATTTTCATTTTTCTATTAGCAAGAATGTACCTGTCTGCATATCTGAGTGTTTCTCATCCATTCTCTTTTCAAGAGAATTTCTTCTCATTCTGATCCTTCTTGAGCCACATCTTCCTCATTACTTAATCATTTTCCACCCACTAGCCCTTCACTTGCTCTTTGGCTATAAATGAATTGCCAAGATCCTATGCTGTACTCTGATAGAACCAAAATGTCTACAAAGGAGGACTACATAGAAGCTTCTTTTGATATTATAACTGCTTTACTGACAATCTAAAATTAATAATGAATATTAAAAGAAAAACACAAAATTGCTTAAAGTAACTGAGATTATCCTCCATATCCTGTAATTGGCATAATACTTGACAATAAATTATGTGGCACTGAAGCAAGTATCTCCTATAAAATGTTGTCTTGCATTTCTGTGTTTAGATGTGTATTGGCAGATGTATTGAAGAACTGCAGAATTCAAAGCATGTCCTGTGTTAGACATCCACATTCCATTTAAAGAATCACATCTAAATTTACATTTAAGAAAAGACTATGAATCTGCTGAACATTCCATGAAAAAATTTCATTTTAAAAGTATGCAAAGTGACTTGAGTCCAGTAATCCCTGAATTAAAGCTGAATTCTTCACTTCCTTATTTACAAAAGCAAATCTTTCTTTTGGGCGCATTTGTAAATCTATATCTGAAGAAAACAAGATTAAAAAAAAAAATAAAGAAAGAAAGAAGCGGGACTTGTAGTATCAATAATAATTGCAAACTCATGATTCAATGCCTAAATCCTGAACATGAAAATGGGAAAAGCAAACCACTGTGTTGTGTTTCTGAAACCACAGTAAGTTAATGAAGGTGGGTGTCCATTCTTTGCTTGGCGTTAGCAGAAGTTGAACTATCAGTAATAATTGCAAATTCATGATTCAAAGGACGAAATCCTGAATGTGAAAATGGGAAAAGCAAACAACTTTCCTGAAACCACAGTAAGTTCATGAAGGCAGGTGTCACTTCTACACTTGGCATCAGGAGAAGTTGAAAACTGGAAGGATCTTTGGTTCTTGTAGTTTCACTGTCTTTTCTGTTGCCTAAGGCCTGGAGTCCAGGGGTGGGGGTGGGGGCAAGATGCACAGTGCTTTCCTGACATACTTCCTATAGTGGGTCTAAGAACTGGAGCAGTATGCTGCAATAGGATCTTAGTTATGGTGAAGATACTGAAAGGAAAAGGACATTCACAGCTTTAATGTGGGTTTATACTAGTCAGTATTGTGTAGAAAGCATCTTTTGTGAATTGCTGTGGTTCTAAAACAAATCATCAGAATATTCTAGGAATGAGATTTAAAAATATTTGTTAACAAAAAATGTACAATCCATCATAAGGAACCCTTTCAATTAATTCATCCAGAATCAATTAAATCACTGATGTTTTATTCGCCCAGCCTTGATGACAAGTTTTCGTCCTACCCTACATGTAAACTTTTTATGCTAAGGTTGGATATTCTCCTGGCACATCGTTGGAAAATCAGCTTTTTTTGTTTGTTTGTTTGTTATTTTTAAGGGAGTGGGAGGAGTAGTGGATCTGGGTGAGGGGAAAGATATTGGGGAGAGATTCCTGGAGTGGTTTGAGGGAAATGAGATGTAATGAATGAGAAAATAAATAAAGATGAAAAATGATAGAAAATCTTAAATTGTAAAACAATAGAAATTGAATACAATTAATATTGAAGAACAAGAATTAAAAATTTTAGCTCAAAGGCATGCTTCATTTAAGTATATATGAGAGGGAAAAGACACATTAGAAACAGAATTATGGTTATTCTAGGAAAGGCTTGTCTTATCAGCTGTTGGTAGAAAGTTACAAAGCAGAGTTCAACATCAACAAGCTAAGTAAATAGACATTTTTAAATGGTGGATTACAGTGTTATGCCCAAGTTGCAGGAATCTGAAAAGACAATATTGGAGCCAATTCCAATATAAATCCATAAGGGTCTTCATTATGAGCTCTAGATAAAGTTCTCTCACAGTTCCTGTCACAGCATGTCAGAGTGGGAGCACCCAGTCTAGGGGTTCAGTGTTTTTATTGTGGTTACAGCATACTTGGGGAATTTTCATATGGGTCAGTAAGTTTTAAAACTATATTTCTGGCATACTCTGCAGGAACCAAACATGGGGATAAAACCACACGATGAACAGGATGTCCAAATTATCTATTCTCTGCAGGATGTATTAAGATATCTATATGTACCTTGACTGACTGTTGCTAATGGGGGTGGGTTTCAATAGGATGTTTGCTCAGGTGGATTATGTGATTTTCTTCCTAGAGTTGGAGTTTAACCCCTGGTCTCTCACACAATGTTATTTCTTACAAAAAACAGAGTTGGTTGGGCTTTACAACATGTTGACAATCTTGATAAGCAATCATCCTATGAGGAGTGATTGATTTAAGGAGAAAAAGTTTTGTCCTACATGCAAAAGAAACCTAGAGTGGAATGGGTCTGTCTTCATGCTGATATCTGAGCACTACCTGCATTTTGAAGCTAGCAGGATCCACCTACTAGCACAACTGCTTCTGATCATTGAAAAGGATCCCTAACCCCCAGCACACCCTTGCACAGTTAGTTGCTCAGTCCTACTGAAAAATAGCACATTTCCTGGGTCAGTGCAGAAGTGGTAATGATCATCACTGATAGAGGTATCTGCAACTACTGTTGCCAGAAGTACTGCCCCCTCCATGGTGGCTGAGGAAAGGAAATATGGCAACTCTCACAGTGAAGGGATATTTTAAAGAGCAACCAGCTTCAACACCTTGACTAATAAGCCCTCTTGTTATATAAATTGTAGTGTAATTGAAATGAAAAGTATGTGGAAGAAAATGTATCTATACAGAATGAAGTATAAATATCATATACACAATGGTCTAATGAATAAATTTCTCTTTTAAATCTGCATGTTGGATGTGCTCATGGCAAATATTTCCTTCCATCCATTTAAGTCAGAGAGCCTCACAAGATTTTCACTTATTTTTAACTATTGTGTTAATTTGCTTAATTTGTGTATAATGTGGTGTGCCAGCTAACAGGGTCCTGCATTATTGTTCCTATGTCTTTTAAGGAGAATACACCTTAGATGTCCCCTGTAGAAATCAGGGATAGCTTTGGCTTTGAGGTGACTGTTTAACTCCTTTGAAAATGCCACAGTCATTTCATAGTCTCTACCCATCTGCATTGTACTGCATTGTAGGGGTTTCCATCAATCTTCCTGTTTTGTTAAAAGCTACGTGGAACTGTGAGCACAGAGGAAATCACTCCTTCAAGCCTCACTTGGCTTGTGGCTTTAAGGGCAAGAATGAAACCTGTCTGAGATCTGGGAGGATAAAAGAGAGTTTCTGCCCTGAGAATGCATTTTTAATGGCAATTTACATTGGTGTAGGTTCTTTGATTTCCCTATCACAATTTTTTAAAATTTTCCTTATCAAAAATTTGTCCATGATGCTTAGAGCTTCATAGATTCTCCTCCCTGACTTATAAATTAGGTCTTTCTTAAACTCATTAACAAAGTTGTATTCATCAGCTGCCTGGCTTCTCTTATGGTGATTAAAGAACAACACTGAACACACACACACACACACACACACACACACACACACACACACACACACAAAGTGATCTTGCTTAATACTCTCCTCTGAAGTATGTCTCAAAGGTTTAGGCACCTTAATTGCTCTCTGAAAACTAATCCTTACATTGTGTTCTCTACCTCTAATTTCCATGGCTTTCCCCTACTTATTCTTTTTCTATTCGAATATAAATCCTTTCCTCTAATGACCCATAGTTGAGCATTCAAATGCTTGTTTCACTGGTTTCAGGCAGATCTGAGACATCTATGTCTTCATTCATAGGCTACTAGTGGAATACTGGCTTCCAGGAAGCTAGAATGAGGGTCTTAAAGCCCACACCCACAGACACAACTATTCCAACAGAACTACAACTTCCAATATTGCCACTCCGTGGGCTGATCAAATGACATTTCACTTCCTGGCCCCCATAGGCTTGTTCAAACATATGAGTCTATGGGGGCCATACTTAAACATACTATAATACAAAGTACATTTAGACCAACTTCCAAAGTCCCCATAGTCTATAGCAGCCTCAACAGTGTTAAAAGTCCAAAGTTCAAGGTCTCTTCTTGGATTCATCCAATTATTTAACTGTAATTCTCAAAGTAATACAGGAAACCAGATGGACAAAGTCCAAACTCTACATCTCCATGTCTGATGTCAAAGTCGTCTTCAGATCTCCAACTCCTTTTTCATCTTTGTTGAATGTAACACACTTCTCCTCGGCTGGTTCTACTTGCTGCTAGCAGCATTCCTCAGTAGATATTCTATGGCTCTGGTATCTACAACAACTTTTGAGTCTCCAAGGCAGCTTCAATGTTACAGTTTCATGTTACATTGTCTGGGATCCACCCATGGACTTCTGGGCTCCTCAAAAGGGGTGACACCACTTCTCCAGCTCTGCCCTCTGTAGCACTCACTCTAAGCTCAGATTTATCCACTCCACTGTAGCTGCTGTTCTTGGTGATCAGTCTATGATACTGGCATCTGCAATATGCTGGGGTTCTCTGATACAACTAGACTTCACCAATAGCCTCTTCACGGTGCCAAGCCTCAAAACTTTTGCATGACCCCTTCAGTCCTGGGGTGTCAAATACAACTGAGGCTTAACCTTAACTAGTGACCTTCCATGGCCTCTCACACTGCCAAACATCAGCTGCTCTCCTTGAATCCTTCATGCCTTGAAAACCAGTTTCACCTGGATAACTCTTACACGTTTCCAAGCTCAGGTGCAACATTAGGTAAAGTCTTGGCTATCTCTGGAACACATCTTCTTTGTGCTCTCAGAAAACTTTTCCCAGAAGTTTTCACCTTTGTGCTGTTGGTCTTTTCTTAATCACCAATAATTTCTTAGCTCCAACAAACCAGCATCCATTGTCCTAGTAGTCCCTTCTATTTTTCACTCTAAAGCAAAAGCCACATTTCTGAAGCTGCCATGTTCTGCTGCTTTTTGGAGATGGAACATTGTCTCTCTTATTCTATTACTAGCTTTCTGTTTCCTTACTCCCTCTGTGTCTAAGCTTGGTTTTCCTGGAACTTGCTCTGTAGGTTGACCTTGAACTCAAAGATCTGCATGGCTCTGTCCCCTGGAATGATGGGATTAAAGGCATATGCCATCATGCCTAGATTTAAGTTTTTCTTCACCTAGAAACTGATTTGTCCCAGGCTGGCCTTGAATTTAGAGATTTGTTTGGCTTTGTCTCCTGGGATTAAAAGTGTGTACCATGAAGCTTGAATCTAAACTTAGCTGGGCAGAATCTTGCTCCCCAAATCCCTTAATCTGTTATAAGATCAGTTTCATTTCACTTCCTGGAGCCTCTTTAATAATTGAACCATATATTTTATATTTTTCCTAAGCTTGGTATGCTTGTTCAAAATGCTCTTCTTGAGACTTAACCAGAGAACAAAGTTTCTGCTAGGCCTTTTTGAGACTTCCTTTGTCAATGCAATTAATATAAATTGCTTTACCTTAGCCTCAGGTAGACTAAACAGACAAGGGCTAAAAGCAGCTAAAATATCACAAAATAGTCTCTAGGACACATTCTGAAATTCTACTCCACTGAAACCTTTTGGGCTATGTCTGTACAGTTCAAATCACATTCAGCAATAAATTGTTCCATATTCCTACTAGGATAGCCCATTGATCCCAACTTAAAGCATTTCACTGCTTTCCAAAGTCCCAAAATCAACATTCCTCCAAACAAAAGCATGGTCAGGTCTATCACAGCAATACCCGTGTCCCTGGTACCAATTTCTATCTTTGTTAGGGTTATACTGCTATGAACAGACACTCTGACTGATGTAAGTCTTTTTTTATATTATTATTCTTTAATCTTTTTTTTTTTTACAGTTCAGTCCATATCCCCCTCCCAGTATGCCCTCTGACTATCCCATACCTCCTCCCCTCTCCTGTCTCCAAGAGGATGTCCCCATCCCCCATCCTCCCTACTCCCTGGAGCCTCATGTATTTTGAGGGTAAGGTGCATCTTCTCTCACTGAGTCCAGACCAAGCAGTCCTATGCTGTATATGTGTTGGGGGCTTCAATTCAGCTAGTGTGCCTGGTTGGTGGTTCATTGTCTGAGAGATCTCAGGCGTCCAGTTTAGAGTTTAGTTGAGACTCTGTTCTTCCTATTGGGTTGCCCTCCTCCTCAGCTTCTTTCAGCTTTTCCGTAATTCAACCACAGGGATCACCAGCTTCTGTACATTGGTTGGGTGTCCGAGGGCAGTCATGTTAGTTTCTTATTTGTAAGCACACCATAGCATCAGTAATAGTGTCAGGCCTTGGGTCCTCCCCCTGAGCTAGATACCAATTTGTGCCTGTCACTGGACCTCTCTTTCCTCAGGCTCTTCTCTGTTTTTGTCTCTGCAAAACAGTTCTTGCAGACAGGAACAATACTGGGTCAGAGTTTTTGACTATGGGATGGCAACCACATCCCTCCACTTGATGCCCTGTCTTTCTACTACTGGTGGACTCTACACATTCCCTCTTCCCACTGAAAGGCCTTTCATCTAAGGTCCTTCCCTTTGAGTCCTGACAGTCTCTTACCTTCCAGGTCCTGGTATATTCTAGAGGGCCTCCCTCCTTCTACCTCCTGATGTTGCCTGTTTCCATTCTTTCTTCTGGCCCTCAAGGCTTCAATCCTGTTCCCCTAACCCCAGTAACTTATAATGTTCCCCTCTTCCCCTCCCTGTCTCCTTTTCCAATGAGGTACCCCCTGTAATTGCTTCCTTCTCCCTCTCATGTTGGATTGAGTCATCCTCACTTAGGCCTTTCAGCTTATTAAATTTTTTGGGTTCTGTGGATTGTATCCTGTGTACTCTGTACTTTTTTTTGGCCAATATCCACTTACACCAAATGCCCTGAATCTAATAGAAAAGAATGTGGAAAACAACCTCAACATCCTTGGCACAGGGAGAAATTTCCTAAACAGAACTTCAGTGGCTCAGGTCCTAAGATCAAGAATTATTAAATGGGACCTCATGAAACAGGAAAGCTTCTGTAAGGCAAAGGACATAGTCAATAGAAAAAATAGGCAACCTATAGATTGGGAAAAAACTTCACTAATCCCACATCTGATAGAGGGCTAATATCCAAAATATATAAAGAAGTCGAGAAGCTAACCCCCAAGAAAACAGACAACCCAAAAACCCAGGAGAGCAAAAGCTATTCTCAACAACAAAAGAACTTCTGGGGGAATCAGCATCCTTGATCTCAAGTTGTACTACAGAGCAGTAGTGAAAAAAACTGCATGGTATTGGTATAGTAACAGGCAGGTAAATCAGTGGAATAGAATTGGAGACCCAGAAATGAACCCACACACATACGGTCACTTGATTTTAGACAAAGGAGCTAAAGCAACTCAGTGGAGAAAAGACAGCATTTTCAACAAACAGTGCTGGTTCAACTGGTAGTCTACATGTAGAAGAATGCAAATTGATCCATTCCTATCTCGCTGTACAAAGCTCAAGTCCAAGTGGATCAATGACCTCCACATAAAACCAGATACACTGAATCTAATAGAAGAGAAAATGGGGGAAAATTCTTGAACAAATGGGTACAGGGGAAAAGTTCCTGAACAGAACAACAATGGCTTATGCTTTAAGATCAAGAATAGACAAATGGGACATCATGAAATTTCAAAGCTTCTGTAAGGCAAAGGACACTGTCAATAGGACAAAACAGCAACCAACAGACTGGGAAAAAGATCTTTACCAATCTTACGTCCAATAGAGGGCTAATATCCAATATATACAAAGAACTCAAGAAGTTAGACTCCAGAGAACCAAATAACCCTATCAAAAAATGGGGAACAGAGCTAAACAGAGAATTCTCAACTGAGGAAATTCATAGGGCTGAGAATCACCTAAAGAAAAACTCAGGTGACAGCAGATGCTGGCAAGGATGTGGAGAAAGAGGAACACTCCTCCACTGTTGGTGGGACTGCAAGCTGGTACAAGT
>CM052703.1:128667746-128686114 GCA_028551405.1 Uromys caudimaculatus | reverse complement strand
CAGGCAAATGGATGGAACTTGAAAATATCATCCTGAGCGAGGTAACTCAGTCACAAATGGAGGAACATGGTATGTACTCACTGATAAGCGGATATTAGCCCAAAAGTTCAGAATGCCCAAGTTTCACTTAACAGTAACCGCTGGACTGAGAGTGAGGTTCCAGATGGAGGAGTTGGAGGAAGGTCTGAAGGAGCTGAGAGAATTTGCAGCCCCATGGAGGGAGCAAGAGCATCATTGCGCCTGACCCCCCCCCCCCCGGTTGTCCTGGAGTTTGGACCACCAACCAAAGAATACACATCTATGGACCCATGGTTTGGACCACATATGTGGCAGAAGATGACCTCAATGGCCATCAGGGCGAGAGGAGAGTCCCTTGGGCCTGAGGGTGTTAGAGGCCCCAGTAAAGGAGAATGTCAAGGCGGGAATATGGGGATGGGTGGGCAGGTGGGTGGGAGGTGGAATTCCCTCATAGAGGCAGGGATGGGGAGGGGATAGGGGGTTTCCAAAGAGGAGACCCAGAAAAGGGGAAACATTGGAAATGTAAATAAAGTATCAAAAAAATAAATAAATAAAGTGAGAGACTAGAACAGTGGTTGCTAGGAAGTGCTAGGAAGGAAAGTGAAGAGGTCAGATGACTGGTGCCTAAGTACAGTCAGATGGAAGAATAAGTTTAGTGTTCTACAGTCTAAGACGGCTGTATTTTATGATTATGTATCTTACAAGTTAAGAAAAAATTTAGAATTCAGAAGAAAAAATTTCAAGGTTAAACACAAAGCAATGATAGAATTTAAAGGGATGGACATGGTAACCCCCTTGATCATTAAATATTATGTACATATATCAAATTACCACCTCATACCTCATAACATGTACAATACAATCTTCTTAACAATGAAAGGAATGTCTTTGTGCTTAAAACAATCAGAAAAAGACAGAAAACTTGATGTGATGCTCTACTTTAAATAAAAAATAAACTCAATGACCTCATACATTTTTCTATTTTATCGATAAACTATATAGAAAATTTGTATACATGTTTTCCTTCATTGTTCAATATTGAAGGAAAATCTAGATTTAAGGGGAATTTTTATGAGTACTAAATATTGTTTAGAAGAAACACTGGCTTTGGAGTAAGAAATATTACTTCTGTAGTAAGAAATCTTATGTCCTTAGCTTTTATATTTATTTGTTAGCTCATTGATTATCTCCTTATAGAGCTACTAAGTTCTAACAAATATGACTGTGTCTACTTTCTTAACCAATGTATTCTCAATCTGAATATCTTTCCAAAAGACACAACAAAGGAAAAGAAAGCAAAACAAAGAATACCACATCTCTAGTTTTAAATGCACTGGGCTAAAAGTCACTTGAGGTCAATGTCTGAGGATAAACTTTTGGGATGAGCATTTACTATTTTAATTGTAATAACAACTTCATTAAAAGTGCCTTGATTATTTGTAAAAACTCACAAAAATATGTAACATGTGCAATTTTTATGTATTTGTTATCCCTCAACAAGGTATTAAATGTTAGTGTAGTAAATGTTAATAATCATAGGGTATAAAAGCATAACAAACAAACAAACAAAAAGAAATGTTCAGCATCCTTAGTCATCAGGGAAATGCAAATCAAAACAAGTCTGAGATTCCATCTCATACCAGTCAGAATGATTAAGATAAAAAACTCAGGTGATAGCAGATGTGAGGATATGGAGAAAGAGGAACACTCCTCCATTGCTGGTGGGATTGCTATTAAAAACAATGACTTTATGAAATTCACAGGCAAATGGATGGAACTTGAAAATATCATCCTGAGCAAGGTAACTCAGTCACAAAAGAATGAACATGATATGTACTCACTGATAAGTGGATATTATCCCAAAAGTTTGGAATACTCAAGATTCACTTCACAGTAACCATTGGACTGAGTGTGAGGTCCTAGATGGAGGAGTTGGAGAAGGGACTGAAGGAGCTGAGGGAGTTTGCAGCCCCAAGGAGGGAGCAACAGTGTCAACTGGCCTGACCCTCTGGTGCTCCTAGAGACTGGAACACCAACCAAAGAATACACATGGAGGGACCCATGGTTCAGACTACATATGTGGCAGAGGAGGGCCTTGTTGACCATCAGGGGGAGGAGGGTCCCTTGGGCCTGAGGGTGTTAGAGGCCCCAGTATAGGGGAATGTCAAGGTGGGAAGACAGGAGTGGGTAGGCAGGTGGGTGGGTAGGGGAATACGCTCATAGAGGCAGGGGGAGGGGATAGGGGATAGGGTGTTTCCAAAGTGGAAACCTAGAAAGGAGGAACATTTGAAATGTAAATAAAATATCAAAACATAAAAATTAAAAAAAAAGAAATGTACTTTATTATAGACACGACCAAAAAAAAAAAAATGGTGTATAGAACTAAACAGAAATCACAACAGAGGAATCTCAAGTGGCTGAGAAACATAAAGAAATGTTCAGAGTCTTGTGACCAGGGGAATGCAAATAAAAACAACCCTGAGATTCTACTTTACGCCAATCATAATGGCTAAGATCAGGTGACAGCACAACTTGGTAAGGTTGTGGAGAAAGAAGAACACTCCTCCATTGCTGGTGGGACTGCAAACTGGCACAACCATTCTGGAAATCAACTTGTAGGTTCCTTAGAAAATTGGAAATAGATCTACCTGAAGACCCAGCTGTACCCAAAAAATGATCCACCATTCCACAGTGGCACATGTTCAACTAATTTCCTATTGGTCTTGTTTGAGATAGCAAGAAGCTGGAAACAACCCAGAAGTCCCATGACAGAGAAATGGATACAGAAAATGTGGTTCATTTACATAATGGAATACTACTTAGCTACTAAGAACCAGGACACCCATGAGTTTTGCAGGCAAATAGATGGAACTAGAAAATATCATCCTGAGTGAAGTAACTCAAACCCAAACCAACATGCATAGTATGTACTCACTAATAAGTGCATATTAGCCAATGCATGTCTTATAAAGGACAACATTTAATTGGGGATAGCTTACAGGTTCAGAGGTTCAGTCCATTATCATCAAGGCTGGAGCATGGCAACATCCAGGCAGGCATGGTGCAGGCAGAGCTAAGAGTTCTATAGCTTATCTGAAGGCTACTAGCAGATACTGGCTTCCAGGCAGCTAGGATGAGGGTCTTAAAGTCCACACCCACAGTGACACACCTACTCCAACAGGGCCACACCTTCTAATAGTGCCATTCTCTGGGCCAAGCATATACAAACCATCACATAAAGCTTTCTTAAAAGTGATAGAGGCAGAATTTAGGGTATAAAAAGTGCTGGTAAATGCATTATGTAAAAAAATCCTAGGATCATATCAATATTAATTACTCTCATGATCCACGTGTGATTATCACTCTCTTCTGCTCTACTTGACATTATATTTATACACAATGTGGAAGAGGATTATTGTACTTGAAGGTATGACACTAATATCATAGTATGAATAACAGAAGTAACAATAGCAATTGAGAGAAGCAAATGTCCTATCTAACCACAGATTCCTTGTGCCATCACATATCTTATCAACCTTGACTTTGTTATTTTTATCTTATATACAATTTTTCATATTTTAGGACATATTGTAAGTGTAGGGCATGCAAAATAATTTACCCTTGTTTTAGATTTAATAGATTTTTTTGGGGGTAGTTTAATCTCCAAATTTACCAAATATTGGTCTTAAGTAACAATAGTTTTGTAATGGGTATTTGTAACTAATGATTTTATTTGAACCATTATTTTCTCTTGGTCTATTTCAGTATGGAGATGTTACAGGGTAGTTTTGGAGCCAGAAAGTAGTGCCCTAGAGGAGCCAGTCTCGAGCAAAAGTAAGGTCAAGCCTGTCCAAACCCTGAAAATCTCATCCTGAGATCAGCAGGCGTAGGATTGTTTTCCATCTTGCTCTAGGCCTGCATGTCCTAGGGCACATAGGACTTATGCCCCCACTTCTATCATCCCTGAGGTAATTATTAGTCTGTTGGCCAAATTAATACTCAAACTTCCTATCTTACTGTGAGGTTATGGAAGCACCTATAGTTCTTCTTTATATACATTAAGAATTCCTAGAACTTCAACCATGGGTAATGATGTATATTCAACCCTCAAATACCTATCTCCTCCCCAAAGTTTATATAATTCTTCTTACTCGCAATAAACAGAACATATTCACTGAAAACCATCTCTGGAGAAGTTTATTTATCCAACACTCCTGCATACTATGTTTCCCTCCAAACTGCCTGGCCCAGCAGGCTAAGCTTCATTCTTTCCATTCCAGCCTGGTGAGCAAGGAAGCCTGGATACCCCCAGGGCAGAAGCAAACCCAGGCCAGTAGATAGTTAAATTACAGAAGAGGTAATATAAGAATATGCTATAATTTAAATTGATCTCTTGGGAGAAAATAAGTCTGAAGGGCTAATTCCAATGTCCAGGCAGGAATGTAACTGGGGAGACAAGGTGACCAACTCACATTGAAAACTTTCTACCCATCTACAAGAAATGCACCAACAAAGATGGAGTAGCTATCCAGGCAATGGCCAAACAATAACCTGACCAACTTGAGACAAACTCCAGGGGCAAGCACCAATCAATCCCTGACACTATTAATGATACTCTGCTATGCTTCAAGACAGAAACCTAAGATTACTCTCCTCTGAGAGGCTCCACATGGCATGAGACAGAAACAGATGCAGAGACCCACAGCCAAACGTTGCTTAGAGTTCAGGGAATCCTTTGGAAGAGTTGGGGGAAGGATTGAGGGCCAAGAAGGATATAGTAAATCCACAGAAAGATGAACAGAATCAACAAACCTGGATACTGGGGTCTCTCAAAGACTGAACCACCAACAAAATAGCATACATAGGATGGACTTAGGCACCCTTGCACATATGTGGCATATGTGGAGCTCAATCTTTATGTTGTTCCCACAACCAATGGAGTGGAAGCTGACCCTAAATCTTTTGCCTGTTTGCAGAATCCATTCCTTTTCCTTGGCTTCTTCTTTGTCTTCAGTGGGAGAAGATGCACTTAACCCTTCACAGACTCAAGGTGGCATGGTAGGGGGATATCCAGTGGGGAAACCACCCTCTCAAAAGATAAGGGGAAAGAGGTGTGGCGGGAAGGCTTGTCTGAAGGTCAGACCAGGAGAGGGGTAAGCAATTGGGATGTAAAATGAATAAATATATAAATTAATGGGAAAAATTAAGTGAATTGAATGAGAACATATAATCATGCTGTACCATGAAACCCAGAGATGGAAAAGTAAAGGCTACTTGGTTTCCCAGTTCTAGCCTATCCAACAAGTTAATGTGTGTCGTTTTTGGCTCCATATAGTAATACAACCTATATGTTTTCTGTCATTGTTTTTTTGTGTAAAATCAGCTGTTCATTGAATTGTGCCTTCTATTTTGCCTTTGAAATCTGATCCACTATTCAAAAGTATATATCAGTTATGTAGATATATTCTGTAACATATAAAATATATATTTGGCATATTATATGTGCATATTATTTTGGTCATTTTTTTTTGGCAACTTGATTCAAGTTGAGTTCTTTGGGATTAGAGAACTTCAGTTAAACTGTATCTACTAGTTTGCCTGTATACAAGTCGGTGGGGTAATTTTCTTAATTGATGAATCATGTGGGAGGACCCAACCCACCTTGTGTAAGTCCACACCTAGTCAGATAAACCTGATATGCATAAGGAAGCATTCTGAGATAGCATCAGGTAGAAAACTGGTAAGCAGCAGCATGGCTTCTGCATAAGTTCCTGCCTCCAGTTCCAGCCTTGAGTTAATGCCATGTCTTCACTCAGTGAAGCAGTGTGACTTGATAATTTAAAGATGAAATAAACCCTACTCTAACTAAAAGAAAATATTTCTTTTACTCTTGTATTGAATATTACTAGCGGCAAATCTGTAATATATATGCTAGACTTATAAGAAATCAAGATTACATAAATTGTTGTGGATATTTTCTGGGACAAAGCCTTATACTTTATAAAATGACAGTGAAGATGAAGAATACGTGGGTTATTAAATACAAATTTCATTGAAAGACAAAGATTACTTAGATAGGAGTTATTGATCATAGAAGTCAAAAAGGATCTATAAATAACAGGCTAGTGCAATTATTTTTGATTCACCTTAAAAATATGAAGATAAGCCGGGCAGTGGTGGCGCTCGCCTTTAATTCTAGCACTTGGGAGGCAGAGGCAGGTGGATTTCTGAGTTCGAGGCCAGCCTGGTCTACAGAGTGAGTTCCAGGACAGCCAGGGCTATACAGAGAAACCCTGTCTCGAAAAACCAAAAACAAACAAACAAACAAACAAAAAATCCAAAAAAATATGAAGACAAGATGTGTTGAAGGTATCAAACATTTCATTTGCCAGATATTAAATAAAAAATCAAGCTTGAACTAACCTGAAAATTGTTTCCATTAACTATGTTTAATACTACAAGAAAGTGCTATTCAGGTTGTCAGCAAGAGTAATGATTTTTTTTTTATCTACTGCTGGACATTGTAGGCTACAATATTGAAATGAGAGGTAAAAATATACCAAACTTACAATATCAGTGAAACTGTTTATAGGACTAAGCACCCACATCTTTATTGCAATTAAGGCTTTCATCAAGGGGTTAAAAAATCAAGCATGACACTGCAACCATAGTTAAAAAACATGAAGACGGAAGTTGTAGGTCCTAGCATAAAATCATTTGATGCTATTCTAAATGTTCATTTTCACACACACAAAAAGACATTTCTGACGATATCCATCGATTTGTGCTGTTTTCAGGGAATGATTAGACATGATTCTTATTGCATTCAATGTTGGACAATACATAAACGTAAAACCACTAAAAACTCCAAGTATGGTAAATGAGTACTCAAGTATAGTTCGGACATATACCTGGGAACCCATTAGCGTTGATGGCTGCTGGGTGGGCAAGTGTCACTTTTCTTCAGAAATGTGACCACTGGTAAGGACACAGAGAACATATTTTGACTTAAAAGAGATAATATATAACAAGGTAACATACAGCATTGTAGTAAATGGAGATAAGCATTAATGATAATGCTTTGGAATACAACAAGGGTATTCACTCTTCCCTTCCTACTTATTACAATATTAGGAGTCTTACTGCAAGGAACAGAGCGAAGGAGAAAAATGTGATACAGGTAGGAAAGTCAGATATTAAAATATCTTCATTTGAATATGATGTGTTTCTAAATATAAAGTGCCCTTAATTTTCAACCAGAAATGTGTTGCTACTGATACACCCAGCAAAAGTGATAGGATAAAAATTTAACTCCGAAAATTCAATAGGCTTCATGTACAACAATGGTAGTGTTGAAGAGATTATAGAAACAATGCCATTCCCAACACACACACACACACACACACACACACACACACACACACACACACACAACCAAAATGTAAAAGGCTACATTGACAGTTTAAGAAATTAAAAAAGTTAATTGAAGAAGAAATTACAGACTAAAATGGCTCCATGGTAATGAAATTACAGAGCTATTACTTAACAAATGGCCCTTCTTCCAAAGCAATCCACACATTCAATGTAATCCAACAAATTCTTTATATAAAATTAAAAATGCATTTGTAATTTCATATGAAAATAAGAAGTTTCACCTTGTCAAAAAAATTAAATAAAAAACAAATCAACAACAACACCAAAAAACCTCAAAAACCCAACAAACATAAAACTAAAACAAAAACAAAAATAAAAACTCCTAAATAATAGAACAGAAGGAATTATCAGGATCCCAGACTTCAAATGGTGCTACCCAGCTGACATGACAAAATCTACACAATATGGCATAAAATTTATTACACTGATCCATTGAATAGAAGTGATGACTCACATATATTCCCACACTGATACATTCACCTGTTTGTTGAACAAAATTTAAAAAAATTTCACTAAATGGTTCTGATCAACCTGGATAGCTACAGATAGAAGAATGAAATTAGATATTTATTGATTAAGCTCTAAAACTCAACTGCAAGTGGATCAAGTATTGTAAAATAAGACCTGATGCCCAGAAACTGACAGAGGAGTAAATAGGAAATAAATTTGAACTTATTTGAACAAGACATTTGATATTGTAAGAATACGGTAAAAAATAATAAATGTATCTATAAAAATAAAACTATGAAATGTAAGTAGGGTTTTAACCATTTTTCTTGATACATATTGACTTATAAGAAACACATGCTAGTCCTTCAGGTCTGGACCAGTATCCTGAACAGACAGACCTTGGGTGCTAACTCCTGAGCCAGTCCCACAACACCCAGAGGAAGCTCCACTCCCAGGTGCTCTAATACAACAAGGATCATAGGATCAGAGGTGAGGAGGACACAACATCTGTCCCAACACCGGGAGCAACTGGGACCAGCTGGGTCCAGGGACCCAGGAACCCTGCTGGACCAGAGGCACGGGTTCCTGCCAATCTGGGTTGGTGTTCTGATCAGGCCTTGGGCTTGAAATCCTCAGCCAGTCATCCAACACACAGAGGAAGCTCCACTCCCAGACGCTCTAACACCCCCAGGATCACAGGATCACAGGAGCTTGGTTACACCAAGATCTCTGACTCCAAGAGGCAGCTTGACTCCCAGGAACTCTGACACACCTAGGATCTCAGGATAACAGGAACACAGAATCACAGAATCCTAGAGACAGCTGGTCTCTGATGAGTTCTGACACAACCATGATCAGAGGTTCATGATCAGATCATGATCATGTGTACTAAACAAAGTCAGATACAGGGAGGGAAAGTAGGACTAGGACTAGAGATAACCAGATGGCAAGAAGCAAACATAAAAACATAAGCAACAGAAACCAAGGTTACTTGGCATCATCAGAACCCAATTCTCCCAACATAGCAAGCCCTGGATACACCATGACACCAAAAAAGCAAGATTCAGATCTAGATTCACTTCTCATGATGATAGAAGACTTAAAGAAGGACATAAATAACTCTCTTAAAGAAATACAGGAGAACACAGATAAACAGGTGGAAGCCCGTAAAGAGGAAACACAAAAATCCCTAAAAGAATTACAGGAAAAAAAATGAAACAGGCAAAGGAAATGAGCAAAACAATCCAGGGTCTAAAAATGGAAATTGAAATAGTAAAGAAATCACAAAGGAAGACAACCCGGGAGTTAGAGAATCTAGGAAAGAGATCAGGAGTCAGAGATGCAAGCATCACCAACAGAATACAAGAGATAGAAGAGAGAATCTCAGGTGCAGAAATGTCATAGGAAACATTGACATAGCAGTCAAAGAAAATGCAGAAAGCAAAAAACTCCCAACTCAAAGCATCCATTAAATCCAGGACACAATGAGAAGACCAAACCTATGGATAATAGGTATAGAAGAGAGTGATGATTCCAACTTAAAGGGCCAGTAAATATCTTCAATAAAATTATAGAAGAACACTTTTGTAACCCAAAGAAAGAGATGAACATAAACATACAAGAAGCCTACAGAACTCCAAATAGATTGGACCAGAAAAGAAATTCCTCCCATCACATAATAATCAAAATACCAATTGTACTAAACAAAGAAAGAATATTAAAAGCAGTAAAGGAAAATGGTCAAGTAACACATAAAGGTAGACCTATCAGAATTACACCAGACTTCTCACCAGAGACTATGAAAGCTAGAAGATCATGGGAAGATTCAAACAGATCCAAAGAAAGCACAAATGCCAGCCCAGGCTACTATATCTAGCAAAATTCTCAATTACCATAGATGGAGAAAACAAGATATTCCATGGCAAAACCAAATTTACACAATATCCTTCCACAAATCTATCCCTACAAAGGATAATAGATGGAAAACCCCAACACAAGGAGGGAAACTACACCCTAGAAAAAGCAAGAAAGTAATCTTTCAACAAACCCAAAAGAAGATAGTCACACAAACATAATACCACCTCTAACAACAAAAGGAACAGGAAGTAACAATCACTTTTCCTTAATATGTCTTAACATCAATGGACTCAATTCCCCAATAAAAAGCCATAGACTAACAGACTGGATAGGTAAACAGGACCCAGCATTTTGTTGCATACAGGAAATGCACCTCAGTGACAAAGACAGAGACTACCTTAGAGTAAAAGTTTGGAAAACAATATTCCAAGCAAATGGTCTCAAGAATCAAGCTGGAGTAGCCATTCTAATATCAATTAAAATCAACTTTCAAACAAAGTTATCAAAAAAGATAAGGAAGAACACTTCATACTGGTCTAAGGAAAAATCTACCAAGATGAACTCTCAATTCCGAATATCTATGCTCTAAAAATTGCAGTCAGTATAATAATAATTAATAATAATAATAATAATAATAATAATAAATGTTTAAAATATACAAATATGGCACAGTTCAGGTAAGTGACACATTCAGAAGAATAGATAGGCTTCAAGGATTGTTTTCTAAAGCATTCTTAAGCAGTGATTATAATTGAAATGATTATAATTTTATAGAATTTTACCAAAGTCCACTGGTACAATCTTATTTGTTGCTAATACTTTGAATTCTTTTATTTTCTACATCTGTGATTTAACTATTAAAAACTTAAATGTCCTAAAAAATCTCACACTTCGTTCTTTATAGAAATCGTCATTACAGAACTATAAATATTAAGGGGTAACTTCAGCAAGTGTTAAAAGTATCTGATGAGTCTCAGTGTAATGGCCTTGGAAAACAAAAAAGAATGTTTCTTTTTGCTCAGAGTGAAGCTAACATATCTTCAAGAGAGAAAATTGGAGATATTTGAATTTAATGTTCACATTATGGAGTTGAGTCCTGTTTATTTTAGAAGACTATTATTTAGTTTCCCTGAATTTTGTCAGGAGTTATCAACTTATTTCTAGTTGAGTGTGACAGTAGTAAGGTTTTCAAAGTCTATTGAAAACAAGTAACATTAAAATTGTGATTTATGAGATTAGGTTATGTGTGCTATTTTGACTGAAGTCAACTTTCCTTTGTCATTTCAAAGGAGAAAAAAATGAATGGCCTATAAAACTGTAAGAGTTGATCTATTATAAATAATTTGATATTGCATAATGTTTTTACAAAGTGATTTAATTTATTTTAATCATATTTATAGTCTGAAAGTATAACATGATGATAATATTGGCTTCTAAAGTTTTAGCCTACAATAGCATTTTAATTATTATAGAAATGTCTACAAGTAATTTCATAATTTATTAACTCTATATTTAATTTTGACATGTTTCTCATAATTCACCATTGTATATAATACTGTGATAGAAATCCGACAGTACATGCATATTTTTGTCAACATAAATTCCTAGAAATAAGTTTACTAGGTGAAATTTTATGCAGAATTTATATTTTGGTATTTGTAGGTAAACTGTTCATTAGGAGTACTGTATTGATTTGTACTGTTATATGGAACATGTCTTTAAAATTTTCTAACAATTAAATTTTGTTATAAAAAAGAAGAAATGATTAAAGAATAAATTTTAAAAAAGAAAAAAAACCCACAAATCCTGGAAAGAGAGTTTCTGTAAATTGAATGGGTACATTAATATATATACCTGTAGCAATAATTCTTAACTTCATATGAAAATTAATAAACCCAGGAGAGTCAAAATAATCATGAACAATAAAATATCTTCAGGAAGAATCACTATTTTTGACCTCAAGCAATAGTGATAAAAGCTACATTGATAGTGAAAAAGACACATTGATTAATGAAATAGAATCAAAATCCAGAAATAATCCCCCTCTCCTATAGACATTTGATTTTTGACAGAGAAGCCAAAACCCTACCAAAAGTGCATCTTCAACACATAGTGCTAGTCTAACATGTCTATATGTAGAAGGATAAAAATAGCCCCATATGTATCGCTGTACACAAAACTCAAGTCCAAATGGATCAAGGACTTCAATATTAAACAGGATACACTTAATCTTGTAGAAGAGAAAGTGCAAAACACCCTTGAACACATTGGTGTAGGAGAAAATTTCTGGAATAGAACACCAATGTCTCAGATTCTAAGATAAACAATTGAAAAATGGGACCTCATGAAACTGCAAAGCTTCATTATGGCCAAGAACACTGTCAATAAGAGAAAACAGCAGCCTACACATTGGAAAAGGATCTTCACCAACCCTGTATCTCACAGAGAGCTAATATCCAAAAATTATATAGAACTCAAGGAGTTAAACATGAACATTCCAATTCACCCGATTAAAAGACGGAACACAGAGCTAAATAGAGAATTCTCAACAGAAGAATCTCCAGTGGTCAAAAAGCACTTAAAGAAATGTTCAAAGTCCTTATTCCTTAGTGAAATGCGAATCAAAACAACACTGAGTTTCCATCTTCCACTGGTCAGAATGGTTGAACAAAAAAACTGAAGACCTAGAACATTCTGGTGAGGATGTAGAGCAAGTTGAATACTCCTCCATTGCTCATGGGAGTGCAAACTTGTACAACTACTTTGGAAATCAATTTGGAAGTTTCTCAGAAAATTGGTAAATAGTTGTACCTCAAGACTCAGCTATATCTCTCCTGGGCATATATTCAAAAGATGCTCTACCATCCCACAAAGACACTTGCTCAACTATGTACATAGCAGCTTTATTTGTAATAGCCAGAAACTTGAAATAACCTAGATATCCCTCAGTTGAAAATGGATAAACAAAATTGGTACATCTACACAATGGAATACTATTCAGCTATTAAAACCAAGACATTATGAATTTTGCAGGCTAATGGATGGATCTTGTGAATACCATCCTGAGTGATGTATCTCAGTTCTGAAATGATATGCACAGTATGTATTCACTCATTAGAAGATATTAGTGATAAAATACAGAATGCTATGCAATACTCCACAGACAGAGGTGGCTGATAGGAAGGAGATCAGAAGCAAGTGAACTTTAGCCTCACATGAAAGGGGGAATTGAATGGTACTGGAAGTCTGATGGAGAGCAGTAACTGGGTGGGATATGAGAATGGGGGGGGAAACTGGGGCCCTGTGTGGGCAGGGGCAGGGGCAGGGGCAGGGAGAGATGACCAGATTTCCAAGAGAATGAATGGAAATATGTAACTTACAGTGGGGGAGGTAAGGGACATCTCCAGGAAGAGATGGAGACCTGAGATAGGGGAAGTGCCCATTAATGGATTGATTGATCAGAGGAAAAAATACATATATTCTTTATTAATGTATATTAGTATATATTCAAAATCATTCATATGTATATTCATATATATGTGTAGTAGTTATTTCTGATTGTCAACTTGACTCTATCTGGAGTGAATTACAATCCAGAATTAGAAAGCTCACCTGTGATCTGGATCTTGAGTCTGGAAGATACAAGTTTCAGGTGTGGTGGTGCGCACGCCTCTAATCTGGGCCACACCTGCTGCTGGAGATCTACATAAGGACATTGGAAGGACGAAGATTCAATCTTCTTCAGCTGCAAGCCTTGTGGGACTAAGCGACTGCTAGATTCTTGGTTTTCATTCACAGCACTGCTGACCATTGTTGGGGGGTTTGACTACAGACTGTAAGTCATTAGCAAATCCACTTACTATATAGAGACTACCTATAAGTTCTGTGACTCTAGAGAACCCTGACTAATACAATAGGTATATATGTTTATATGTGTTTATGTATGCACACACAGACACACACAAGACACACAAACACATACACACAAATGGAAAGATAGAGATAGATAGAGATAGAGACTGAGAGACAAAGAGAGACAGAAGGTGAGAGAGAGAAAAAGAGAGAAAGAGAGAAATTTTTGTTTAAACATATCAAAGAGCATGGATATGAGCGTAAGGACAATTTGTGTCACTAGATTCTGTGTGAATGTATGTTTGTGTATGTGTGTGTGTGTGTGTGTGTGTGTGTGTATTTGTGTATATGTGTGTGCAGGAGCATGAATGTTTGCATCCAATTCTCTCTCTCTCTCTCTCTCTCTATCTCTCATTATGTATTACCACACTCAACCATGGTGTAAAATCAAGTTTAAGAGATTTACTTGTGAAATAAGTAAAATGGTTCAGTCTGTAAGTGCTCAACCTTGACAAGCTTAGTTTGATAGAGTCCTGTAATTGTAGAAAAAAGAACTCACTTCACATAGTGGTTCTCTGACCTGAATATGGAAATTATGACAAACTCATACATTCCTACACAGTGGACAAGCAATAATCATAAACCAAAATTGTGGTACAATACATGCAATCATTTAAGAATTTAATACATTATATTTTGATCAAATCTGTCCATTTTAACCAATTCCTCCCAGATAAACCACACCCATTATGTAGTCATTTATTTTTGTTTCTTCATTTTTATATTTATTTATTTACTTTGATTTTTTGAGACAAGGTCTCTATAGCCATGGATATTGTGGATTCAAAATATACACCAGGCTGGTAGAAAACTTGAAAAGATCTACATGTCTCTGCCTTCTGAGTTTGGGATTAAAGACATTTGTCACCATACTCACCTCATTTTCTAATGTTCATCCAGGTCAATTGTTGTTAATTATTTGTTTAGATGGGTGCCCATCTACTAGCATCTAATCTACATTCTGGAGAACACACACTTAGAGACAACTACCTCTCAGTCTTCTGGCAATTATCAGTTACTAATAGCCTTTCAGCTAGTGGTGGGTGCTTTGTGATCATCTTGCATCATTTCAGCAGTTTTTTCTGCCTAGTGGCTGCTTACATTTTGTGTACTTTTTCATAGCTGCCATAATTTCATATGTGAAAATACCTTGATGTATACAGAAATAAAAAATGTCTTTCATCATTAAAGGTCTTTGGGTCATTAGCTATATCTCTGCTTTTTCATTTAAGGTGATTCTTAAGCCTTTGGAAGTGGGCCTGCAGTACAGTGTTCCCATTGTGACTGAGTACTTTGCAATCTCTTATTCCTGATATCTTGACAATTTGTGAATTTCTGTGTTGGGTGCTGCTATACACTGCGAATTGTACTTACACTTTAAGTAACAATCTTTTTTTTTAATTTAATTTTATTATAAGCAGGCATATTTTTATTATTCAATTCTTTTCTTTGAGAGATTCTCTCTTTCTCTCTTTTTATTTTTATTTTTTGATACTTTATTTAAATTTCCAATGTTTTCCCCTTTCTAGGTCTCCTCTTTGGAAACCACCTATCCCCTCCCTCTCCCCCACCTTTATGAGGGAATTCCACCTCCCACCCACCCGCCCACCCACTACCATATTCCCGCCTTGATATTCCCCTTTACTGTGGCCTCTCCTCCCCCTGATGGCCAACAAGGCCCTCCTCTGCCACATATGTGGTCCAAACCATGGGTCCCTCCATGTCTATTCTTTGGTTGGTGGTCCAGCCTCCATGAGGACCCGGGTGGGAGGGGAGGTCAGGCTAGATGACATTGTTGCTCCCTCCATGGGGCTGCAGACTCCCTTAGCTCCTTCAGTCCCTTCTCCAACTCCTCCATCTGGGACCTCACTCTCAGTCCATCAGTTACTGTAAAGTGAAACTTAGGTATCCCGAACGTTTCGGCTAATATCACTTATCATATTCATTCTTTTGTGACTGAGTTACCTCGCTCAGGATGATATTTTCAAGTTCCATCCATTCGCCTGTGAATTTCATTAAATCTTTGTTTTTAATAGCTGAGTAGTACTCCATTGTGTAAATGTACCACATTTTCTGTATCCATTCCTCTGATGAGGGACATCTGGGTTGTTTCCAGCTTCTGGCTATTATAAATATGGCTGCTTTGAACATAGAGGAACGTGGTTCTTTATTACATGTAGGAGCATCTTCTGGGTATATGCCCAGGAGTGGTATAGCTGGGTCCTCAGATAGTATTATGTCCATTTTTCTGAGGGTCCACCAAACTGATTTCCAGAGTGGTTGTACCAGCTTGCAATCCCACCAACAATGGAGGATTGTTCCTCTTTCTCCACATCCTCGCCAGCATCTGCTGTCACCTGAGTTTTTGATCTTAGCCATTCTGACTGGTGTGAGGTGGAATCTCAGACTTGTTTTGATTTGCATTTCCCTGATGACTAAGGATGTTGAGCATTTCTTTAGGTGCTGCTCAGCCCTGCGAATTTCCTCAGTTGAGAATGGTAAGCTCTGTTCCTCATTTTTTGATGGGGTTATTTGTTTTTTTTGGGGTATAACTTCTTGAGTTCTTTGTATATGTTGGATATTAGCCCTCTATTGGATGTAGTATTGGTAAAGATCTTTTCCAAATCTGTTGGTTGCCGTTTTGTCCTATTGACAGTGTCCTTTGCCTTACAGAAGCTTTGCAATTTTATGAGGTCCATTTGTAGATTCTTGATCTTAGAGCATGAGTCATTGGTGTTCTGTTCAGGAAATGTTACCCTGTGCCCATGTGTTCAAGAATTTCCCCACTTTTTCTTCTATTATATTCAGTGTATCTGGTTTTATGTGGAGGTCCTTGATCCACTTGGACTTGAGTGTGTACAGGGAGATAGGAATGGATCAATTCACATTCTTCTGCATGTAGACCTCCAGTTGAACCAGTACCATTTGTTGAAAATTCTGTCTTTTTTCCACTGGATGGTTTTAGCTCCTTTGTTGAAAATCAAGTGACTGTGGGTGTGTCAGTTCATTTCTTGGTCTTCAGTTCTATTCCATTGATATACCTGCCTGTCGCTCTACCAATACCATGCAGTTTTATCACTACTGCTCTGTAGTATAGCTTCAGGTCCGGAATGCTGATTCCCCGAGAAGTTCTTTTGTTGTTGAGAATAGCTTTTGCTATCTTGGGCTTTTTGTTGTTCCAAATGAATTTGAGAATTTCTCTTTCGAAGTCTATGAAGAATTGAGTTGGAATTTTGATGGGGATTCCACTGAATCTGTAAATTGCTTTTGGCAGGATGGCCATTTTTACTATATTAATCATGCCATTCCATGAGCATAGGAGAGCTTTCCATCTTCTGAGGTCTTCTTCGATTTCTTTCTTCAGAGACTTGAAGTTCTTGTCCTACAGTACTTTCACTTGTTTGGTTAGAGTCACACCAAGATACTTTATATTGTTTGTGACAATTGTGAAGGGTGTCATTTCCCTATTTTCTTTCTCAGCCTGTTTATCCTTTGAGTATAGGAAGACTACTGATTTGTTTGAGTTAATTTTATATCCAACCACTTTGGTGAAGTTGTCTATCAGCTGCAGCAGTTCTCTTGTGGAGGTTTTTGGGTCACTTAAGTATACGATCATATCATCTGCAAAGAGTAATATTTTGATTTCTTCCTTTCCAATTTGTATCCATTTGACATCCTTTTGTTGTCTAATTGCTCTAGCTAGAACTTCAATTACTATATTGAATAGATAGGGAGAGATTTGACAGCCTTTTCTAGTCCCTGATTTTAGTCGGATTGCTTCTAGTTTCTCTCCATTTAGTTTGATGTTGGCTACTGGTTTGCTGTATATTGCTTTTACTATGTTTAGGTATGGGCTTTGAATCCCTGAACTTTCCAAGACTTTTATCATGAAGGGATGCTGAATTTTGTCAAATGCTTTTTCAGCATCTAATGAAATAATCATGTGGTTTTTTTCTTTGAGTTTGTTTATGTAGTGGATTACATTGATGGATTTCCGGGTATTGAACCATCCCTGCAAACCTGGGATGAAGCCTACTTGATCATAATGAATGATGGTTTTGATGTGTTCTTGGATTCAGTTTGCGAGAATTTTATTGAGTATTTTTGCATTAATATTGATAAGGGAAACTGGTCTGTAGTTTTCTTTCTTTGTTGGGTCCTTCTGTGGTTTTGATATCAGTGTAACTGTGGCCTCATAGAAGCAATTGGGTAGTTTTCCTTCCGTTTCTATTTTGTGGAATAGATTGAAGAGTATTGGTATTAGTTTTTCTTTGAAGGTCTGATAGAATTCTGCAATGAACCCATCTGGCCCTGGACTTTTTTTTTTTTTTTTCTTTGTGAGAGAAATTTCTTTTTTTTTTTTTTTTCTTTTCTTTTTTCTTTTTTTTTTTTCTTTATGCTTTAATTACATTTCCAATGTTTCCCCTTTTCTGGGTCTCCTCTTTGGAAACACCCTATCCCCTCCCCCTCCCCATCTCTATGAAGGAATTCCACCTCCCACCACCCACCCACCCATCCCCATATTCCCACCTTGACATTCCCCTTTACTGGGGCCTCTACCATCCTCAGGCCCAAGAGCATCTCCTCTCTCCCTGATGACCATCGAGGCCATACTCTGCCACATATGTGGTCCGAACTATGGGTCCATACATGTATATTCTTTGGTTGGTGGTCCAAACTCCAGGACGACGGGGGGG
>CM052703.1:128619840-128667246 GCA_028551405.1 Uromys caudimaculatus | reverse complement strand
ACTTTGGGCCTGAGGGTGCTAGAGGCCCCAGTAAAGGGGAATGTCAAGGTGGGAATATGGGAATGGGTGGGCGGGTAGGTGGGAGGAGGAATTCCCTCACAGAGGCGGGGAGGGGGAGGGGATAGGGGGTTTCCAAAGAGGAGACCCAGAAAAGGGGAAACATCGGAAATGTAAATAAAGTATCAAAAATAAAAATTAAAAAAAAAAAAAGACATGGACTGACAGACTGGATCCATAAAGAAGACCCAGCATTTTGTTGCATTCAGGAAACACCACAATAAAGACAAACACTACCTCAGAGGAAAGGGCTGGAAAACAATTTTCCAGGCATATGGTCCCAAGAAACAAGCTGGAGTAGCCATTCTAATATTGGATAAAATCGACTTTCACGCAAAATTCATCAAAAAAGATAAGGAAGGATATGTCATATTCATCAAAGGAAAAATCTACCAAGAAGAACTATCAATTCTGAAAATCTATGCTCCAACTTCAAGGGTTTCCAAAGAGGAGACCCAGAAAAGGGGAAACATCGGAAATGTAAATAAAGTATCAAAAAAAAAAAAAAAAAGTCTTGGGAAGATCAGGAATTCAAGGCCCATACCTAAACATAGTAAAAACAATATACAGCAAACCAGTAGCCAACACCAAACTAAATGTAGAGAAATTTGAAGCCATCTCACTAAAATCAGAGACCAGACAAGGCTGTCCAATCTCTCCCTATCTATTCAATATAATACTTTATGTTCTACACAGAAAAATTAGACAGCATAAGGAGGTCAAAGGGATATAAATTGGAGAGAAGTCAAGATATCATTATTTGCAGATGATGAGAGTATACTCAAGAGATCCCAAAAATTCCAGTAGAGAACTCCTACTCCTGATAACCAACTTCAGCAAAGTAGCTGAACTACCCAACAAAGGGGAGAGAGAACCTGTAGAGACTATATCCACAGGTTAGGTATGGATCCTGGTTGAGATATGGGGCCACCCACCCATTTCAAAAATATTAACACATAATTGTTCCTGTCTGCTCATAGCTAACCATCAGACTGAGCATAGGAACCCAAATGGAGGAGTTGGGGAAAGGACTGAAAGAGCTGAAGGGGCTTGCAACCCCATAGGAAGAAAAATATCAACCAACCAGACACCCCCGAGCATCCAGAGACTAAACCATCAACCAAAGAGTACCCAAGGAGGAACCCATGGCTCCAGCTGCTTATGTAGTAGAGGATTGCCTTATCTAGCATCAATGGGTGGGGAGGTCCTTGGTCCTGTGGCGACTCGATGCCTCAAGTAGGGGAATGCTAGGGTGGGAGGGCAGGAATGAGTGTGTGCGGCGTGTGTGTGTGTGTGTGTGTGTGTGTGTGTGTGTGTGTGTGTGTGAGCTCGTTTCTAGAAGTGGGGGAGAGGGGGGTTGAGATAGTGGGGGTTTCCTTAGGGGAAATCGGACGGGGAAAAACATTTGAAACGTAAATAAATAAAATAATGAATAAAAAATAGAAATGTACATTTTTTCTTGATCTTTTGAATCAAAAGAGGAAATGGGTAAAAGTAGCTAATATATCCAGGCACTAAGAAACACACACACAATCGCGCACGCGGGCATACACACACACACACACACACACACACACACACACACACAAATATATATATATATATATACATATATATATATATATATATATATATATATATATATGAAATTATATATTAGAACATCCAGTTTGCCAACTGTCTGGTCTACAGAGCAAAATCTTAGACAGCTTGTTCTATACAGATAAACCTTGTTTTGAAAACCCAAACCAACCTTCTATCATTAAAAAATTATATATATATATATATATATATATATTTACACCTATATCTATATCTAAATCTATATCTATATCTGTATCTGTATCTATATCTATATCTATCTATCTATCTATCTATCTATATATATATATAGAGAGAGAGAAACTGTGTTTGCATATATTGTTTGTGGGCATGAGGTGTAACCTTAAGTGTGGTTTATATACCCATATACCCAGTGCAATGGCATTGCATACTTTTTAGAATTCTTGCTTAGCTTGCAAAAAAGCCATGGTTATATCTATAAACAGAGAGTAGTGGTGAACTGTAGGGAGCGGTTAGAGTATTCGCCATTACAAGATGGCGCTGACCTCCGCTGTCGCTCTAAGGAAACTTACGGCGCGGGAAAACCCCCGAAGCGCATTATGGGTGTACATGACTAATCACCGCCCACTCCCGGGGCGCGCCAATCAGTGGAGGACACGCTGCCTCAGGGCTATATAACAGCGCCATTCTGGGGCCCCGGGGTCTTCCTCTTTTCATCATGCAATAAACGCATTGCTGCAGAAGGATCCCTGTGTCTGCATGGGTTCTTGCTGGCGAGAGGTGCGCAGGACAGTGAACAACTGTAATACTTGGATTCAAGTCGTAGAGGCATGGGGATCATGAGGCCAAGGTCATTCTTTGTACGACGTAATGTATAGTCTGTGATATATAATATTCTGTGTGTGTGTGTGTGTGTGTGAGAGAGAGAGAGAGAGAGAGAGAGAGAGAGAGAGAGAGAGAGAGAGAGAGAATGAAGAATAAAAAAGAATGGAAGGAAAAGAAAGGGTGATAGAAAAAAGGGAAGGAAGGAATGAAGGAAGGACAGAAGGAAGAAAAAAAGAAAGAGAGAGAGATAGATTTTGCAGGGTGAATACAGTTTTCAGCTGGGCATGGTTGCCAAGTCTATACAGATAAACCCTGTTTTAAATCCCAAATCAACCAGCCAGAATCAAAATAATTTTTAATGCACTACTTGAAGATGAAATAATGCATAATGAATGCACACACTTCCACGGAATTTGACAAAGATCAAATTATTAATATTTAAAAAGTTCACATTTATTTATATAATATTGGTGCATTATCATACACACACACACACAGACACAGACACAGACACACACACACACCAACATACTCAGTTTCATTCATACACAAATTTCCATCCATCTATGCGTGGATGTTTAAGTACTACTTAATGTAGGCATTTCTCTCTTTCTACCACATGGATCCCAGAGATTTAATTCATGTTTTATGATCTGGCAGTAAGCTCCTCCTTCAGCTGATCCATCTTTCATGGGATTAAACACTGATATAATTTTTTATGTCGAAAATAATTTTAAAAAGTTTTATAGTTAAAGAAATACATTTTCCATTTAATCTCCCCCAATATTCCTACGTCACTTTCCAGTATCTCCATTCAGTTAATGATCTCTTTTCCCCATACCCAATTTATTGAATGCATATATTTATAAATACATATATTTATACTCATGTGTATTTCTATACATAGCTTGTTCAGACTGTGTAGTGTTACATGTGTTTGTTTTCAGGACTGAATATTTGGCTTTAAGAAGCCAATTGGTCTGCTTCTCCCTGTCAAAGACCACCTGTCATATCCCCAATTTCTTGCACTTGCCTAAAATACTTTGTATAGTCTTGAGACTTCATGCAGTTCTCTGGATGTGGCTCTTCCAGTGTTATCCTTGTTATGTATGTTTGTTTTTCATATAAAATATTTTGATATTATTTTCCTCCAAAACTTCTAAATCCTCTCCCACTGCCTGTACACGTAATTCATGATCCTCTTCCCAATTCCATGATTCTAATGGAAAAAATTCTCATATCTGAAATAATATAAATAAATCTAAAATATGTAGAACAATATTCATTGAAAAAATTGTGATGAAATTTCATGCATAAATTATTGAACACAGGATTGCATGCAACAAAATTGATACATGAACAGTGATTGCTATTATCAAAGATAAGGTAGGGAGTAGTGATGATGTACCAGTGCTGACATAACTGAGGTTGGTACGTACATAAGACAACTTCTGACAGGTGCCTATCCCGAAGTGCCATGTGATGATGTGCCTCATTGATACACGAATGGTAGTATATTTCTGATCATGGGTGTGATGACACATCATTATATTTAAAACATCTGTGAATTGAATGACCTTAGGGATAATTCCAGTTTGGACATTTACCTATACATTGTATAGAAATGAATTCCTCTTTAATGAATAGGGTCTACCTTGTAAGTGTAGTGATGTCACTGAAAGTATTGATTGACTAAATTTAATATCACCATGTACAAATGTAATGCACATTGATTAGGATTATATGCAATCTGTGGCAGCTGTTGAGTGGCATTTTTCTTGGACACTGACATACAGCTATATATGAACTGTCTATATAGAAGGAATTTGCTCTGCAAGCCGTGAGATGTTGTAGTTTTAGCCTGTGATTTGGCAGAAATATGTAAAAATGAAGGGTGGGTTATTGACTTGCCTATTTCCATTTGTTGTTTGAGGTCCAAATTGAAGCAGCATCTTACAGTATAGCCCTGTGTGACCTTGTATGTAGCAATGTAGTCCATGTTTACCTCACATGCAGAATGATCCAACTGATTGTCCTTTTGAAGCCTGGGTTTAAAAGTGTATGTGACACCAACAGAACAATTGCTGTTTTTAATCCTTTCAGTATACAAGGAAAAGATAATAAAAGTTCTAACTTTACTAAAGATCACACTTTTGGGATCAAAGACTTGTAACCCACGCAGTGGATCAGACAGTGAAGAGATAGACATAGGGGGTTTCTGGAAGGGGGGAGACCAGGAAAGGGGATAACATTTGAAATATAAATAAAGAAAATAGCCAATAAAAATGAATAAAATTTTATTCAGGTTCAAATGGTACTATGGTGAAAGGAATAATACATGATTCATAATACAGCCAGGGACCCGGATAATGAACCAGTAGAGGAAACTATAATAATTAGTGAGTATTATGCATCAGGATTGGTTAGATTGACAAAGGTTTTTGTTGATATTGACCTTGTTCCTGTTCTGAGACAGGAAGTTTTGGCTGGTCTATAACTTGCTCTATAGATGAATGTAGACTTTAAGTAAAGAAGATGCACCTGCTTGTGCCACTCCAGTAATAAGATTAAAGGTAGGTTTTTATCACAATAACCCAATGAGAAGACTTCTAAAAAAAATAAAAGAGTCTCTTAAATCCATCTCCAAGATAGTATGTGTCCTGGGACTGGATATGGACATTCTGAGTAATATGGAAATTAGAAAACCAGGTGATATAAAAAGCATACCTCTTTGAGAAAAAAGCAATACAACGTGTGTTAAATGAGTCTCTTCATTTTAAGAACCATTATATCCACTTGGTCATTGCAATTGAAGGTTCCCAGGAGCATCAGGTAGTGGAAAACATGACCAAAACAGGTATAACCATAACAATTGAGAATATAAAAAGTAATATTTCATACCCCTATGAAATATTAAGGGTATAAGTCAGTAAGTGGAGGAAGAAAAATCATTACTGATTGAACTGTAGGTAAGTGATATCATGTTCAAAGGGCTTAGACTAGCATAAGACTCAACTTCATGAAACTTCAAAACAACACATAGGGCACCACTGACATTACAGGGTAAACTGATGAAGGCCATTTGTAGAGTCAGTAATTAATTATTCAGATCACTTTTCTCTCAGAATATTGAATTACTGGGGCACTTCTCTCCAAAGTTAACCTTAACCCCAAAGCAATATTTCTTTTCTCATTGGTTATCAAAGTTTAAGTAAACATATCTCTGGGAACAAGCTTTTTCCTATGCCTACTTGTTGTAGATAGCCCAGGACTTTTTGTATTCTAATTCTGCCCTCATGGGAGGGGCTTCAGAGAAGGAGTGAGTTACACCTGTGACTTCTTGTGAACCAATCCCCTAATGAATAAAGGAGCCAATTACTGGGTTCATAAGGAGGGACTTCCAGGTCAGAGGAAGAGAAGAGAGGAGCAGGAGAGAGGGAGAGTCTTTTGGAATGGGGAGAGCAGATAGGTAATATGTAACTAGTAGAGTCTGCTGGTTTCATGGTGGATCCGCAAGGATTTGCCACCAGAGGAATCAGACTATGATAAGGTTTACAAGATTAGGTTTTAGTTGATGCACCCAAAGACTGAGTTATCATTGTTTCTGAAGTAAGTTTGTCTTGCATTTTCCTTCACATGGTGGCTCGTCTGGGTTCCAGAGAGAAAGGTACAGTGGCAAAGTGTGGGTTTGCCTGATGTGCACCACAGAGACCATGAGGGCACTGAAGCATGGGGCTGGCCTGGTACTGACCCACCAGTAGGAACCTAGCAAGCTGGGTGGAGAGATTGTGGATCTCTGACTCAGAGCTCCACAAGATGGAAGCTGGTCGGCCATTGCTCACCAGTGCATGGCTGGCCAGCCAGCTGGGGATGAGAGAACCAGGGCATAGTGCAGGAACATGTGTGATATATTCCTTCTTTTTAAATAATTCCCACAACACCTACCTGATGACAATTAGTATTCACCAAAAAACAGATAATCATTTATCACGTCTTATTTAGCCAAATTGAATAATCATCTATTCTCTGTTCTTATAATACAATTATTTCTTCTTTATGCACAGCCCTGTCTTTCATAGTACACACCAAATCCTGTGGCTACCTCCATAGATAAAAAGTTGTGGGAATTCAGAACCAACCTGGAACAATATGTTGTTGTTGTTTTCTTTTTCTTTATTTAATAATCAATTAGTCCCAAGGCTATTATTCTCTTCTAAGTACAATTCCATGCTTTCAAGAAATAAAATCTCACTGTACTTCTTTTCTAATCTATGTATCCCTAACTAATCTATAATAGATGGGACACAATCTGCTCTTAATTCTATTTTATTAAATTTTTCTGTCAACACAACTTAAGTTGTGTTTAACCCATCAGCTTAAACTTTCTATAAACTACTCTAACTTCTTAAATCTGTTTGAATCAAATCATTAATTCTTTAAAATCATAAAGTCATCCACACAATATTATCTTATGAAAGTTTACCTTTACATTGATCTACAAGAAAAATTTCCCATGTTGTGTGATATCTCCTAAAAGGCAATTACAACAAATTACAGGCAGTGAGGGTCTCCTCAGTCCAATCACACCATGGTAGATATATGAAGAATACCACAGTGATAAACATGAGAAGGCACAGCAGTAGTGAGTAACCATCCAAAGATGAAGCCCCTAGGATTTACCTTTCTAAGTTACACCCATTGCATTTGAGCAAACCATAAACTGCATCGAGGAAGCTCACTTGCCTGCTGCACCTTATCCTGCATGGTTTCCTTGATAAATACCTAGGGGAAATTATATCAAAAAGCCAAAGTCTGTATCCCTAATCAAATGGAAGATTTTTAAGTGTTGTAGCATATTTTAGAAGACATACATGCCAAATAATGCAGAAGATAAAGATAAAAACTGTGGCCAAGTATGGTGGAATATGACTTTAATCCCAGAATAGGGAAGACAGTGGAAAATCTCTGTGAGGTAAGGAATAGCCAGGTCTACATACTCAGCACAGATTAGTTAGGGCTACACAATGAAAACATTATTGGCTGAAAATTTTTTTCAATTATTTTGTTTGTACTATGGGTAGGCAATTATTTATCCTGGAATGTGACGTGTTCATTTATTTCCTGCACCAAGTTAAGATGTGGGCAAATGCCGGGCTGTGGTGGCACACGCCTTTGATCTCAGCACTTGCGAGGCAGAGGTGGATTTCTGAGTTTGAGGCCAGCCTGGTCTACAGAGTGAGTTCCAGGACAGCCAGGGCCACACGGAGAAACCCTATCTCGAAAAGCCAAAAAAAAAAAAAAAAAAAAAAAAAAAGAAAGAAAGAAAGAAAGAAAGAAAGAAAGAAAGAAAGAAAGAAAGAAAGAAAGAAAGAAAGAAAGAGAGAGAGAGAGAGATGCGGGCAAATATTTTGTCCAGCCCTTGGCATTTTTAGCATTTAGTTTGGTTAATGCAATGACAAGGTGTTGTGTATAGCCCTGGGGCTGTTTGCATTTGTATGCTAATTCTGTCCTCCTGGGAGGGGCTTTAGACAAGGAGTTTGTTACCCCTGTGACTTCTTGTGAACTGATCCCCTAATGAATAAAGGAGCCAATCCTGGCTCCTGGGTACTAGGAGGGACTTCCCCGTCAGAGAGAGGGAGAGAGGAAGCAGGAGAGAGAGGGCCTTTTGGAATGGAAACAGCAGATAGGTAAGATGTAGCTACTAGAGTCTCCTGGTATGGAGGATCTGCAAGAATTCGACACCAGAGGAATCAGATTTTGATAAGGTTTACAGGATTAGGTTTTAGTTGTCTCGCCCAGAGATTGAGTTACCATTGTTTCTGAGAAAAGTTTCTGTTGCGTTTTCCTTCACGCAGCAGCTTGTCTGGGTTCAAGAGAGAAAGGTACAGTGGCAAAGTGTGGGTTTGTCTGATGTGCAGCACAGAGGCCATGGGAGTATTAAAGCATGGGGTTAGCATGGTGGTAGTGACCCCACAGTGGGAACCTAGTGAGCTGGGTGGAGAGATCTTGAATCTCTGAGTCAGAGATAAAAGCAAGTCGGCCATTGCCCACCAGTACATGGCTGTTCAGCCCACCGGGGCTGAGAGAACTGGGGCATAGCGCGGGAGCATGGTGCATATTCTTTATTTAATATTTCCCGAAACAACAAAGGCCATTATATTTTCCTGAAGAATATAAGAATGGTTGACCGGGGTAGGCAGGCATTAAAGGCCAGGGTGTAGCTCTGATAGATTGAATAAGAAATGTTCCTGACAGATTCTAGTATTTGAACACATGGTTCCTAGGCTGTGGATTTTTTTGGTGTGGTTTTGATGGTATAGCCTTGCTGGTGGAAAATCATGTGCAGTGGGTTCTAAGATTAAATGTCTTGTACTGGCTCTCTTTCTCCTCACTTATTAGTGTTTATCATCTATTACTCTTCTGCCTGATTGTATTTAGAGATTTGATCTTTCAGCATTCTATACCTTTCATCAAGATTGGGGAGTAAATTGAAGTTCATCAATGAAAAGATATTATAAATGTTCCAGAAAATGTAAATGCAAACAATGCTCCATAGAAAACAATTTATTTTACACATATATGTTCACATTATCATTCCAACATATATGTATAATTTGTACATGAAAATAAGATCTCTCTCTCTCTCTCTCTCCTTAAAAGTTCCGGAGTAAATGTGTATATCTCAGAAAATAAACAGTAGGAGAAAAGAGACTTATGAAAGTTTTTCCTCTGAATTTACCTAGGTGCTGTTGGTACATGTGTGTGTATGTGTGTGTGTGTGTGTGTGTAACACACATACCCATACACACGTGAATAATTAATAACATAATGTTTTTATATATTTATCTTAAAAACATATATGTGCTGCACATATACAGTTAAATAATATTCAATAGCAAAAAAAGAAAGACATTTGCAGGTAGATAGGTGGAAATGAAAAGAACCAGTAACAGTGAGTGGTAGCAACAAATCTGAAAAAGACAAATGCTCCTTCTTCTCTCCATATGAGGCACCTATATAAGGTCTTTTGTTTTGTGTGGTTTTATGGAAGCCATGTGAAAATATGATATTGGAAACTAGTTATTGGCATAGAGGAACATGTTTAGAGAGGAGTGGGAATATAATATTTAGTAAATGAAAGTAGAAAGGGGATTTCTGGAGGCAGAAGTTTTATGTTGATAGTGGTATGATAGGGTTTGGATAAAGAGGATTTCACAGCAAAGTTTAGCCAAAGTGAAATGTACATATAGAAGTTATTTGGGAACTTATATACTAGCTTATACTATTTAACACAATAGTAAGAATAGTAGAGAATATGTGATATAACATAATGTAGAAAGAATACTGGAAGCTAAATGTTTAATCAGGAATGGGAATAGGTCTTGAAGTTGGGTGAAATAAGTGGGTTATGTTCAGCAAAACTAAGGATGTACAAAGAATCTTCATGAAACCTATACATATATATGTATATATTTATATTACATATGAAGTACAAAAGTACTTTATCAGAATACATATATGTACATATGTATATCAGTATATATATGTATACTGAACATAAATTTTTTATGATTACAATATTCAATATATGTATTATAATACATAATAAACTACATATATAATTACAAAATATAAAAAATTAGCTATACTTGATTGGAATGTAGTGATATTCGTGTGTGTGTGTATATATATATCTGAATATATCCATATATTTATATATATATATCAAATATAAAGTATACTTTATATATTGTATATAAAGTTGTACATATACATATAGATATGCATATATATGTGCATGTGTACATATACTCATGTTATATGGAAGCTTCCATACTCCAAACAAGTATAGCTAGTCTATATTTACTAGTAATGTATGTAGTTTATGAGTTTTAATATATAGTATATTGCATGTTATTATGAAAGTTGCATGTTGTACATGTACATTTATATATAAATACTATATGTGAAATATTTATTATTTCATATATATAATATAAGCATTTATTTTATGTGTATGCATATATATTTATGGTAGTGTATGGAGAAATTTCTAATTAAGTGAAAATACTACTTAAAGAAGATACGAGTTATTGAAGAAAATCTTAGTGACAAGCAAGGATTAATTCACTGGGAATTATAAGTCAAAGAATCCCAGAAACCTTGTATAATTATACATATTCAATGTATGTTTCAACAATATACTTCACCCAAATTAAGCTTATAAATGTAACTTTATATGGAAACAAAAAGACTCAATGCAGAAAAAACTTAAATGATAAAAGAATTTGCAAGAGGTAACACTATTTCAGATTTAAATTTATGCTACACAGTTAAAGTGACAAAAGGTGTATTGTATGGTAGTATTATGTTATAACTGCATTAATTAACACCGCTTGAGAAGCAACAACCTTCAGAAACCCTCAGAGTGCTGGTGGCAGGAGTCACCACATGATTCCACTTTGGAAATACCTTAAAAATCTTTAATCCAAACATTTTGAAATGAAAACCAAAATACAATGACAAAAAGTAAAGGACATGCCTCTCTGGACCTCTCTGTTCCAGAGCCTACAATAATCTTCACTGGCTCCTCTGTACATACGTTATAACATTCAGCTTAGTATTTTTATGGCATTCCTGAATGTGCTAACAAGTGGGTCTCTGATTCTTGTCCTGCTCCTGTGGCACTTTCCTTCAGTTGGGTTGCCTTGTCCACCCTTGTATGATGGTTTTTGATCTTATTATATTTCATTTTGATATGTTTTGTTGTCTCTTGGGTGTACTTTTCTAGTGTGAGACAGAAAGAGAGGTGATCTGGAAGTAAGGGTAGCTGGTGAGAAACTGGTGGAGTAGAAAATATGGGAACTGTAGCTGTGGTATATTGTATTAAAATTATTTTTCGATAGAACGTACAATCAACACCATTTTGAAATTAAAAAAAAATAGAATTCCAATAAGATCTGTAAACAAACAAACAAACAAAACCAAAAACAAGACTCATCTTTGTGAATTTATCTCTTTGAGAAAGGCCCCTCAAACTTTGTGCATGCTACTTTGCATATCATATAAACTTCATCAACATCAGGAGAGTAGAGGACTGAAGAATAGATTAAATGATCAAAGAAAGTACTTCCCAATTCACCAGTTTATTTTTGAATCTGGGCAAGATTACAAAATAATTTAACAAATAGCAAGTACCTAACAACACTGTAGCAGTATAAGAATACTCAAAATAGATCACCTTAGAGGATGACTGAAAAAAAGGTTTATAATTCTGTACTACTATGTATGCTGTAGCTCTGTATGTACAGATACCCCATGTTTCCACACATTGGCTATTCACACACGTGAATCTAATCTGTCTACTAACTCTCCTAATGATACTTTGGAAACCCCCTTCCTGTATTATAAGTATCATAGTATCAAAATTCATACATTCCTGATCCTCCTATCCATCCAGAAACTGTTGTGTGTTCCCTCTGCAGATAACCTGTATGTTAACCCTCAAGTGCTTTTATCCCTTCAAATCCTTCATGGCAAGGCAGAATCTAATTTAATTCCCTTAGGAATATTATTTTTATGCAACATCAATATACCAAAATAAATGTTCCTTGATTTCCTGTCTGCCCTTATTCCCACACACCAATAATCCACAATATCGTCTTTGAAATATTAATGTTGACCCTGTAAGAGAACTGAGCTAAAGTGACCAGGCAGATTGAAGGCTCAAGGGGAAGGGCACTGCAGCCAACACAACACAGGACAGGACAAAGGAAACCAAGTCCTGATCATCTGGTTCTTCAAAGGCTTGAGATGTATAGGATAGTGTTCTAATCCCAAAAAATTAAGGTACAAGGGGTCAAAGTGGGAGCTGACCTTGGTTGCTGCATTGCCTTGTTGACCATTTCTAGGGTGGATGTGACAGGCATCTTTGGCTGCCTCTTCTTTGAGCAGTACCTGCTGCATTGACATGACTAATCACACTCCCAGTCGCCAGTCTTTGCTAGTGAGCCAGCACATCCCTCCAATCATGCGTGTGTGCATGGTTGCCAGGCTGCAGAGATTCAAAATCTTTTCTATAGCTAATGACATAAGGCAGGCAGCCATGAGCTTTAAGCTGTCCTATTGCTAGTATCAAAGAGAAGGGTCTTCATAAACCCCTGATTAAATTGGTCAGGGACAAATTCAAGGTGTTTTCTGGGCAATGGTGGCTATAAAATATTGATTTATAGTCACCTTTAGATCTCTATACAAAGGAAAGAAAGAGTTTTTAGGAGAAACGTATCCCAAACTAGGGAATGTACAAAAAAGCACTAGATACTTGTAGTACTATCTGGAGAAATCTCTAAGGATTAAAAGACTCTGCCTTAACAACCTTCTGCATTAATCAGGACTTACTTGATTAGGTGTACTTTTAAAATTTCCTAAGAGTTCATGTAAATAAACCCCTTACCATGAACATAATATTTGTTGTTTTATGAAAGCATTGGTTTATCATTCAGTGATGCATTCTTTTCCTCATGTTTTTTTTTAAAAAATGTTGCTACAAGATATTTAAATATTTGTTTGTTTGTTTTATCAGAGTCTTACTTGATAGAATTTGCTGGACTGGGAACTCACTTTGTAGACTGGGTTTTCAGCTCAGAGATTAACCAGTTTTTGCCTCATATGTGCTAGAAAAAATGTCATGTGCCATCACTTTTAGCTAGATTTCATTAGTTTTAGTCATGTGTGTATATTTCTTTTTGTATCTCCATCTTTGTCTCTATCACTCAGTCTCTGTCAGTCTGTCTGTTCTCTCTCTCTCTCTCTCTCTCTCTCTCTCTCTCTCTCTCTCTCTCTCTCTCCATGTGTGTGTGCATGTGTGAGCATATGTGTAGAGGTATGTTGGTGCCAAAGGCTGTATAAGTCTCCAGATCAGCAGTTCCATGTAGTTTGGAGATTCCTGATATGAGTTCTGGGAAATCCTTTTACAGAGTAGTACTTGCTTTTACAAGTAGAAACATCACTTAGGTTCTTCTATGCAACTTCTTCTATGCCTTGGTGATTTAAATGCCTGCTGAATATGGAAATGAAAGAACAAACACAATGTAGAATGACTCCTGATTTAAATTATTTCCAATAAATGTAAATATAATATTGATTTAGTAATTGTTTTCTGCAAGTCAATGTCTATATAGGAAATGGAAAGGAATATAGAATTAATAAAGGTGCTTTGAATTTGGACAATCTGCACTGTGCACTATAAAATCATTGATGGAAAAAACTGCAAAAAAGAAAAAGGTGGCTTTGATTGCATATTGAAATATCTGGCTTCCTATCCCATGGAAGAACTTTCAGAAGCTATCCCTATGTGGTTAAATTTCTTCAATGTAGGACTGAGCAGATCAGTGTGATAATATATCAATTCATGCCACACTGAGAAAAGGGGATAACCACCCTTAAACAGGCTGTGCTACTTCAGATCAGTTCTTCTTCAGCTTCCTCTAGTGCTGGAGAAATTTAAAGCTTGCTGAAAAGATACTTCTGCTGCCTTGAATTTTACAGATACCTTTAAAAATAGATTCCTACTAGGAAAAAAGCCAGTGATACTGCAATGCTGTAGTGTTTGTTGTATTTGTCAAAATTGTCAAAGGGTGCCTGGCAGCAAGTACTCAGTAAGACATACTGATTTATTATTTTTAAAGACAATAGTTATATCAAATAGCTCTTTCTGGTCAGGAAGATGCTGTTTAGAATAGACTGGATTAAACATACAGCATTCCATCTTTATCTGCCATCTAGCAGGTTAATGTTAAAGGTTTTTATATTATAACTATCTTGTCTTCCAGATTTTATACAATAAACACAGAAGTCAAGGATTATATACATTTAGCTATACAAGAAAATAAATCCAAATTTTTTTACATCTATCCATATACAGTGTGTCAAAGTGGGATTAGGACACTGAAAATACCTAAAGAAATTCCTGTATTTTAAAATAAATTATATTTTATCATATAAGTAATTAGCAATTGTGGATATATATGTAAAATTATCAATTTCTGGACTTTGGGTTGTACAGTTCTTGCCTGGTACCCAAAAAGCCAATTTGTTAGGGAGGAGGCCAGTGTTAAGCATCCTCAACCTGTTTTTTCCCAGAAGGACAGGTTCTCCTACCTCAATTAAATTAAGTTAACCCTGCTCAAAGATGATAGAGGCTTGCCTCTCAGGTGATTGTAGATCACATCAAGTTGAAAGAGAGAATAACCATCTCAATAGTATCTAAGAATAAAAACCTGTATAATATGAGTGCAGTAATATATGCTATTGCTATGATACTCTGAATTAAACAGTGTTATCATAATCTGTGATTTGATTTCTAATTCTAGAATTGACAGTGCTATCTGGGAAACATATATAAAGTTCTGTATACTGCTTACCATATCAGTATAATGAAGTGGACTTATAGAGTTCAAATTCAACATTTACTTAACATGGCCATTTAGAAGAGTTGAAGCAGTGTCGAAGAAATAGATCTTAAAATTGACCCATAGGATACAGGGTACAACATCTGGGAATATAAAGATTTGTGTAATTACTGTTTTTGTCATTTTTCTTGACAGAAGTCTAATTTGTATATGATAAGTTTTTCTGAAACCCCTCCTTTCTGTAGCATAGAATTATTAGTTTACATGTAGTAATCATTTTACTCACATTCCTTTAGCTTTTCATTGTCTCTGACTACTGGTGTGCTCTCTTTCTCCTCCTCCCCCTCCTCCTCCTCCTCCCCCTCCTCCTCCTCCCCCTCCTCCTCCTTGTCCCCGTCCTCCTCCTTATCTTCCTTTTCTCCTCTACTTAACTCCTTCTTTTGTTCATACCATTCTTATTTTTGGAAATTGTGATAAAGAATCTCATTCTGTGGCATAGGCTGGCCTCAATCGTCTAGTAATACTTTTGCTTCTGTCTCTTAAATGATATGAGTAAAGATGTGAATCAGTGTGCCTTGAATGCTTTTTTATTTCATTTTTAAATGTGCATTTGTCTTTGCTCATTAATTAATTTTACAGTTCAAATTTGAATGAAAAATGACCAGTCATGGTGACACATGCCTTTAAATCTAAAACCTCAGAGGCATAGGCAGAGCGTCCTCATTGAATTTAACTACAGCCCTGATTGCATTTTGATATCCTTTATTAACAGCAACAAAAATATATTAATAAAATTATAATTGTAGTAGCAAAAGATTTTTTCTGGTCTTTTGTATATTTACTAGTAAGCAGCAGTTTGCTGAATTAGCAGCTTATATCTTAAACCACAGAGAGGAAGCAGAGAGCTATTTGAAACATCATGAGATTTTTGAAAGATAGAAAGCTATCCCTAGGATATCTTTTGTCCAACAATGCTGTATTTCCTAATCTTCCTCAAACAGCCATCAACTAGGGGTCAAGTATTTGAAAATTTGAGACTAACAGGGGGCATCTCATTCAAACCACTGCATTATATATATTGTCTCCCACAGTTTCATAACCATACCTTAATAAAAATGTATATTGTGCAACTTTAAAACCCCATTATCCTTCATAGAATTGTTTAAAGTCCAAGCATTTTCTGAAACTCAAGTCAGAATTTTCAATATAACTCTTATGAAATCAAAAGCAAGTTACATATTTCCAGTATAAAATGGCACAGAGCATATATTATTATTACCTTTTCTTTGAAATGGACTCAGGCTGTCCTGAGAAATGCTTAGGATGACCTTGAGCTTCATATTTTTCTGCCTCTACTTCCTGGGTACTGTAGTTCCTTGTGTGTACAATTTAACCTACATTTGGGATGAAGGTCAGGCTCAAATCTGTTTATGTTAGGCAAGTACTTTATAAAAGGTTGAATATCAAACACTTTTTCCTGGGACTTGCAAAGCTTAACAGCCTTGCAATTTCAAACACTTTAAAAATTCAATATCATAAAAAAAATTCAATGTCTTTTAAAATCCAAATTCTCTATAAAACTCTAAAATTTCATTTTGATAAAAAGGGGCTCCCATAAAATAACTTTTTAAAAGTACTTTCTTACTTCAAGAGGGAAGAATCAAGCAACAATATGAACAAAGCAAAATCAAATCTCATCAGTGTTAAAAACTCAATATCTTAATATCTGTGATCTATTTACTATTTTCTGGTATCTTTTAAAGGACCTGGGTAACTTATGTAGTAGGCAACAGACTTGTGATCTCATGGTTTTTGGAACACAGTTTCTGCATGCTGACTGTGAGGCATCACTTCCCACAGACTTCACCTTTATGATGCCAGTCTCTTCTTCATCACAACAGATTGATTGTTTAGACCAAAATGGCCAGCATCTATTACCCAGCAAAGCAAGGGTTTCCTTCAGTTTAGTGGCTTCAGTACTGAAATTTCTGAATTGAAATTTCATCCATTACATTCAGGAAAGGAGGTTTAGCTCATGAGAAAAGGAACAGAGAATTCTCAACTGAGGAAACTCAAAAGACTAAGAAGCACCTAAAGAAATGTTCAACATCCTTAGTCATCAGGGAAATGCAAATCAAAACAACCCTAAGATTCAACCTCACACCAGTCAAAATAGCTAAGATCAAAAACTCAGGAGACAGAAGATGCTGGCGAGGATGTGGAGAAAGGGAAACATGCCTCCATTGCTGATGGGATTGCAAGCTGGTACACCCAGTCTGGAAATTAGTTTGACAGATCCTCAGAAAACTGAACATAGTACTACCTGAGGACCCAGCTATACCACTCCTGGGCTTATGTCCAGAAGATGCTCCAATATGTTATAAGGACACATGCTCCACTATGTTCATAGCAGCCATATTTATAATAGCCAGAAGCTGGAAACAACACAGATGTCTCTCAACAGAGGAATGGATACAGAAAATGTGGTACATTTACACAATGGAATACTAGTGAGCTATTAAAAACAATGCTTCCATGAAATTCGCAGGCAAATGGAGAGAACTTGAAAATATCCTGAGTGAGGTAACTTAGTCACAAAAGAACAAACAAGGTATGTACTCACTGATAAGTGGGTATTAGCCTAAAAGTTTGGAATACCCATGATTCAATTCACAGACCATATGAAGTCTAAGAAGGAAGACCAAAATGCAGATACTTCAGTGTTTCTTAGAAGGGTGAACAAAAGGAGACTGCACCACCAAACAAAGAATACATATGGAGGGATCCATGGTGCTTGCCACATATGTAGCAGGACAGGGCCTGGTTGGTCATCAGGGGGAGAGAACCTTTGGCCTGACAGTGTTAAATGCCCCAGTGTAGGTAAGGAAGACAGGAGTGGGTGGGTGGGTGGGTGGGGGAGCAGGTGCATAGAGGCAGCAGGATGAGGAATGGAATAGGTGGTTTCCAAAGGGGAAAAATTTGAAATGTATGTATAGCAAATATCCAAAAATAAAAATATAAAAAGAAGTGTTTTACAACTATTAATTTATTTTTTGATACTTTATTTACATTTCAAATGTTCCGCCTTTCCAGGTCTCCACTTTGGAAACCCCCATCCCCTCCCCACTCCCCCTGCCTCTATGAGGGTATTCCCCCCACCCACCCACCTGCCCACCCACTCCCGTCTTCCCACCTTGGCTTTCCGCTATACTGGGGCCTCTAACACTCTCAGGTCCAAGGGCCTCTCCTCACCCTGATGGCCAATAAGGCCCCCCCCTCTGCCACATATGTGTTCCAAACCATGGGTCCCAAATGTGTATTCTTTGGTTGGTGGTTCAGTCTCCAGGAGCACCAGGGGGGTCAAGGAAGTCCACACTGTTGCTCCCTCCATGGGGCTGAAAACTCCCTCAGCTCCTTCAGTCCCTTCTCCAACTCCTCCATCTGGGACCTCACACTCAGTCCAACGGTTAAAGCAATATACAGCAAACCGATAGCCAACATCAAACTAAATGGAGAGAAACTTGAAGCAATCCCACTAAAATCGGGCAATAGACAAGGCTGCCCTCTCTCTCCCTTTCTATTCAATATAGTAATTGAAGTTCTAGCTAGAGCAATTAGACAACAAAAGGATGTCAAAGGGATACAAATTGGAAAGGAAGAAATCAAAATATCACTATTTGCAAGTGATATGATGGTATACTTAATTGACCTGAAAAACTCCACCAGAGAACTGCTACAGCTGATAAACAACTTCAGCAAAGTGGCCGGATATAAAATTAACTCAAACAAATCAATAGCCTTCCTATACTCGAAGGGTAAACAGGCTGAGAAAGAAATTAGGGAAAGGACACCCTTCACAATAGTCACAAACAATATAATGTACCTTGGTGTGACTCTAATCAAGCAAGTGAAAGATATGTATGACAAGAATTTCAAGTCTCTGAAGAAAGAAATCGAAGAAGACCTCAGAAGGTGGAAAGATCTCCCATGCTCATGGATTGGAAGGATTAATATAGTAAAAATGGCCATCCTGCCAAAAGCAATCTACAGATCCAATGCAATCCCCTTCAGAATTACAACTCAATTCTTCATAGACTTAGAAAAAGCAATTCTCAAATTCATTTGGGACAACAAAAAACCCAGGATAGCAAGAGCTATTCTCAACAACAAAAGAACTTCTGGGGGAATCAGCATCCCTGTCCTTAAGCTGTACTACAGAGCAGTAGTTTAGTACCCCAATTCTCTCTTAGTTCACATAATTTCAATTAGCTGGCAAAACTTTTGGAATTTATTATCAGATCACTAGCTAAGGAACAGACACATAAAACTAAGATAGACTTATCAAGTGTTATATAAAACCTATAGTAGGTATTTTCTCATTTTCCATACAACAGTAGAATTTCCTCATAAAAATACTTGTAAAATACATTAGTATATGCATTTTTCTTTACAATGTGGCTATACAAGTCTTAGTAAATACTTTAGTCTTGGAACACATATTGAAGTCATTCTAATTCTCTTTTCCCACCTTCTGACATTCATATTTGGCTAAGAGTAAACAATCTATATTTTTTCTTTTCAAGTAAAATTTATGTATACATAAATTGCTGTCTAATTACTCTAGCTAGAACTTCAATTACTATATTTAATAGATAGGTAGAGAGAGAGGACAGCCTTGTTTAGTCCCTGATTTTCGTGGGATTGCTTCAAGTTTCTCTCCATTTAGTTTGATGTTGGTTACTGGTTTGCTGTATATTGCTTTTACTACGTTTAGGTATGGGCCTTGAATTCCTGATCTTTCCAAGACTTTTATCATGAAGGGATGTTGAATTTTGTCAAATGCTTTTTCAGCATCTAATGAAATGACCATGTGGCTTTTTTTTTGAGTTTGCTTATGTGGTGGATTACAATGATGGATTTCCAGATATTGAACCATCCCTGCATCCCTGGGATGAAGCCTGCTTGATCATGATGAATGATCATTTTGACGTGTTCTTGGATTCGGTTTGCGAGAATTTTATTGAGTATTTTTGCATCGATATTCATAAGGGAAATGGGTCTGAAGTTTTCTTTCTTAGTTCTGTCTTTGTGAGGTTTTGATATCAGTGTAATTGTGGCCAAACAGAAGGAATTGGGTAGTGTTCCTTCTATTTCTATTTTGTGGAATAGATTGAAGAGTATTGGTATTAGGTCTTCTTTGAAGGTCTGGTAGAATTCTGCAGTGAACCCATCTGGTCCTGGGCTTTTTTGGTTGGGAGACTTTAATGACCGTTTCTATTTCTTTAGGCATTGTAGAATTGTTTAGATGATCCTGAATTAACTTTGGTATTTGATATCTGTCTAGAAAATTGTCCATTTCATCCAGGTTTTCCAGCTTTGTTGAGTATAGGCTTTTGTAGTAGGATCTGATGATATTTTGAATTTCCTCAGAATCTATTGTTATGTCTCCCTTTTCATTTCTAATTTTGTTCATTTGTCTCTGTGCCCTCTCGTTAGTCTGGCTAAGGGTTTATCTATCTTGTTGATTTTCTCAAGGAACCAACTCCTGTTTTTGTTGATTCTTTGTATAGTTCTTTTTGTTTCTACTTGGTTGATTTCAGCATGGATTTTGATTATTTCCTGCCTTCTCCTCCTCTTGGGTGCATTAGCTTCTTTTTGTTGTAGAACATTCAGGTGTGTTATTAAGTTGCTAGTGTATGTTCTCTCCAGTTTCTTTTTGGAGCCCTCAAAGCTATGAGATTTCCTCTTAACACTGCTTTCATTGTGTCCCATAAGTTTGGGTATGTTGTACTTATATTTACATTAAATTCTAGGAAGTCTTTAATTTCTTTCTTTCTTTATTCCTTGACCAAGTTATCATAGAGTAGAGCATTGTTCAGCTTCCATGTGTATGTGGGCTTTCTGTTTTTATTGTTGCCACTGAAGACCAGCTTTAATCTGTAGTGATCTGATAGGAGGCATGGGATTACTTCAATTTTCTTGTATTTGTTAAGGTTTGTTTTGTGACCGATTATATGGTCAGTTTTGGAGAAGGTACCATGAGCTGCTGAGAAGAAGGTATATTCTTTTGATTTAGGATGAAATGTTCTATAGATATCTGTTAAATCCATTTGGTTCATAACATCTGTTAGTTTTACTGTGTCTCTGTTTAGTTTGTGCTTCCAAGATGATAATGGGGTGTTGAAGTCTCCTACTATTATTGTGAGGTACAATGTGTGATTTGAGCTTTAGTAAAGTTTCTTTTATGAATGTGGATGCCCTTGAAGTTGGAGCATAGATTTTCAGAATTGAGAGTTCTTCTTGGTAGATTTTTCCTTTGATGAATATGAAATGTTCTTCCTTATCTTTTTTTGATGAATTTTGCGTGAAAGTCGATTTAATCCAATATTAGAATGGCTACTCCAGCCTGTTTCTTGGGACCATTTGCCTGGAAAATTATTTTCCAGCCCTTTCCTCTGAGGTAGTGTTTGTCTTTATCATGGTGTTTCCTGAATGCAGCAAAATACTGGATCTTCTTTATGGATCCAGTCTGTCAGTCTATGTCTTTTTATTGGGTAATTGAGTCCATTGATGTTAAGAGATATTAAGGAATAGTGATTGTTGATTTCTGTTATTTTCGATGTTGTTTTTATTTTTGTGTGGCTATCTTCTTTCAAGTTTGTTGAAAGATTCCTTTCTTCCTTTTTCTAGGATGTAATTTCCCTCATTGAGTTGTTGTTTTTCATCTATTATACTTTGTAGGGATTGGTTTGTGGAAACATATTGTGTAAATTTGGTTTTGTCATAGAATATTTTGGTTTCACCATCTATGTTAATTGAGAGTTTTGCTGGGTATAGCATCCTGGGTTGGCAGTTGTGTTCTCTTACGGTCTGTATGAGTTCTGCCCAGGATCTTCTAGATTTCATAGTCTCTGGTGAGAAATCTGGTGTAATTCTGATAGGTCTGCCTTTATATATCACTTGACCTTTTTCCCTTACTGCTTTTAATATTCTTTCCTTGTTTTGTGTATTTGATATTTTCACTATAATGTGACTATGAATTTCTTTTCTGGTCCAATCTATTTGGAGTTCTGTAAGCTTCTTGTATATTTATGTTCATCTCTCTCTTTAGGTTAGGGAAGTTTTCTTCTATAAATTTGTTGAAGATATTTACTGGTCCTTTAAGTTGGGAATCTTCACTCTCTTCTATACCTATTATCCTTAGGTTCTGTCTTCTCATTGTGTCCTGGATTTCATGGATATTTGGGTTTGGAGCTTTTTGCATTTTGCATTTTTTTTTTTTTTACTGTTGTGTCAATGTTATCTATGATATCTTCTGCTCCTGAGATTCTCTCCTCTATCTCTTGTATTCTGTTGGTGATGCTTGCATCTATGACTCCTGATCTCTTTCCTAGGTTTTCTAACTCCAGTGTTGTCTCCCTTTGTGATTTCTTTATTGTTTCTCGTTCTATTTTTAACACCTGGATGGTTTTGTTCTTTTCCTTTGTCTGTTTGATTGTGTTTTCCTGTAATTCTGCCTGTTTGTGTTTTCCTGTAATTCTTTAACGGATTTTTGTGTTTTCTCTTTAAGGGCTTCTATTTGTTTACCTGTGTTCTCTTGTATTTCTTTATGGGCATTATTTCTTTCTTTCTTAAAGTCTTCTATCATCATCATGAGAAATGATTTTAAATCTGAGTCTTGCTTTTCTGGTGTGTTGGGGTATTCAGGGCATGCTGTGGTGAGAGGGCTGGGTTCTGATGATGCCAAGTATCCTTGGTTTCTGTTCCTTATGTTCTTACCATTGCCTTTCGCCATCTGCTTTTCTCTGGTGTTATCTGGGCTTTCTCTGTCTGACTGTGACTTGTCCCCCCTGCCGGCCTCTGTGTCAATTCTCCTTGAAGGCCAACTGTCTCTGAGAAATATTTCTGTTTGGAGAGCTGTGGCACAGGTCCAGCTCTGGGATGCAGACAGATACCAGAAGGATCTTGTCTCTAGCTGTCCCTTGGTTCCTGTGTCCTGATGGCTCTGCATGGGTTCCTCTTGATCCAGTGAATTTGAACAGAAGTGGTGGTTTTGCCTGTGCATGAAGGTGTGTTGGCACTCCTGGGATACCAGCTCTCTTCTGGAGCCCTGTGGCACAGGCTGAGGTCCCCAGTCACAGATGGAAACCAGAAGATTCCTGTCCCTGACTTTTCCTCAATTTCTATGTCCTGGGAGTTCCAGGCGGGAACCAGCAAATTTTATGTGTTCCCATACGTGGATAGGTGATCCTGGTGTGTATAAGGAGGCATTCTTAGCAAGCTACGAAAGCAAATTGATGTTCAGCAGCATGGCTTCTGTTTAAGTCCCTGCCTTGAGTTAATACTTTGTTTTCACTCAGTGATTCTGTGTGACTTGAAAATTTTAAGATGAAATAAACCCATTTCTACTAAAATGAAAATGTTTCTTTTACTCATGTATTGAATATTGCTAGTGACAAATCTGTAATCCAATGTTAGATTTATAAGATATTAAGATTGTTATAAGATACACAATGTTAGACTTGTAAGATACGCAGATTGTTGTGGATATTTTCTGAGGACAAAGTTTTATAACTGAAGCAATGAATCAGAGAGTAAAGTTCAAGAGAATATCTGTTATTAAATACAAATTTCTTTAAAAGGCAAAGATTACATCTGGAGGATTTATTGGTCATAGAAACCAAAAACCATCTAAAAATAATAGGCTAGTGCAATTAGTTTCTGTTTCCCTTAAAAGTATAATGATAATACCACATTATTGAAGGCATCACATATTTCATTTGCCGGACATATGAAAAATATCAAGCTTGAACTAACTAGAAAGTTGTTTCTGTTATCTCTCTTTTATTGTACTAGAATGTGTTATACAGGTTGTTAGTAAGAGAAGAGGTAATGATTTCTATCTATTGCTGGACATTGCAGGTTAAAATAATGTCATGAGAGGCAAAAATGTACCAATGGTGCAGTAGTCGTGAGACTGTTTATAGTAATAAGTAACCACTTTCTTTATTGAAGCTTTTTTCACAGGGTTAAAAATCAGGTATGACACTTAAATATAGTTAAAACATATGACAAGGGAAGTTTAAGTCCTAGCATGAAATCATTTCATGCTATTCTATATGGTTATTTTTTACACACACAATACAATGTACTTCTGATTATATCCAGCAAATTGTGCTGTTCTCAGGGGTTGGTTATACATGATTCATGTTCCATTTAATGTTGGTCAATACATAAATGAAAAACCACTAAAAACTCCAAGTACAGTTAATGTGTACTCATCTATAGTTTGGTCATATACTTGGGGTGCATTAGCATTGATGTCTGCTGGGTGAGCAAATGTCAATTTTCTTTAGAAATGTGGACACTAGTAAGGATACAAAGAATATATTTTGACTTAAGCAAGACAATATATAATAAGGTAAAAACCAGAACTGTATAAATAGTGATAAATATTAATTATAGAGAAAGACAAAGATGTTTACTTGTCCCTCCTTTTTGTGGATAGTCCTGGGCTGTTTGTAATCTGCTAATTCTGCCCTCCTGTGAAGGGCTTCAGACAAGAAGTGAGTTACACCTGTGACTTGTGTACCAATCCCCTAATGAACAAAAGAGCCAATCACTGGGCACAGGGAGTGACTTCTGGGATGGAGAGGAGAAGAGAGGAAGAAGACGGAGAGAGAGCTTTTTGGAACCAGTAAGATGTAGCTACTAGAGTTTCCTGGTATGGCGGATCAGCAAGGATTAGCCACCAGAGAAATCAGATTTAAATAAGGCTTACAAGTTAAGATTTATTTGTTGTGCCCAGAGATTGAGTTATCATTGTTTATGAACTAAGTTTGTGTTGTGTTTTCCTTCATGTGGCAGCTTGTCTGTGTTCAAGAGAGAAAGGTACAGCAGCAAAGTATGGGTTTGCCTGATGTGCACCACAGAGGCCATGGGGGTATTGAAGCATGGGGCTGGCATGGTAGTGACCTGCCAGTGGGAATCTAGGGAGCTGGGTGGAGAGATTGTGGAGCTCTGAGTCAGAGCTCCATGAAATGAAAGCACGTTGGCCACTGCCTGCCAGTGCATGGCTGACCAGCCCGCCGGGATGAGAGAACCAGGGCATAGTGCAGGAACATGCAATATACATTCCATCTTTTTAAATACTTCCCACAATTCCTCCTACTTATTACATTATTAGGACAATTAGTGCAAGAAAAAGAGTGAAGAAGAAAAATGTGACACAGATAAGAAAGTCAGAGATTATAATATATTTGTTTGAATATGATATGTTTCTATATATAAAGTGTCCTTAATTTTCAACAGGAAACTTCTTGTAACTGATACACCCAGCAAAGGTGATAGGATAAAAATTTAACACACAAAATTAAATAGGTTTCATTTACAACCACGGTACTAGTTAAGAAATCATAGAATCAATGTTATTCACAAAGTAAGTGTACGTGCGCACAGCGCGCACGCACACACACTCACACAAACAACTAAAATGTAAAAGGCTACACTGAGAATGTAAGAAACTAGAAAAGTTAACTGAAGAAGAAATTATAGGCTAAAGTGCATCCATGGTAATGAAATAACAGAGCTATTACTTTACAAATGGTCGTTCTTCCAACAGCAATTCACACATTTAATGTAATCTCCAACAACATCCTTCATAAGGAATTTAAAATGTAATTGTAATTTTACATGGGAACAAGAAGTTTCATTTTGGACAAAACAAAACAAAACAAAAACAAACAAACAAGCAAACAAACATAAAAAGCAAAACAATAACAACAACAAAACCAAAACAAGAAACTTTGTGTGATGAAACAGAAGGAACTATCAGCATTCAAGATTTTACATTGTGCTACACAGCTGAAGTGACAAAATCTACACCATATGGCATAAAACTTAATACATTAATCAATTGAATAGAAACAAGGACTTACATATAATCCCACACTGATACAGTCACCTGTTTGTTGAACAAAATTTAAAAAATTTTCACTAAACTTTTCTGATCAATCTGGATAGGTACAGATAGATGAGTAAAATTAGATCTTTATTGATTGGCCTCCAAAAATCAACTGCAAATGGATCAAGGACTGCAACATAAGACTTGATACCTTGAATCTAATAGAGGACTAAGTAGGAAATAAATTTGAACTCATTGACATAGGAGAGGACTTTTGAACAGGACATTTGATATCATAGAAAATTAATAAATTATCTATAAAAACAAAGCTATCAAATGTATGTGGGGTTTTAATCATTCACTTGAAACATATTGACTTATAAGAAAGATTTGCTTGTAAAGAGGTATTTGTAAAATGAACCAGTACATTAAAAATATATATCAAAATCTCTGACAATAATTTTCAACTTCATATGGAAAAAATAATAAACCTAGAATAGCCAAAACAGTTCTGAACAACAAGATACCTTCGGGTGGAATCACCATTCCTGACTTCAAGCTGTACTACAGAGCAATAGTGATAAAAACTACATGATATTGGTACAGAAGAAGACACATTGATCAGTGGAATAGAATAGAAAACCAGAAATAATCCTCCATACCTATGAACATTTGATTTTAGACAAAGAAACCAAAACCATACCAAAAAAAGCATCTTCAACAAATGGTGCTAGTCTAACTGAGGACTAAGTGTAAAATGATGAAAATATACCCATATTTCTCACCCTTAACAAAACTCAAGTCCAAAGGGATCAAGAACATGAACATAAAACAAGATAAACTAAAAATACCCTTGAATGCATTGGTGCAGTAGACAATTTCCTGAAGAGAACAGCAATGACTCAGGCTCTAAGGTCAACATTGATAACTGTGACCTCATGAAACTACAATGCTTCTGTAAGGCCAAGAACACTGTCAATAAGACTAAACAGGAGAATGCAGATTGGGAAATGATCTTCAGCAACCCTACATCTGACAGAGGGCTAATATGCAAAATTTATAAAGAACTCAAGAAGTTAAACACAAATATCCTAAATCACCTAATTAAAAAATGGGCCACAGAAGAATCTTGAATGGCCTATAATTTGTAGTTGGTGAATGTTATTTAGCTATGTTAAATATACCCTGGGTGTGATCTCAGAAGGTGATAAAAGTTTGAGATGTAAAAATAGAAATATATTTTTTCTTGATCTCTTGAACCAAAAGAAGAGATGGGTAAAATAGCTAATATATCCAGTTTGTAATGTTATATATATTTTTAATTACAGACACAACACACACACATATATTAATTATATATATATATATATATATATATACTATTGTACAATATATTGTTATTGGGCATGGAGTATAATCTTAAGTGTGCTTTATGTAACCAATGCAATGCCATTATAGTTTTTACAGTTCTTACCTAGCATGTGAGAAACAAAAACAGAAACAAAAACACAGTTATATCCATAAACAGAGAGTAGTGGTATACTGACTGGTTTTGTGTCAACTTGACACAAACTGGAGTTATTACAGAGAAATGAGCTTCATGTGAGAACATGCCTCCATGAGATCCAGCTGTAAGGCATTTTCTCAATTAGTGATCAAGGGGGGAGACCCACTTGTGGGTGGTACCACCTGTGGGCTGGTAGTCTTGGACTCTATAAGAAAGCCAGCTGAGCAAGCTAGGGGAAGCAAGCCAGTAAGGGATATCCCTCCGTGGCTTCTGCATCAGCTCCTGCTTCCTGACCTGCTTGAATTCCAGTCCTGACTTCCTTTGGTGATAAACAGCAGTATGGAAGTGTAAGCTGATGAAACCCTTTCCTCCCCAACTTGCTTCTTGGTCATGATGTTTGTGCAAGAATAGAAACCCTGACTAAGACAAGTGATAAACACCTCTTGTACTGTACTGTATTTAAGTGATGTCAGCATGGGGAATCATGAGGTTAACATCATGTTTTGTATATTGTAAATTCTAGGCCAGCTTTGGTATATAATATCCTGTTTGTGTATGTGTGTGTGTGTGTGTGTGTGTGTGTGTGTGTGTGTGTGTGTGTGAGAGAGAGAGAGAGAGAGAGAGAGAGAGAGAGAGAGAGAGAGAGAGAGAGAGAGAAACAGAGAGAGACAGAGAGAGAGAGAAAGAGAGGGAGACTATGAAGAAAGAAAGAATGTACATAAGAAAGAAAGATAGATGATAGATAGATAGATAGATAGGTAGGTAGGTAGGTAGATAGATAGATAGATAGATAGATAGATAGATAGATAGATAGATAGATAGATTTTGCAGGCTAGAAACAGTTTTCAGCTGTGCATGCTTGCACTTGTCTTTAATCCCAGAACGCACAAAGCAGATTCACATGGATCTTATTGAGTTTGAGAAGAGGCCAGTCTACAGAGCAAGAACCCAGACAGCCAGGTTTATATACAGATAAACCCTGTTTTGAACCCCAAACCAACTGTCAAAAATCAAAATCAAAATCATCATCATCTTCTTCTTCTTCTTCTTCTTCTTCTTCTTCTTCTTCTTCTTCTTCTTCTTCTTCTTCTTCTTCTTCTTCTTCTATTCTTCTTCTTCTTCTTCTTCATCTTCTTCTTCTTCTATTCTTCTTCTTCTTCTTCTTCTTCTTCTTCTTCTTCTTCTTCTTCTTCTTCTTCTTCTTCTTCTTCTTTTTTAACAAACCAGTTGTTATCCTCTTCCTGGTCCACCTTCCAACATTTCCTCAACCCATTCCTCCTTCCCTTCTTCAAGAGAGTGTCCCCCATGCCCCCACTCCACCAAACCTTCCCACTCTCTGGGGCCTCAAGTCTCTTGAGTGTTAGGTGGTGCATCTTCTCTCACTGAGTCCAGACCAGGCAGTCCTCTTCTGTATATGTATTGGAGGCCTCATATCAGCTAGTGTATGCTGCCTGGTTGGTGTCTCAGTGTCAAAATAAATTTTAATATACTATTTGTAGATGACTTCATGCATAGTGAATGAACACACACCCACACAATTTGACAAAAATCAAATTGTTTTTAAATGCACATTTATTTATTTAATGTAAGTGCACTATCATTATACACACACACACACACACACACACAGAAACACACACACAGACACACAGACACACAGACATATGTACATGCACACACAAATTTCAAGTCCATGTGTCAAAGTCTAAGTACTACTTGAAGTAGGCATTTCTCTCTTTCCACCACATGGACCCCAGAGATTAAATTCAAGCTATCTGACTTGGCAACATGCCCCTTCTCCAGCTGACCCATTTTTCATGAGAACAAACAATGATATATTTTTTATGTAAAAAATAAAATTTTAATATATTTTAGTTTATGAAATTAATACATTTTCAGTTCCCTCTCTCAAAATATTCAGACATCATCCTCCAGTCTCTCCATTAAATTAATGACCTCTTTTCCCCACACCCAAATTACTGTATGCATATATTTATATATACATATATTTATACCCATGTGTACTTCTCTATATAACCTGTTCAGTCTCTTTAGTGTTACATGTATATGTTTTCAGGGGTGAATATTTGGCATTGATGTACAAAGTCCACTTTTCACAGCCCAACTTCTTACATTTGCCTATAATACTTTATATAGGGTTGAGGCTTTATGAGGTTCTCTGCATGGGTTTGGCTCTTCCAGTGGTATCATCCTTGTCAAGCATGGTTGTTTGTCATACAATATATTTTGATGTTATTCTCCTTCCAAATTTCTAAATCCTCTCCACTGCCTACTCACATAATTCATGATTCTTTCCCCAATTCCATAATTCTAAAGGGAAAAAACCTTATATCTGAAATAATATGAATAAATCTGAAATATATAAAATAATATTCATTGAAAATATTGAGGAAAATTCAGACATTGATTATTAAACATAGCATTTTGTGCAAAAATTGATGCATGAACAGTGACTGAAATTATCAATCAAAGGTGAGGAGTAGTGGTTCTATGACTTCTATCTGATGAAGGGAGCATGTAACCAGTGCTCACATAACTGAAGTTGGCATGTACATGGAACAATTTCTGATAGGTGTCTATCCACAAGGACCATGGCATGATGTGCCTCTTTGCTACATTGTCTCTAGTATATTCCTTATGATATGTGTGATGACACACAATTATGTTTAAGATATCTGCGAATGGGATGATCTTAGGGATAATTCCAATTTGGACATTCCCTCAAACATTGTACAGAAATTTATTCCTCTGTAATGAAAAGGGTCTACCTTAGAAGTGTGGTGATGTCACTAAAACTATTTTTTTTTTTTTTTGGATTTTCAAAAGAGGGTTTCTCTGTATAGTCCTGACTGTCCTGGAACTCACTCTGTAGACCAGGCTGGCCTCAAATTCAGAAATCTGCCTGCTCCTGCCCCCTGAGTGCTGGGATTAAAGGCGTATGCCACCACTGCCTGGCTATCACTAAGACTATTGATTGACTAAATTTAATATCACCATCCACAAAAGGGTTGCATATTGATAACAATTATATGCAAGCTGTGACAGCTGTTGAGTGACCTTTTTCTTGGACAGTAAGACATACAGCTATATAAGAACTGTCTATATAAAAAGAACTTGCTATGCAAGAGATAAGTTGCTATGGGGGGAAAAGATGTGGTTATAGTTTCAGTCTGTGATTAGGCAGAAATATGTAAAAATGAAAGGTGAATTGTTGACTTGCCTATTTTCATTTGTTTATTTGTTCAACTTAAAAACAGTGTCTTATTATGTAGCCCTGGGTGGCCTGGTAATATGTGTAGCAATGTAGTCCATGTTTGCCTCAATCAGAGAAATACAATTATTTGTCTCCTTTAAGCCTTGGTTTAAAGATGTATGTGTTCCCACCAGAGCAATTGCTATTTTTAAACCTTTCGGTATACAAGAAAAAGAGAATAAAAATTCTAACTTTACTAAAGATCAATCGATTTGAAATCCATGCAAAGAATCAGACATGGATGAAGAAGGCATTGAGTAAGAAATGAATTTTTTTTACTCACATTCAACTGTAGAAAAAGGAACAATATATCTTTCATAATACAGCCAGGGACCCTAATAGTGAACCAGTAGAGGAACCTATGATAATTAGTGAATATTATGCATTAGAATTACTTAAAATGGCAAATATTTCTGTTATTATTGTTCTTATTGCTTTTCTGAGACAGGATGATTTGGCTGGTCTATAACTTGTTCTGTATGTGCATGTGGCCTTTAAGTAAGGAAGATCCATCTGCTTATGTCACTCATGTAGAGTAAAGGCAGGCTTTATCACAATACCCCATTGGGAGGACTTCTAAATAAAAATGAAAGAGTCTCTTAAATCTGGCCTCATGATTCTATGTGATCTGGGATTGGATATGGGCATTCTGAGTGTTGTGGGAATTAGGAATCCAAGTAATATACAAATCAGTTCTTTTTGAGACAAAAGTTGTTCAGCATGTGTCAAATGAATCTCTTCATTTTAAGAATGATTAAATCTACCTGGTCAGTGCAATAGAAGGTCCCCAGGAATATCAGATAGTGGAATACACACGACAACATGTATTACTATAATAGCATAACCAAGAATATGAAAATTAGTATTTCATACCCCTATGAAATATTAAGAGTACAAGTCAGTCAGTGGAGGAAGAACAATCATTATTGAGTGGACTCTAGATAAATGAGATCATATTCAAAGGTCTTAGACTTGCATGGGACTTTACATCATGAAATTCCAAAACAACCCATAGGGCACCAGGGACTTTCCCAAACAGACAAAATCCCTTTCGTTGTTTATTCCTGGACCTGTGTGAGATTTGAGTACTGAATATGTTGAAGAGTACCACTGAGACTACAGTGTAAACTGATGAAGGTGGTTTGTGGAGTCAGTAACTAATTACTCAGTTCACTTTTTTCTCAAGGAATAAAGATTGAATTACTGGGCTGACACTTCTCTCCACAAGTTCACCTTAACCCCAAAGCAATATTTCTTTTCTCATTGGTTATCAAAGTTTAAGCAAATGGGTCTATGTTAGCAAGTTTTTTCCTATGCCTAGCTGATGACAATCTGTATTCACCGAGAAACAGATAATCACTGATCACATTTTTTCAGCCAAACTGAAAAATCATCTATTCTCTGTTCTTAAAATACAATTATTTATTCTTTATTTGTATCCCTGTCTTTCATAATGCACACTGAATCATGTGGTTATCTCCCTAGATCAAAAGATCTAGGAACTCTGAACCAACCTGGAATGATGGGCTGTTTTCTTTTTCCTTTTTCTTTTTCATTATTTAATCATTAAGTACTTCCAAGCCTATTTTTGTCTTCCAAGTACATGCTTGTAACAAATGAGAGCTCACTGTACTTCTTTTTTTTTTCTCCTCCTCTTCCTCTTCCTCCTCCTCTTCCTCCTCCTCCTCCTCCTCCTCCTCCTCCTCCTCCTCCTCCTCCTCCTCCTCCTCCTCCTCCTCCTCTTCTTCTTCTTCTTCTTCTTCTTCTTCTTCTTCTTCTTCTTCTTCTTCTTGTGTTTTGGTTTCTTAGATGATTCCTAACCTATATTGTAAGCAAGGTAAGATCCCAAAAGTTCATCCAAAAATAAAAAAAGGGTCTAAGAGGTAAAGTAGCCAACCAACCACCACAAGTTATGCTGAGCTGCAGAGACAATGGAGTTAAACTCAGACAAAATAGCTTCTTTTCTAACCTATGTAGCCCTAAGTATTCTACAAGGGATGGAACACAACCTTCTCTTAATTCTAACTTTATTATATTTTTCTGGCAACACAACTTAAACCTTAAACTTTTTATAATTTACTCTAACTTCTTAAAACTATTTTGATCAAAAAATGAATATTTTAAAACCATGAATTCATCTATACAATATTATTTTATGAAGTTGAGCTTCACATTGTTCTACAGGAAAACTGTCCAATACAGTGGAAAAGAGGAAATCACATCACAGTATAGGCAGTGAGGTGGCGGCTCCTTGTAAGCAGTTCTAGGTGAGAGGAGAGAACCTGTCCAGCTGGGTCTGTCCAAGGCTGAGCAGGATGGCGAGTGTCGACGGCCCCAAAAAATGCCATGCCAGGCCAGGATTCTTGTTGAAGAAGGAACTCAATTATTAAACTAGGCACTTGCTTATATAGAGAAGGCAAGGAGGTGGGCACTTAGGTATGGGAAGAGATGACATAGGAGGCAGGGAAGGGTGACGGAGGGTAAGGGGTAACTGACAGGGCCAATGGCAAAGCTTCACATCAGAACACATGGGGCAGAGGCAGAGCCAAACAGGTCTTGCTGAGTCAACCCAATACAGAAGTGACTGAGACAGGTCTTAAAACTCGAGCCAGGCTTAGGCTCCCCCACAAAGCCTCAGAAACTTGAGCCAGGCTTGGGTTTGTCCTCAAGGCCCAAACCAGGGCCAAAATGAAGCCCAACAGTGAGGGTCTCCACAGTCCAATCACACCATGGTAGATATATGAAGAATACAGCAATGAAAACATGAGAAGACACAGCAGTATCAAGACACAATCCAGAGACAAGCCCCTGGGGTTTATCTTTCTACAATACATCCATTACATTTGAGCAAACCATGGATTGTATCCAGGAAGCTCACTTGCCCACTGCATCTCATTCTGCATGGCATCCTCCAGAAGTACCTGGGGGAAATGTTATCAAAACGCCAAAGTCTGTATTCCTAACCTAATGGAAGATTTTTAAGCTTCTGTAGTAGTTTTGGAAGACATAATTACCAAATAATGCAGAAGATAAAGATGAAGATTGAGGCCAAGTATGATAAAATATGCCTTTAATCCCCGAATAGGGAAGACAGAGGAAAATCTCTGTGATGTAAGGAGTAGCCAGGTCTACATAATCAGCACAGATTTGTCCAGGCTACACAATGAGAACATTATTTGTTGAAAAAATTGTTTTTAAAGGTTTTGCTCATCTTATGGGTAGGCAATTATGTGTCGCAGAACGTGTAGTGTTCATTTATTTCCTGCACCATCTTAAACTGTGGGCAGATATTACTTGCCCAGCACTCAGCCATTTCAGCATCTAGTTTGGTTATTGGAATGACAAAGACTATGATATTTTTCTGGAGAATATAAAACTGGTTGAACTAGATTGGCAGGCATTAATGTCCTAGGAATAACTCGGATTGATTGAATAAGAAATGTTTCTCACAGGTTCTAGTATTTGAACACTTGGTTCCTAGGTAGTGGATTTGTTTAGTGTGGTTTTGGTGGTGCAGCCTTGCTGGTGGAAGTACAACACAGGAAATGAGTTTTAAGATTTTAAGTCTTGGGCTGGCTCTCCTTCTTCTAATACTACTTTCTGATTGTATTTAGAAATTTGATCTTTTAGCATCCTATACCAGTGATCATCAACATAAAGATATTATAAATGTTTTAGAGAAGTTAAATGCAAACAATGCTCCCTAGATAACAATTTGTTACACACATATATGTTCACATTATGCTTCCAACATATATGTATTATTTGTCCATGAAAATAAGATATCTCTCCTCTTTTTCTTTAAATGTTTCTGAGTAAATGTGTATATCTCAGAAAAAGAAAGAGTAGGAGAAAAGAGATATATGAAGGTTTTTCCTCTGATTTTGCATAGGTGCTGTTGGTACACGTGTGTGTGTGTATGTGTGTGTGCGTATGTGTGATACATGCATACGTACACACGCACATGTGAATAGTTAATATGAAAAAGCTTTTCATACATATATTTTAAAGAATAATATTGTGCCCATAACAATTAAATAATGTTCAATAACAATGAAATGAAATTTGAAGGTAGATACATGGAAATGAAAACAACAACAAAAAAAAACTAACACTGAGCAATATCAATTCAATTCAATCTGAACAAGACAAATATTCCCTGTTCTCTCAATATAAGAATCCTTCATAAATTCTTTTTTTGTGTGGTTTTATGGAGGCCATGTGAAAAATATGATACTGAAAATTAGTCATTGGCATAGAAAAATGCGTTTAGAGAAACGTGGGAGTATAATATTTAGTAAATGAAGTAGAAAGGGAATTTCTGGAGGCAAAAGATTTATGTTGATAGTGGTATGATAGGGTTTGGCAAAATAGGGGTTGGCACTAATGTTTAACCGAAGTGAAATGTACATATAGAAGTTAATTTGGAACATATATATTAGCTTATATTATTTAACACAATAGTAAGTAAGAATATTAGAGAATATGTGGTATAAAATAATATAGAAAGAGTACTGGAAACAAAATCCTTAATCAGGAATGGGTATAGGTCTTGAAGTTGGGTGAAATAAGTGGATTGTGTTAAGCAAACCTAAGGATATATGAAGAATCTTTATGATACATATACGTATATATGTTTATATTTTTATGTTATATTAAGTCCATAAGGACTTTATATTTATATATACAAATGTATATAGCATGAATTTTTATAATTATAATTTGTAGTATCATATGAATTTTAATACATAATAAACTACATGCATATAGCTTCAAAATACAAAAAATAGTTATACTTAATTGGAATGTGGAGATATTTATATGAGTATATGTATACTTTTTAGATTATGTATATAGCTGTATATATTTTATATATATCAAATATATATATAAAATGTACTTTATATGTCATATATCACATGTGTGTATATATATATATATATATATATATATTCATATTGTATACATATCTCCATACTCCAAACAAGTACAACTGTTCTATATTTCATAGTTAAGTATGTAGTTTATTATGAATTATAATATATATTATATTTCATATGATAATCACAAAATTTACATGTTATACATACACATATAAATACTATATATAAAATATTTATTATTTTTACATATAAACATTTAATTTTATGTATACACATATTTATTGATGGTAGTTCAAACAGAAATATCTAATTTATACAAATATTACTCTAAGAAAATATGAGTTAATAAAAAAATCTTAGTAAAATACAAGGATTAATTCACTAGGGAATATAAGTCAAAGAATCCAAGAAAGTATGAATGATTATACATATTCAATGTAAGAATCAACAATATACTTCAACCAAATTAAACTTAAAAATGTAACTTTATATGGAAACAAAAGTCCACTGTAGAATAAAAAGTTAACTGATAAAAAAACTGATAAAAAATAGTTAGCTGATAGCAAGAGCTATCACCATACCAGATTTAAATTTATGCTACAGAATAACAAAATGTATATGGTATGGTACTTTGTGTTCTATTACTTCATTAATTAACACTGCTGGAGAAGCAGCAACCTCAGTGTTCTGGTGGCATGAGTCCCTTTGGAAATAACAATCTAAAATCCAAACATTTTGAAATAAAATACAGAATACAATGAGAGAAAACAAAGTGTGTGCCTCTATGGATGTCTCTGTTCCCGAGCCTACGATAGTCTGCACTGGATACTCTGTAAATATATTATAACATTCAGTTTAGTGTTTTTATTGAATTCCTGAGTTTGTTAACAAGAGGGTCTCTGATTCTTGTGCCTACTCCTGTGGGAATTTTTCTTCTATTGGGTTGCCTTTTTTATCCTCAGTATGATAGGTTTTTATCTTAGTGTATTCAATTTTGATATGTTTGTTTGTTATCTCTTTGATATGCATTTGTAATGAAAGACAGAATAAGAGCAAATCTGGAAGGGAGGGTATGTTGGGAGGAAATGTGAGGAGTAGAAAAAAGAGAAACTGTAACCATGTTATATTGTATTAAAATTAATTTTAAATAAAAATTAAATAAAACACCATTTTGAAATGAAAAAGAAAATATAGTTCCTATAAGACCTGTAAACAAATAAACAAAAACAAAATGCAAGGCACACTCTTGTGAATTTATCTGTCAGAGTATGGTCCAAAAAATTTTGCGTGCTACTTTGCATAACTGATAAACTCCATCAAAATCAGGAGATTACAGAAAGTATAGATTAAATGTCCAAAGAAAGTACTTCCCAATTCTCCAGTTTATTTTTTAATCTCGGCAAGATTACAAATAAATAAATATATAAATAAGTAGTACCTAATGACACCGAAGCAGTTTATGTAACAATATTCAAAATAGAACACCTTATAAGATGACAAAAAAAAAAGGTTTGCAATTCTGTAACACTGTGTATGCTGCAGCTCTGTATGTAAACGCACCCCACATTTCCACATGTTGGGAGTTCACACACCTGAATTCACTCTATCCACTATTTTTCTCAAAGCCACTTTGGAAACCCCTTTCCTGTATTATAAGTATCATAGTGTCAAAACTTATGTGTACATGATCCTCCTGTCCATTCAGAAACTGGGAGGTGTGAACCACCATGGTCTGTTGTGGCTTCCCTCTGATGATAATCTGTGTGTTAACTCTCAAGTGCTTTTGTTCCCTTCACATCCTTCAGGGCATGGCAGAACCTAATTGAAATTCCCATAGGTATATTAACTTTATGCAACATCCATATGGCAAAATAAATGCTTCTTTTTTTTCTGTCTGCCCTTACTCCCACATACCAATAATCCACAATACTGTCAGATCTTTGAAATGTTAATGTTCACTGTAAGAAGAGCTGAGCTGAAAGAGAACTGAGCTGAAGTGACAAGGCATTTTGAAGTCTCAAGGGGAAGGGCACTGCAGCCAACACAACACAGGGCAAAGGAAGCCAGGTCCTGATCTGATAGCTTTCTGATCTTATTCTTTAAAGACTTGAGATGTATAGGATACTGTTCTAATCCCAACAAATTTGCAATACTTAATGTGCAAAAATCATGTCTACCTATGAAAGAAACAAGGGGTCAAAGTGGGAGCTGACTTTGGTTGCCTTTCTGACCATTCCTAGTGTGGATGTGACAGGCATCTCTGGCTGCCTCTTCTCTGAGCAGGACCTGCTGCACTGACTTGACTAATCACACTCCCAACTCCCAGTCTTTGCTAGTGAGTCACCACAACCCTCGAATCACACATGTGTGCATGGTTGCCAGGCTGCAGGGATTCAAAATCTTTTCTAAAGCTAATGACATAAGGCCATGAGATTTAAGCTGCCCTATTGCTAGTATGAAAGAGAAGGGTCTTCATAAACCCCTGTATAAATTGGTCAGAAATAAATTCAAGGTTTTTTCTATGCAATGGTGACTATGTAATATTGATTTATATTCACCTTTAGATCTGTATTCAAAGGAAAGAAAGAGTGCCTAGGAAAAATATAATCCAAACGAGGGAATGTACAAAAGTGTTAGATACATGTTGTACCATCAGGAGATATCACTAAGGCATGAAAAATGCTGCCTTAACAATGTTAATCCTAGGCCGGGCAGTGGTGGCACACGCCTTTAATCCCAGCACTTAGGAGGCAGAGGCAGGTTGGATTTCTGAGTTCGAAGCCAGCCTGGTCTACAGAGTGAGTTCCAGGACAGCCAGGGCTTCACAGAGAAACCCTGTCTCGAAAAACCAAAAAATAAATAAATAAATAAATAAATAAATAAATAAATAAATAAATAAACAAACAAACAAAAACAATGTTAATCCATTAATCAGAATATTTGATTAGGTGTATTTTTAAAATTTTCTAAGTGTTCATGTAAATGAAACCCTCACCATGAACATAATATTTGTTGTTTAATGAAAGCATTTTTTATCATTACGTGATGAATTTTTCCTCATCTTTTGAAAAATTATTTCTATGAAATATTTGTTTATTTGATTAGACAGGATCTTACTCATTATAATATACTGTACTGTAAACTCACTTTTTAGACTGGACTGGCTTTGAACTCAGAGATTTATCAGCTTCTGCCTCTTAAGTGCTAGATGTAAAGGCACATACCACAACTGTTAGCTAGATTTCATTAATTTTAATCATGTTTTTATATTTATTTCTCTGTCTCTATTTCTGCCTCTATCACTCAGTCTCTCTCTGTCTCTTCCCTCCTCTCTCTGTGGGTATGTGTGAGCATATGTGTAAAGGTATGTAAGTGCCAAAGGCTGTATATGTCTCCAGGTCTGCAGTTACATGTAGTATTAATATTCATGACATGAGTTCTGGGAAATGCTCTCGAAGAGCAATATAGTTTTTACAAGGAGAAGCATCACTCAGGCTCTTCTATGCAACTATCAGTCTTGGTGATTTAGAAGCCTGCTGAATATGAAAATGAAAGTGCAAACAAAAATGTAGAAAGCCTCCTGATTTTAAATTTTCGTACAGTCAATTATTTTCCAATAAATGTAAATATGATATTGATTTAGTGATATTCTTTTCTGCAAGTCAAAATCTACGTGGGAAAGTGAAAAGAATAAGGAATTACTATAGGTACTTTGAATTTGGACAATCTGCACTGTGCCCTATAAAATCATGGAAGGGAAATAATCTGCAAAAATAAAGTTGGTTCTGAATGCATATGGAAGCACCCTGCTTCCTCCCCTATGGCAGAACTTTCAGAAGCTATCCCTGTGTGGCTAAATTTGCTACAAAGTAGGAATGCACTGATAAGTATGGTAATATATCAATTCATGCCATACTGAGAAAAGGAGATGGCCACCCTTAAGCATGCTGTGCTACTGCAGATCAGTCTCTCTGAAGGTTCTGCCAGTGCTGAAGGAGTTCAAAGCTTGCTGAAAAGATACTTCTGCCATCTTGAATTTTAAAGATACCTTTCAAATATTGATTCCGATTAGGAGCAAAACCAGTTAACCTACAATGCTGTAGTGTTGTATTTGTCAAAATTGTCAGAGGATGCCTAGCAGCAAGTACCCAATAAGACATACTGATTCATTATTTTTAAAGACTATGTTTGCATCAATATCACTTTCTTGCCAGGAAGTTGCTTTGTAAAATATACTGGTTTTAAACATTAAGCATTCTATCTTCATCTTCCACCTAGCGGGTTGAGGTTAAAGTCTTTTATATCATTGCTATCCTGTTTTCCAGATTTTATACAATAAACACAAAAGTCAAGGATTATATAAGTTTATGTTCAATAAAAAGGTCACCCAATTCCAAAAAAATCTCAGAATTTCCACACAACTCCAAACAGGTACATAGTATGCTCAGGAAAAAAAAAATTCAATCCTTCTGCTGTTATTCTAGACAGAGGAAGATGGTCAAATTCCTGGGATTAGCCTGGCCTTGAAATCACAGTACATCTAATCTAGTGCATTTCCAATGGACTATGTATTGATTTCTTTCCTTAGCCAACCAACAGAGTTCTCTTGTAAAAAAATTGCAACCTCCAGCATGAAATCCAGAATATCTACTGAATTAGTATATATTAATTAAACAGCAGGCTCTAGTTTATTGTCTTTTTCAACAGTATTTACTTCCTTCAAACCAGCCTCATACCTGTTCTCCAACCTACCCTTTACAAGAATTAGGAAACACCAGACTTTAGTAGAGAGCAAAATAAAATTTCTCATGAGTGAAATCTATATCCCTCATGTGTATGAGGTTACAGGGAATTGAGTCTTTTGTTAGTATATAAACAAGTATTCTTTGTTATGGAATATTCCTAGGACCTTCTACACTGCCTTACTTAGCATCTTCTTCAGGGAGCACATTGCTGCTTCCAAAGACAAAGCAGGATTAATTTCCTCAGACAAAATTTGAGAGACCCATATAGCAGGGCTTCATGTATAGTCAGGCATTCTTCTGTCAAATAAACATACTATTAAAATCAAAGATAAATGTACTTGTGACATTGCCCAAAGTCTGAAGTTATAGGATGACTAGATGTCCCAAAAACTTCATCAGTTTTGCTGGCAGAGTTTTTTTTTTAAAGTAGACTTTATTTCCTTTAAGAGTATGCCAATTGAAAGACAGATATTTAAAAAGACTATTTGATTAGTTGTTACTCTGTGTTAATGTTTTAATATATGTCTATGGAACACATGTCTGCAGGGCTGAAGAGGCCAGGAGAGTGATGTCAGTTCCCATCACTGGCATCACAGATCATGGTTAGCAGACATATAGGTGATATTAATTGAACAGTTTCTCTGGAAGAGTAGTCAATACTCTTAACTGCTAAGGAATCCCTTAGGGAAAGAGAGGTTTTTAAATCACAATATAAAGTATTAATATTAAACCTTGGCCCTTTTTAAGATGTAAGATAAATATTTTGAAAGCTGCTATCTCCTTCAGAGGATTTTGAAGACTAAACAATTTTGTCCACAAGTTGAGAGTTGACTGCAAGAGCCCATAGATAGGTAATATTTCTACTTAGAGAAAAGAAAGCATTTTATTCATCAGATGACAATAGTTTATACAACTATGTCCTACAATTGTTGGTTCTAGGAGGAAATTACAGAAAGCAAAAAGAATGACATACTATTCAGACAGAAATGTTAACATGAATTATAGAACATTTTTACTCAATTTGTATCACCCCATGTTATGAGGACTGAGACATAATTCTTTCCCTTGTCTCCAGAATTCCCGTCTCTTAAGACTGCCTACAGATCTCAGAATACTTTATCGCCTGTGTCAGAAATTCCAGTGAAAAGAAATTTTCAAGGAAGTTGACATTTAATTTTATTTTGGCATGATGAATTTGAGAATCAGAATAAAAAGTATTACTTTAGGTAAAACTCACATTTGATGGTAGAATTCATGAAAAATATTAGGGTTGCTTATTAGAAAGGGAAGATATGTTTGAAAAGGGAAGATCTTCTTTTGAAAATAATTGAATTATTGGAATGACACTATTAAACATAAGTAGAGCATTTGACAAAACAGGTAAAAAACTCTAGAGATAGATCCCTGAAAGTATAAGGGGAAATAGTCACAACAGAAAGAAGAACAGCAACAACAACAATACACTTAAATGTCCTAAAAATGACATCGTTCCTTTCCTCAATCAAATTTCTTCCAGGATGCCGAATCTTTTATGTAGAATATATGTACCTTTTCACATAAAATTCTATTCTAATATAAAGCATTTTTCTATGAGGAAGAATCCACCTGTCTGCATATCTGAATGTTTCTCATCCCTCCTCTTTTCAAGATGATTACTTCTCACTCTGATCCTTCTTGAGCCACTCTTCCTCAGTACTTAATCATTTTCCATTCACTGGTCCTTCACTTGCTCTTTGCCTTTAAATGAGTTGCCAAGATTCTATGTTGTACTCTGATATAACCAAAATGTCTTCACAAGAAGACTATGTTGAATTTCTTTTGATATAACAAACTTCTTTACTGACAGTCTAAAAAGAGGGATGGATATTAAAAACAAAACAACACACAACATTTCTTAAAGTAACTGAGACCATCACCCATACTTTGCAATTGGCATAATACTTGACAAAAAAATTGTGTGGCACTGAAGTAAGTATCTCCTATAAAACATTGTCTTGCACTTCTGTGTTTAGATATGTATTGGCAGATATATTGAAGAACTGCAGAATTCAAAGCATGTCCTATGTTAGAGAACCACATTCCATTTAAGGAATCACATCTAAATTTACGTTAAAAAACAGCTTGCCAATTTCCTGAAAATCCCATGAAAAATTTTCATTTTGTAACTATGTGAACCGACTCATGATTCCTGTAATCCCTGAATTAAAGCTGAACACTTACTTATTTACAAAAGCAAATCTTTCTTTTGGGCACATTTGTTAATATATATCTGAAGAAAATAAGATTAATAAAAAAAAAAGGCTGGGCTTGTCCTATCAGTAATAATTGTAAATTCATGATTCAATCGATGACACCCTGAACTTAAAATGGGAAAAGCAAACCACCATGTTGTGTTCCTTCAACCACTGTAACTTAATGAAGGTCAGTGTCACTTCTCTTCTTGAGGCTAGGGGAAGTTGAAACCAAAAGGAACTTTGGTCCTTGTAGTTTCACCACATTTTCTTTTGCCAGAGGCCTGAAGTCTGGGGGTGGGGGCGGGGGTGGGGTGAAGGCATTGCACTGTGTAGCAGCGCTTTTAAGACTTACTTCCTGTAGCCTGTCTACTGACCAAGAGGAACATGAGGGACATGCTGCTTTATGATCCTAGTTGTTGTTGAGGGTACTTAAAGGAAAAGGACATTCCTAGCTTTAATGGTTTATACTCATTGGTGTTGTCTAGAAAGCATCTTTTTCCAATTGCTGTGTTTCTAAATCCACTCATCAGAATAGTCTAGGAATGAGATTTAAAAATAATTGTTAACAAGGAAACATACCATCCATCCTAAGGCACCCTTTCAATTACTTCATCCAGAAGCAATTAAATTGCTGATGGTTTCTTTGCCTAGCCTTGATGAGAAGTTTTCGTCCTAAGCTAACTGTAGCTTTTTATGCTAAGGTCAGTTGTTTGGCTAACACATCCTTGGAAAAACAGCTTTGTTTTTTTTTTTTTGTTTGTTTGTTTTTGGTTTTTGGTTTTTTAAATGGGAATAATAGGATGAGTGGATCAGGATTAGAAGAAAGATATTGGGGAGACCTGTGTGGAGTGGTTTAAGGGAAATGAGATGTAACAAGGAGAAAATAAACAAAGATGAAAAATGATAGAAAATCTTAAATGTAAGACAACAGAAATTGAATATGATTAATACTGAAGAACAAGAATTAAAAATTTTGGATCAAGGCCATGCTTCATGTAAGTATATATGAGAGGGAAAAGACACATTAGAAACAGAATTGTGGTTATTCTAGGAAAGGCTTGTCTTATCAGTTGGTAGAAAGTTACAAAGCAGAGTTCAACATCAACAAACTAGGTAAATAGACCTTTTTAAGTAGTGGGTTTCAGTGTTATGCCCAAGTTGCAGAGAACTCAAAAGACCACACTGTTACCAATTCCTATGTAAATACATAAGGGTGTTTATTATGAGCTCTGGATCAAGGTTTCCCATCATCCCTGTTGCAGCATGTCAGAGTAAGAGCTGCACAGTCAAGGGTTCCAGGTTTTTTGTAGTGGTTATAGTGATCTTGGAATTTCCCTATGGATCAGCAAGTTTTAAAACTGTATTTCTAGCATGCTGTTCAGAAAGGAAACATGGGGACAAAGCTACCTGATGAACAGGATATATAAGTTACCTATTCTCTGCAGGATGTCTTAAGATGTACCTTTACTCTGCTATTGTAGCCTGAGTGACTTTTGCTAAGGGGGGGGGCGGGTTTCCATAGGATGTTTGCTCAGGTGGACTTTGTTATTTTCTTCCTAGGTTTGGAGTTTAGCCCCTGGTCTCTCACAAAATGGGATTTCTTAAAAAAAAAAAAAAAAACAAATAAAAAAAAACACAGTAAGTTGGGCCTTACAACCATGTGATGATTTTGATAAGCAATCATCCTAAAAGGAGTGGTTGATTTAAGGAGGAAAGTTTTGTCCTACATGCAAAAGAAACCTAGGGCAGGATGGGCTTGTTTTCTTGCTGAATTCTGAGTTCTGCCTACATTCTGAAGCAAAAAAAGATTCACCTACTGGCACAACTGCTTCTGATCATTCATAAGGATCCCTAACCCCCAGCACACCCCTGTACAGTTAGTTGCTCAGCTCTAAAGGAAAATAGCACATTTCCTGGGTCAGTGCAGAAGTGCTAATGACCATCACTGACAGAGGTATCTGCAACTACTGTTGCCGGAAGTATTGCCCCCTCCATGGTGGCTGAAGAAAATGAATGTGACAACTCTCACAGTGAAGGGATATTTTAAAGAGCAACCAGCTTCATCACCTTGACTAATAAGCCGTCTTTGTTATATAAATTGTAGTGCAACTGAAATGAAAAGTATGTGGAAGACAATGTACCTATACAGAATGAAGTATAAATATCATATACATAATAGTCTAATAAATCAATTTCACCTTTATTCTGCATGTTTTATGTACTCATGCCAAGTATTTCTCTCCATCCATTTTTTAAGTCACCCTCACAGGTATCTCCTTGATCTTTAACTGTGGTGTTAATTTGTGTATAATGTGATTTGCCAGCTAACAGGCTCTTGCATTATCCTTTCTATGTCTCTGAAGGAGAGCATACCTTAGATGTCCCCTATATAGGATTTGCCTTTGAGATGACTGTTTAAATCATGTGTTGAAAACAGCACAGTCATTTCATATTCTTTATCCCTCTGCATTCTACTAAGAACTTTTTGTAGGAGTTTCCATCAATCTTCCTGTTCTGTCAAAAACTACATGGCACTGTGAGTACTGAGGAAATCATCCCAAGCATTACTTGACTTGTGGTTTTAAGGGCAAGAATGCATTCTTTGTCTGAGATCTAGGAGGACTAAAGAGAGTTTCTGCCCTGAAAATAAAGTTTTATGGCAATTTATTTGCTGTAGGCTCTTTAATATCAGTATCATGTTTTTAAAAAAAAATTCCCCTATCAAAAATCTGCCCATGATGCTTAGAGCTTCATAGTTTCTCCTTCCTAACTTATGAACTAGATGTTTCTTAAATTCATTAACAAATTTGTATTCATCAGCTGCCTGGCCTCTTTTATGGTGATTGAATAACAAAATTGTGTACACACACACACATACACACACACACACACACACACACACACAAAGTGAACTTGCTTTGTACCCTCCTCTGAAGTATGTCTCAAAGGTTTTGGGTGACTTACTTGCTATGCTTTCTCCCTGAATACTAATCCTTTCATTGTCCTCAGTACTTCTAATTTCCATGGCTTTTCCCACTTACCTTTTTTGTATTCAGATATAAATCCCTTCTTCTAATGACCCATACTTGACCATTCAAATGCTGGTTTCCCTGATTTCAGGTAGAACTGAGAGTTTTATCTCTTCATCAGTAGGCTGCTAGCAGATTACTGGCTTCCAGGCAGCTAGGATGAGGTTTTTAAAGACCACACCCACAGTGGCACACTTACTCCAACAAGGCACACCTTCTAATAGTGCCATTCCTTGGGTCAAGCTTTCTTAAAAGGTGATAGTAAAGGTTTTAATGCTATGAACAGACACCATGACCAATGCAAGCATTTTTTTTTTTTTTTTTGTTTTTTGTTTTTTTCGAGACAGGGTTTCTCTGTGTAGTTCTGTCGGTCCTGGAACTCACTCCGTAGACCAGGCTGGCCTCGAACTCGGAAATCCGCTTGCCTCTGCCTCCCGAGTGCAAGTATTTTTTAAAAATTATTATTATTATTTAATCTTTTTTTGCAGTAGAGTCTTTATGCCCCTCCCAGTCTGCCCTCTGACCTTTCCTAATCCCATACCTCCTCTACTTGTCTCCAAGAGGATGTCACCACTCCACCAGGCCTCAAATCACTTGAGGGTTAGGTGCAACTTCTCTGAGTCCAACCTGGCAGTCCTTTGCTGTATATGTGTTGAGGGCCTCATATCAGCTGGTGCAGGCTGACTGGTTGGTTGATCAGTGTCTGAGCGATCTTGGGGGTCCTGGTTAGTTGTGACTGCTGGTCTTCCTATAGGTTTGCCCTCCTCCTCAGCTTCTTCCAGCTTTCCCCTAATTCAACCACAGGGATCACCAGCTTCTGTCCACTGATTGGGTGTAAATATCTGCATCTGACTCTTTCATTTGCTTGTTGGGTCTTTTAGAGAGCAGTCATGATAGGCTCCTGTTTGTAAGCACACCATAGCATCAGTAATAGTTTTAAGCCTTGTGGCCTCCCATTGTTCTGGATCTCAATTTGGGTCTGACATTGGACCTCCTTTTCCTCAGGCTCTTCTCTGTTTTTGTCCCTGCAGTTCTTTCAGACAGGAACAATTCTGGGTCAGAGTTTTTGACTCTGGGATGGCCACCCTATCACTCTCTTGATGCCCTGTCTTTCTGCTGGAGGTGGGCTCTACATGTTCCCTCTCCCCACTGTAGGGCATTTCATCTAAGGTCCCTCCCTTTCAGTGCCCTGGCCTGTGGGGAATTCAGCGTGGTCCTAGGGAAAGGGGACTGATGGATGAAAGAACGAGACAAGAAACATGGGGTACCTGGGAGCAAGACAGAGTCCCTCCGTTCAAGCTCCGAAGTTTATTTTGGAACAGCAGCTTAAGAATACAGGAGCTCAAAAAACCAAAACCAAACCAAACCAAACCAAACCAAACCAAACCAAACCAAAACAAAACAAAACAAAACAAAAAAAGAATACAGGAGATCAGTGGTTGTGCAATGTAGAGATAGTTCTAATAAAAAGATATATTATTTATTGTGCCCCCATACAAACAGAAAAGAAGCACAACATGTATAGGTACTATCAGAAGAGTTTTGAAAGCTACATAGCATTTATTTATTTGTTCATTGATCCGTGTATGTGTAGGCTCCAGTACATACAGTGATATGTGTGCAAATATCAGCGGACATCTCAAGATGATTGGTTCTCTTGTTATATCACATGAACCCCAGGAATTGAACTCAGATCATTATAGACGCTAGCTACATGCTTCATTCTTTAATCAACTCTCTGGTCAAGTTCTGTTGTTTTGGAGGTAAGATCTTATCTTGGTGTTTTACTCTGGTGTATATGCAGAGTGACTTAGAAAACTATGCTTTTGATTTAGGCAAGCGACAGAAGTGAGTTATTCACCAGGCCTAGCGATGCTGTTTGGTGTATTTGATAGGCTGCCATGACTGAATCACCGTGTAAACACTTGAGATCCGGGAGCAAGGCCCTGACTTCATTTGCAGGTTACTAAAGACTG
>CM052703.1:128586927-128619340 GCA_028551405.1 Uromys caudimaculatus | reverse complement strand
ATAGTTTTATGCATTTCCTTTGTCTGTTTGATTGTGTTTTCTTGAAATTCTGCCTGTTTGATTGAGTTTTCCTGTAATTCTTTAATGGATTTTTGTATTTCCTCTTGAAAGGCTTCTAGTTCTTTATCTCTGTTCTCTTGTATATCTTTAAGGGTGTTATTCATTTCTTTCTTCACATCTTCTATCATCATCATGAGAAATGATTTTAAATCTGAGACTTGGTTTTCTGGTGTGTTGTGGTATCCAGGGCTTGCTGTGGTGGGAGAGCTGGGTTCTGATGGTGCCAAGTACTCTTGGTTTCTGTTCCTTATGTTCTTACCCTTGCCTTTTGCCATCTTGTTAACTCTGATGTTAGCTGATCTTATTCTGTCAGGTTGTGTCTGCCCCTCCTGCAGGCCTCTGTGTCAATACTACTTGAAGATCAGCTCTCTCTGAGAGGTGTTTGGGTTTGGAGAGCTGTGGCACAGGGTCAGTTCTGGGGTCCAGAAAGAAATCAGAAGGATCTTGTCCCCAGCTGTCCCTTGGTTCCTATGTCCTGATGGCTCTGCAAGGGTCCCTCTTGATCCAGTGAGTTTGAACAGAATTGGTGGTTTTGCCTGTGCTTAAAGGTTTGTCAGCACTCCTGGGATACCCACTCTCTCCTGGAGCCCTGTGGCCCAGGCTGAGGTCCCCAGGCACAGACCCCTGGTAGCCCAGGCACAGGTCTCCCCCCACTGATGGAACCGGAAGTTACAGGGGTTTCCTGTTCCTGATTCTCCTCAGGCCCTGTATCCCGCTGGATCTGGGTGGGCCTGGGTGAGAGGTGTTGCTCCCCCTAACCCCACTCGTGGCTTTTCCAAGCTCCTGGGAGGGTAGCTTTCTCCTGGCGCTCATTGGTTATGGACTTCTGGTGGCCCAGGCAGAGGTCTCCACCCACAGATGGAAACCCGAAGGTTCTGAAAATACAGTTTTTTTTGTTTTGTTTTGTTTTGTTTTGTTTTGTTTTTTTAAGACAGAGGGACATATGGACAGACAACATTTATCTTCAAAGAATATTTTGATAATACTCACAATGTTAATACTCTTTTCTGCAGGAAGTACATAAATATAGCATACAGTATTTTCACAACCACCAGTAGTAAAAGAAGTTATTGTGTAGAAAGAAAACAAGAAGTTGTATAGGAGAAGCTTTTAAGGAAGAAAATGAGAAGTTTGAAGGGGAAAATGACTTAATTATGGTATAATCTCCAAATAAAAGAAAAAGTAAATTGTGAAAGAGGGTTTCTAGAGGCGTTGTCAGTAAGATGACTCAGAAGCAAATATCTTCTGCATAGGCTTACCTCCCTAAATTCATCCCCCCCCCCAAAAAAAAGGAAGACAAGTATCTTAGCCAGGGTTTCTTTTCCTGCACAAACATCATGACCAAGTTGGGGAGGAAAGGGTTTATTGAGCTTACACTCCATGCTGCTGTTCATCATGAAAGGGAGTCAGGACTAGAACTCAAGCAGGTTAAGGAGCAGGAGCTGATGCAGAGGCCATGGAGGAATGCTGCTTACTGTCTTGCTTGCTCCTCCTGGCTTGCTCAGCCTGCTTTCTTATAGAACCCAAGACTACCAGCCCACAGATGGTACCACTCACAAGGGGCCCTCCCCCTTGATCACTAATTGAGAAGATGCCTTACCTCTGGATCTCATGGAGGCATTTTCTCAACTGAAAGTCCTTTCTCTGTGATAACTTCAGCTTGTGTCAAGTTGAGATACAAAACTAGCCAGTGCAGTAGGCTTCTTACATATCAGAGATCATGTTGAGATAGGTCCTGAAGACATAAACAAGTAAATAAAAACTAGCAAAATGTATTATTACCCTACTTGTCTTTTCACCTAACTGTACCTAGGACTTCCTGAGAATTAACATTATTCAGACAACCAATGAAGATCCAGGCATGTTTTTAGCTAACCATATTCAGTATACTTGATCACCTGGGCTCAAATATTTGAAGGATTACCTTCTCTCTCTGGGAATCTGTGAAGGAAAGTAGTAACAATTAATTCTTATGATTCTGTTTATTGATTAAGCAGAGAAAGAATATACATATATATGTATATATTCTCTATGAATATATATTAGTATATATGCATACACATACACACACACACACATACACACCCATTTTTTAGACCTATACTCACAAATACACACAACACACAAATATATGTAGAGATAAAGATAAACAAATGATAGATAGGTAGGTAGATAGATAGATAGATAGATGATAGATAGATAGATAGATAGATAGATAGATAGATAGATAGACAGAGAGAGAAATGAGAAGGAGAGTGAGAGTTTTGTTTAAACCTGTCAAAGTGCATGAGTATGAAGCTAAGAACAATTTGTGTCACTAGATTCTTGGTAGATTCTGGAAATTGGATTAAGAGTCTCAAAATTGGCAATTTACTGTTGAGTCAATGTCACATTTCATAATTAAATTATCAATAAGGTATAAGTACTTTTTGCAGTGGATAGCACCACTCAACACACACACACACACCACTCACAAATTGTCAAGGTGTCAGGAAAAAGAGATTGGAAAGTATTCAGTCATAATGAGAACACTGTAGTGCAGGCCCACTTGCAAAGGCTTAGAAATCATCATGGAAGAGAAAGCAGAGAAATAGTTAATGATCCAGAGACAATTATTGACAATTTTTAAAAATTTCTCTACCCATCAAGATATTTTCACATATGAAATTATGACAGCTATGACAAAGTGCACAGAATGTAAGCAACCACTAGACAGGAAAAAAAAATGCTGCAATGATGCGAAATGATCACAAAGCACCACCACTAACTGAAAGGCTATAGGTAATTGATGATTGCCAGAAGACTGAGAGGTAGTTTTTTATAAGTGTGTGTTCTCCAGAAGCTAGATTAGATGCTAGTCGATGGCTACTTATCTAAGAAAAATAGCCAACAATAATGGTATGGCTTCAGTGACAGGAGATACATCTAACCTTGGAGAGACTTGAGACCACAGAGAGTGGGAAGGCATAGCAGGGTGGGATGGGAAGTATGGGAACATCCTCTTAGAGACAGGAGAGGAATAATTGGAGGGCAAACTGGGAGGAGAACAATGACTAGACTGTAGAAGACTTAAGTATTTAATTTAATTAAAAATAATGAAAAATCAAAAAAAAGAGCCGATTATGGTGATGAATCCTATAATCTCAGAACTCAGAAGGGAGAAAAGTAGTTTTCTGTAAGAGTGTGTTATTCAGAAGGTGGATTAGATGCTAGTAGATGGCTACCCTACTAAGAACAATAACCAACAATAATTGACATAGATGGACATTAGAAAATGAGCTAAGTATGGTGATGAATGCCCTTAATCCCAAACTCAGGAGGCAGAGACATGTAGATCTCTATGTGTTTTCTACTAGCCTGATGTATATGTTGAATTGAAAATAGCCTTGGCTATAGAGAGACCTTGTCTCAAAAAGTCAATGTAAATAAATAAATATAAAAAAATGAAGAAACAATGATAGATGACTAGGGAATGGGTGTGGTTTCAGAGGAATTGGTTAAAAGAGACAGACTTGGTCAAAATTTAGTGTATGAAATTCTTATGTAGTTAATTAAAAGTATGTGTGTTATATACACCATTTTATTTATGAATATTGCTTGTGTACTATGTAGGAATGTGTGAGTTTGTCACAATTTCCATATTCAGATCAGAGAACAACAATGTGGAGTGAGATAATTTCTTCTACAATTACATGAGTCTGTACCAACTGAGCTGGTCAAGCTTACACTTACAGACTGAACCTTCTTACTTGTGCCAAACATAGATCTCTTAAAATTGATATTACATGGTTTGGTGTGGTGATGCATTATGAGAGAGAGAGAGAGAGAGAGAGAGAGAGAGAGAGAGAGAGAGAGAGAGAGAAAGAGAGGAGAACATTCCTTGAAACTTGAATTATTTTTATGACTGGAATTTTATAGTAGGCATTTGTTAATATGATGAGTGATGGACATTCAAGCAACAAGTCTTATATTAGCATGAGTTTGTTGGACATTAAAGAACATTACATTGGTTTCTACACTAAGGATAAAGTGACATTTAAACAATAGAAATAAATAAAAATATCTTTCAACACAAATGTAACAGCTAAGGAGAAAGAAGTAGAATAAAATAGGAAAGCATCTGATGATTCCCACAGTGACATTGTCTTCGGTCTTTTTAAGTAAATGTTTTTGTTAACATGGTAAATAAACTGATGAACCTGTTTGAAAATATCTTGAAATTTTAAATGCACCCCATTAACAAGTAAACAAGATACATGGACAGAAGAGTACATCCTTACATCTGTCGTAGTATAGATAGGACAGTGTCAACCACCTTGGCAGCTGGCTGGTCTTGAACTCAGAGAACAGCATCTGCTGCTCATTTCCAATACGCAATTTTATGACATTTTACTACAAACCAATAATATAAATTATTAGCTTTTTGAGGAACTGTACCATCTACTACATTAAATTTTGGCTCTCTTTTCAGTGAACTTATGTTTATAAATTCATCTGGTTCTAGTTTACTACCCTTTTCAGTAACATTTTATTTGCTTAAAATTCAGTGTCATCTCTATTCCCAAGACCTCTCCTTAAATGAAGTAGGAAACTCCAGACCTTCAATTAGAGCATAATGCAACTCCTCTAGAATCAAACCTGTCTACCTCATGTATATCGTCTTATGAGGAATTGAGTATTTTTACTGATCTAGAAATGAGAACCGTCACCACTGCATTACTTAGCATCTTCTTCATGCAACATCATTGCCCCTTTCAATGCTAGAGCTTGATTATTTTTGTCAGGAAAAATTGGAAAGACCAATACCACAGGGGTAATGGGTGGCACATGTACAATCAGGAATTCTCTTTTATCATACAGATATGATACTATAAAAATACATTGACATATTTGTGACTACCTACAATGAGAGAATTTATTGAATGGTAATACATTTAAATTTTTATCAGTTTTTTTTTCTTGTAAGGAATTTTTCCTAGTAGACCCAATTTCCTTTAACAACAGGCCATTTATATAGAAACTTTATTTGTTTCAAATTTTATTTTTTTAAGTTTAAGTGTTTTTGTATTAATGGTTGTCTGTCTGACTGTATGTATGTCTGTGCAGCACATGTACATAGAACCTGATGATATCAGAAAAATTCATCAGATTTTCTGGGAATGGAATCACAGATTTACAAAAACAGTCATGTGTATTCTGGGAATTGAACACAGTTGTTTTGAAAGAGCACTCAGTGCTCTTAATTACTGAACCACCATTCAGGGCACAATACAGATTTTAAAAATACTAATCTTAATTACTTGTATTTACATTCCATCTCAGTGTGGTCTGTTTTTGAGCAAGATAAACATTTTAAGAACCTCTATTGTCTTCAAAGGATGTTGGAAACTAAACATCTGAGTCTACAAATGGGGGAAGAGTGCAAAAGATCAGTGATATGTAATATTTCTTCTTGGATCAGAGAAGTAATTTTACCATCTGGTGACACAAAGTATAAAAGCTGATGACAAGCACTAAGTTATCCAAGGCTTATCTCTAGGTGGGAATTACTGACAATATAAAGAAAAACATCAAAAAGAATTACTGAAAAATTTCTCACAATATTGTGAGAATATCTAAATCTCTCTCCTTGTCCATAAGCTGTGTTATTATTTGTAGACAATATGAATGTAAGTACAGTAAATAAATATAGATATTGAACTGTCAACCCAGGTTATGTGAACTGGGACATTTTTCATTTCCAGGCTCTATAATCCTCCTGTTTCCTAAGCCTGTCCACTGATTAAATCATAGCCTGATATGTCCCCATCTCTAGAGCACCAGTTTCATAAATTCTAGTGACAGGGAATGTTCTAGGAATTTTGACATTTAATGCCAATTTTTGTTATGCTGAAATTGAGAATCAGAGAAAAATATATCAAATTGGACAAAACTTACATTGTATTTTTGAAGTACTGAAAAATATTATCATTCATTATTGGAAAAAGAACATATAGGTGGAAAGGTACACTTTTACTTAAAAAATATAGCCTTAAATTATTAGAATAGAAGTGTTGCTCACCAGTAGATAAATCGCCAAGCTTGTGCAAAGCTTTAGATTTCGATCTGTGGAAGTATAGAAACAAGAAAAAACAAAATTAAACAAAAGACAACAAACAAACAAACACATATCCTAAATATTATTTCTTTTTTTTTTTTTTTTTGGATATGTACTTTATTTACATTTCAAATGTTCTCTCCTTTCCAGGTCTCCCCTTTGGAAACCCCCTATCCAATCCCCCTCCCCTGCCTCAATGAGGGTGCTCCCCTACCCACCCACCCACTCCTGTCTTCCCTCCCTAGCATCCCCCTACACTTGGGCATCTAACATTCACAGACTCAAGAGACTCTCCTCCCACTAATGGCTGACAAGGTCCTCCTCTGCCACATAATGTGGCCAGCATCATGGGTCCCTCCATGTGTATTCTTTGGTTGGTGGTCCATTATCCAGGAGTTCTGGGAACCTGACCAGTTGACACTGTTGCTCCCACCATGGGGTTACAAACGCACCCTCAACTCCTTCAGTCCCTTCTCTAACTCCTCAATCTGAAACCCCATGCTCATTCCAATGGTTGGCTGCGAGCATCTGCCCCTGTATTTGTCAGTCTCTGCCTGAGTCTCTTAGCAGACAGCTTATCACGCTTCCATAAGCAAACATTTCCAAAGATCAACAATAATGTCCAGGTTTGATGACTGTATATAGGATGGATCCCCAGGTGGGGCAGTCTCTGGATGGCCTTTCCTTCAATCTCTGCTGCACACTTTGTCTCCTTAATCTCCTCCTGTGAGTATTTGTTCCCCCTTCTAGAAGCAATGAAGCATCTACATTTTGTCCTTCCTTCTTCTTAGGCTTCATATGGTCTGTGAATTGAATCTTGGGTATTCCAAATTTTGGGCTAATATCCAGTTATCAGTGAGTACATACCGTGTTTGTTCTTTTTGACTGAGTTACCTTGCTCAGGATGATATTTTCAAGTACCATTCATTTGCCTGCAAATTTCATGAAGTCGTTGTTTTTAATAGCTGAGTAGTATTCCACTGTGTAAATGTACCACATTTTCTGTATCCATTCCTCTGTTAAGGGACATCTGGATTGTTTCCAGTTTCTGGCTATTATAAATATGGCTGTTATGAACATAGTGGTGCATGTGTCTTTATTTCATGTTGGAGCATCTTCTGGGTATATTCCCAGGAGTGGTATAGCTGGGTTCTCAGTACTATGTCCATTTTTCTGAGGATCCTCCAAACTGATTTCCAGAGTAGTTGTACCAGCTGGCAATCCCACCAACAATGGAGGGGTGTACCCCCTTTATCCATATCCTTTCCAGCATCTGCTGTCACCTGAGTTTTTGATCTTAGCCATTCTGACTGGTAGGAGGTGGAATCTTGCTGTTGTTTTGATTTGCATTTCCTTGATAACTAAGGATGTTGAACATTTCTTTTATGTGCTTCTCAGCCCTTTGAGTTTCCTCAGTTGAGAATTCTCTGTTTAGCTCTGTTCCCCATTTTTGATAGGGTTATTTGGTTCTCTGGAGTCTATCATCTTGAGTTCTTTGTATATATTGGATATTAGCCCTCTATCAGATGATGGATTGGTAATGATCTTTTCCCAATTTGTTGGTTGCCCTTTTGTCCTATTGACAGTGTCCTTTGCCTTACAGAAGCTTTGCAATTTTATGAGGTCCCATTTGTAGATTCTTGATCTTAGAGCATGAGTCATTGGGGTTCTGTTCAGGAAATGTTAACCTGTGCCCATGTGTTCAAGAATTTCCCCACTTTTTCTTCCATTAGATTCAGTGTATATGGTTTTATGTGGAGATCCTTGATCCACTTAGACTTGAGCTTTGTACAAGGAAATAGGAAGGGATCAATTTACATTCTTCTACATGTAGACCGCCAGTTAAACCAGCACAATTTTGGAAAATGATGTCTTTTTTCCACTGGACAGTTTTAGCTTCTTTGTCAAAGATCAAGTGATTGTAGCTGTGTAAGCCCATTTCTGGGTCTTCAATTCTATTCCATTGATCTATCTGCCTGTCACTGTACCAATAACATGCAGTTTTTATCACTATTTCTCTGTAGTACAGCTTGAGGTCAGGGATACTGATTCCACCAGAAGTTCTTTTATTATTGAGACTAGTTTTTGCTATCCTTGGTTTTTCTTATTCCATGATTTTGAGAATTGCCCTTTCTAACTCAGTGAAGAATTGAGTTGGACTTTTGATGGGATTGCATTAAATCTGTAGATTGCTTTCAGCAACATGGCCATTTTTACTTTATTAATCTTGCCAATCTACGAGCATGGGAGATCTTTTCATCTTCTGATATCCTCCTTGATTTATTTCTTCAGAGCCTTGAAGTTCTTGTCATACAGATCTTTCACTTTTTGGTTAGAGTCACACCAAGATACTCTATATTATTTGTTACTATTGTGAAGGATTTCATTTCCCTAATTTCTTTCTCATCCTATTTATCCTTCAAGTATAAGAAGGCTACTGATTTGGTTGAGTTTGTTTTATATCCAAACACATTGCTCAAGGTTTTTATGAGCTGGAGGAGTTCTCTGGTGGAGGTTTTACGGTCACATAAGTATATGATCGTATCATCTGCAAATGGTGATGTTTTGAATTCTTCCTTTCTAATTTGCATCCCTTTGATCTCCTTCTCTTGCCTAATTGCTCTAGCTACAAATTCAAGTATGATATTTCATAGATAGGGAGAGATGGGCAGCCTTGTCTAGTCCCTGATTTTAGTGGGATTGCTTTAAGTTTCTCTCCATTTAGATTAATGTTGGCTACTGGTTTTGTGTATATTGCTTTTACTATGTTTAGGTATGGGCCTTGAGTTCCTGACCTTTCCAAGACTTTTATCATGAAGGGATGTTGAATTTTGTCAAATGCTTTTTCAGCATTTAATGAGATGATCATGTGTTTTTTTCCTTTTAGTTTGTTTATGTAGTGTATTTCATTGTCGTGTTTCAGGGTATTGAACCATCCCTACATCCCTGGGATGAAGCCTACTTGATTGTGGTTAATGATCATTTTGATGTGCTTTTGGATTCGGTTTGCAAGAAATTTATTGAGTATTTTTGCATTGATATTCTTAAGGGAAATTGGTTTGAAGTTCTTTTTCTTTGTAGGGTCTTTGTGAGGTTTTGGTATCAGTATAACTGTGGCTTCATAGAATGAATTGGGTAGTGTTTCTACTGTTTCTATTTTGTGGAATAGTTTGAAGAGTATTGGTATTAGGTCTTTTTTTGAAGATCTGATAGAATTCTCCACTAAACCCTTCTGGTCCTGGGCTTTTTTTGGTTGGGAGACTTTTAATGCCTGCTTCTATTTCATTAGGGATTATCGGATTGTTTAGATGGTTTATCTGATCCTGACTTAAATTTGGTATTTGATATTTGTCTAGAAAATGTCCATTTCATCCAGATTTTCCAATTTTGTTAAGTGTAGGCTTTTGTAGTAGGTTCTGATAATTTTTGAATTTCCTCTTTTTCTGTTGTTACATCTCCCTTTTCATTTCTGATTTTGATAATTTGGATATTGTATCTGTGTCTTCTGGTTAGTCTGGGTAAGGGTTTATCATCTTGTTGATTTTCTCAAAGAATCAGCTCCTGGTTTTGTTGGTTTGTTATATAGTTCTTTTTGTTTCTATTTGTTTGATTTCAGCCCTGAGTTTGATTATTTACTGCCATCTACTTTTCCTGGGTCTATTAGCTTCTCTTTGTACTAGAGCCTTCAAGTGTGTTACTAAACTGCTATTGTAGGCTTTCTCTAGTTTCTTTTTGGAGGCACTCAGAGTTATGAGTTTTCCTGTTACCTCTGCTTCCCCTGTGTCCTACAAGTTTGGATATGTTGTACCTTCACTTTCATTAAATTCTAGGAAGTCTTTAATTACATTTTTTATTTCTTTCTTGACCAAGTTATCATTGAGTAGAGCGTTGTTCAGCTTCCATGTGTATGTGGGCTTTTTGGTGTTTTCGTTGCTATTGAAGACCAGCCTTAATCAGTAATGATCTGATAGGAGGCATGGGATTATTTCAATATTCTTATATCTGTTGAGGTTTGTTTTGTGACCGATTATATGGTCAGTTTTGGAGAAGGTACCATGAGGTGCTGAGAGGAAGGTATATCCTTTTGATTTAGGATGAAATGTTCTATAGATATCTGTTAAATCCATTTGGTTCATAACCTCTGTTAGTTTCAATGTGTCTGTTTACTTTGTGGTTGCAAGATCAGTCCATTGATGATAATGGGGTGTTGAAGTCTCCTACTATTATTATGTGAGGCGCAATGTATGCTTTAAGCATTAGTAAAGTTTCTTTTATGAATGTGGGTGTCCTTGCATTTGGAGCATAGATGTTCAGAATTGAGAATTCTTCTTGGTAGATTTTTCTTTTGATGAGTATGAAGTGTCCTTCCTTATTCTTTTTTATGACATTTGATTGAAAGTCGATTTTATCCGATATTAGAATGGCTACTCCAGGTTGTTTATTGGGACCATTTGCTTGGAAAATTGTTTTCTAGCCCTTTACTCTGAGGTAGTGTTTGTCTTTGACACTGAGGAGCATTTTTTGTATGCTTCAAAATGCTGGATCCTCTTTATATATCCAGTCTGTTAGTCTATGTCATTTTATTGGGGAATTGAGTCCATTGATGTTAAGAGATATTAAGGAATAGTGATTGTTGCTTCCTGTTTTTTTGATGTTATTTTTATGTTTGTGTGGCTTTCTACTTTTGTGGTTTGTTGAGTGAAGATTACTTTCATGCATTTTCTAGGTTGCAATTTTCCTCCTTGTGTTGGTGTTTTCCATCTATTATCCTTTGTAGGGCTGGGTTTGTGGAAAGATGTTGTGTAAATTTTGCTTTTTCATGGAATACCTTGGTTTCACCATCTATGATAATTGAACATTTTCCTGGGTACAGTAGCCTGGACTGGCATTTGTGTTCTCTTAATGTCTGTATGACATCTGTCCAGGATCTTCTAGCTTTCATTGTCTCTGGTGTGAATTCTAGTGTAATTCTGATTGGTCTGCCTTTGTATGCTACTTGACCTTTTTCCCTTACTGCTTTTAATATTCTTTCTTTGTTTTGTGTATTTGGTGTTTTGACTATTATGTGATGGGAGAAATTTCTTTTCTGGTCCAATCTATTTGGAGTTCTGTAGGCTTTTTGAATGTTTATGTTCATCTCTTTCTTTAGGTTCAGGAAGTTTTCTTCTTTAATTTTGTTGGAAATATTTACTGACCCTTTAAATTCGGAATCTTCACTCTCTTCTATACCTATTATCCTATGGTTTGGTCTTCTCATTGTGTCCTGGATTTCCTGGATATTTGGGTTATGAGTTTTTGCATTTTGAATTTTCTTTGATTGTTGTGTCAATATTTTCTCTGGTATCTTCTGCACATGAGATTCTCTCTTCTATCTCTTGTATTCTCTTGGTGATGCTTGCATCTATGATTTCTTATCTCTTTCCTAGGTTTTCTAACTCCAGGGTTATCTCCCTTTGTGATTTCTTTATTGTTTCTATTTCTGATTTTAGATCCTGGATGGTTTTGTTCATATCCTTTGCCTGTTTGATTGTGTTTTCCTGTAATTCTGCCTGTTTGATTGTCTTTTCCTATAACACTTTAAGGGATTTTTGTGTTTCCTCTTTAAGGGCTTCTAGCTTTTTACCTGTGTTCTCTCATATTTATTTAAGGCAGTTATTTATTTCCTTCTTAAAATCTTCTATCATCATCATGAGATGTGATTTTTTAGTCTGAGTCTTGCTTTTCTGGTGTGTTGGGTTATCCACAGCTCACTGTGGTGGGAGAACTAGGTTCTGATGATGCCAAGTTGCCTTGGTTTTTGTTCCTTATGCTCTTGCACTTGCCTTTCGACATCTGGTTATCTCTAGTGTTAGCTGTTCTTGCTCTCTCTACTGTGGTTTTTCCCTCCTACAAGCCTCTATATCAGTACTCCTTGGAGACCAGGTCTCTCCGAGAGGAATTTGGGTTTGGAGAGCTATGGTACAGGGTCAGGTCTGGGGTGCAGACAGAAACCAGAAGGATCCTGTCCCAAGCTGTTCCTTGGTTCCTGTGCCCTGATGGCTCTTCCAGGGTCCCTCTTGATCCAGGAATTTGAACAGAAGTAGAGATCCTGCCTGTGCTCGAAGTTGTGTTGGCACTCCCGGGAGACAAGCTCTCTTGGCACTATTTGATAATGGAGCCTTGTGTCACAAGATCAGCTTCCCAACCGCAGAAGGAAACTGGAAGGCCAACCCTCAGTCCCTGTGTCCTGAGGGTTCTGTTTGGGTCCCTTTGAGCAGAGGTGCTGGTCCTACCTCCACTCAGAGGCTTGTCCACACTTCTGGGTAGCTAGCTTTCTCCTGGCACTATTTAGCTATGGAGCACAGTGGCACCAGCTGAGGTCCCTAGCCACAGATGGAAACCAAAATGCTCTTGTCCCTTGCTGCTCCTTGGTCCCTGTGTCCTTAGGGTTCAGGGCGGGTCCTGCTGAGCAGAGGTGCTGACATTACCCCACTCATAGGCTTGTCCACATTTCTGGGAGGCTAGATTTTTCCCTGCACTATTTGGGTATGGGGCCGTGTGGCACAGGCCACAGGTGTAAACTGGAAGGCTCCTGTCCCTGGCTGCTCCTTGGTCCTTGCATCCTTAGTGTTCTGGGTGGGTCCCACTGAGCAGTGGTGCTTGTTTTACCTCCACTTACGGGCTTGTCCACACTCATGGGAGGCTAGCTTTCTCCAGGCACTATTTTGGTATGGAGCCCTGTGGCACAGGCTGAGGTTCCCAGCCACAGATGGAAACTGGAAGGCTTCTATCCAATATATGTATAATTTGTACATGAAAATTATATATATATATATATATATATATATATATATATATATATATATATATATATATATATATATATATATATATATCACTCTCATTCTTTCTCTCTCTCTCCTCTCCATAAAGGTTCCTGAGTAAATGTTTATATCTCAGAAAACAAACAGTAGGAGAATAGAGACTTATGGAGGTTTTTCCTTTGACTTTGCATATGTGCTGTTGTTACTTGGGTGTGTGTGATACACACACACAGACACACACACACACACACACACACACACACACATGAATAAGTAATACCATAATGATTTGAATATATTTATTTTAAAATCATATATTTAGTACACATATATAGTTAAATAATATTCAATAACAAAAAAAATGAAATTTGCTGGTAGATAGGTGGAAATGAAAAACAAACAGTAACACTGAGCAATATCAATCCAATCTGAAAAAGACAAATGCTCTCTTTTTCTCAATATAAGGTTCCTTTGTTGGTTTTTTTGTTTTTGTTTTGTTTTTGTTTTGTTTGGTTTTTTGAGACAGGGTTTCTCTGTATAGCCCTAGCAGTCCTGGAACTCACTCTGTAGACCAGTCTGGCCTTGAACTAAGAAATCCACCTGCCTCTGCCTCTCAAGTGCTGGGATTAAAGGCATGCACCACCACTGCCCGGCAATAAGATTCCTTATAAGTTCTTTTGCCTTGTGTGGTTTTATGGAAGCCTTGTGAAAAGATGACACTGGAAACTAGTTATTGGCATAGAGAGGAGTGGGAGTATAATAGTAAGTGAATGTAAAGAGGTATTTGTGGAGGTAGAAGATGTATGTTGATAGTGGTATGGTAGGGTTTGGAAAAATTGGAGTACACAGAAGGTTTAGCCAAAGTGAAATGTACATATAGAAATAATTTGATAAACAAGCTTATCCTATTTAACACAATAGTAAGTAAGAATATTGGAAAATATGTGATATAAAATAATAGTGAAAGAGTAATGGAAGCTAAATATTTAATCAGGAATGTGTTGGGTGAAATAAGTGGGTGGTGTCAATCAAAAGTAAGTATGTATGAAGAATCATTATGATACCTATACATATATATACATATATACATATATCTATATATTTATATTATATATGAAGTACATAAGTACTTTATCAGAGTTATACATTTATTTACATACATAGGTATATAGAATATAAATTTTTGTAATTACAATATGTAATATAATATGTCTTGTAAAACATAATAAAGTATATATACAATTAGAAATATAAAAAAAATAGCTATACTTGATCAGAATGGAGCAATACTTATATAAATATATGTATGCATTGTACATGTAAAATATATATAAAGCTAAATATATGCATATATTTTATGCATATCAAATACATATAAAGTGTACATTATGTATTATATATAAAGTTGTATGTATACATATATATGTATGTATACATATATATAAATCTTCATATTCTAAACAAGTACAGCTATTCTATATTTAGTAGTAATGTATGTAGTTTATTATGAGTTATAATATATATTAAATTGAATATTATTGCAATAAAATTTACATGTTGTACATATATATATACAAGTATGATATCTGAAGTACTTATTATTTTATGTATAATATGTGCATTTACTTTTATGTATACACATATATATTTATGGTAGTTCAAAGAGAAATATCTAATTTAGTGAAAATACTACTTCAAGAAGATATGTTATTAATGAAAATATTAGTGACAAACAAGGTTTAATTCACTGGGAATCGTAAGTTAAATAATCCCAGAAACCATATATAATTATACATATTCAATATGAGTCAATAATATACTTCACCCAAATTAATAATACATTTATAAAAATGTATCTTTATGTAGAAACAAAAAGCCTCAATGCAGAAAAAATTAAATAATAAAAGTTTTTGTATCAGATTTAAATTTAAGCTACACAAGTAAAGTAACAAAAAGTGTATGGTATGACACTACTATGCTATAACTGCTTTAATTAACACTGCTTGAGAAGCAACAACCTTCAGAAACCCTCAGAGTGCTTGGTGGCATGAGTCACCACATGATTCCACTTTAGAAATACCTTAAAATTCTTAAATCCAAACATTTTGAATAAAAAACAAAATAAAATGACAAAAGCAAAGGACATGCCTCAGTGGACCTCTCTGTTCCAGAGCCTACAATAATCTGCAAATGGTCCTCTGTATATATGTTTTAACATTCAAGTTCAGATTTTTTGTTTTTGTTTTTGTTTGTTTGTTTGTTTTTTTATGGCATTACTAAGTGTGTTAACAAGTGGTTCTCTGATTCTTGTGCCTACACCTGTGGAACTTTTCCTACGGTTGGGTTTTCTTCTCCACCCTCAATATGATGGGGTTTAATCTTATTATATTTCATTTTGATATGTTTGGTTTTTAACTCTTGGGTGTGCTTTTCTAGTATGAGACAGAAAGAGAGCTGATATGGAAGGGAGGGTAGGTGGGAAGAAACTGGGACAAGTTGTAAAAGGGAAACTGTAATCATGATATAGTGTATTAAAATTAGATTTCTATAAAACTAAAATACAACACTATTATGAAATGAAAAGCAAAATACAATTCCAATAAGACCTGTAAACAAACAAACAGAAACAAAACAAGGCTTACCCTTTTGAATTTATATTTCAGAGAAAAGCCTCCCAAATATTTGTTCATGCTACTTTGCATATCTTATAAACTTCATCAACATCAGGAGAGTAGAGCATAGAAGAATAGATTAAATGTTCAATAAAAGTATTTCCCAACTCACCAGTTTATTTTTAAATCTTGGCAAGTTTACAAAAATATTAATAAACAACAAATACCTAATGACACTGAACCAGTATAACAGTATTCAAAATAGATCAGCTTAGGAGAGGACAGAAAAAAGGTTTATAATTCTGTACCACTGTGTATGCTGTAGCTCTGTATGTACAGCTACCCCATCTTTCCACACATTGGCTATTCACACACCTTAGTTTAATCTGTCCACTAACTCTCCTAATGCTACTTTGGAATTCCCTTCCTGTATTATAAGTTTCATAGTGTCAAAACTCATACTTTTCTGATCCTCCTACCCATTAAGAAACTGGAAGCTGCAAATAACCATGATATGTTGTGGTTTCTCTCTGATGATAATCTGTATGTTAATGCTTAAGTGCTTTTATCCCTTTATATCTTTCACGGCATGACAGAACCTAATTGAAATTCCCATAAGAATATCATTTTTATGAAACCTCCAAATATCAAAATAAATGTTCTTTTATTTTTCTGACTGCCCTTACTCCCACATACCTATAATTCACAATACTGTCAGCTCTTTGAAATGTTAATGTGAGAGAACTGAGCTGAAGTGACAAGGCAAATTGAAGGCTCAAGGAGAGGGGCACTGCAGCCAACACAACACAGGACAAGACAATGGAAGCCAGGTCCTGATCTGATAGCATTCTTAACTGATTTTTCAGAGTCAAAGACATGAGATGTATAAGATAATATTCTAATCTCAACAAATTTGTAATACTTAATGTGCAAAAATCATGTCTATCTATGAAAGAAACAAGGGGTTAAAGTGGGAGCTGTCCTTGTTTGCTGCATTACCTTGCTGACCATTCCTATAGTGGATGCAACAGACATATTTGGCTGCCTCTTCTCTGAGCAGGACCTGCTGCATTGACTTGACTAATCACACTCCCAACTTCCAGTCTGTGCTAGTGAGTGAGCACACATCTCCAATCACGCATGCATGCATGGTTGCCAGGCTGCAGGGATTCAAAATATTTTCTAAAGCTGATTAAATAAAGCAGTCAGCCATGAGCTTTAAGCTGTCCTAATGCTAGTATGAAAGAGGAGGGTCTTCATAAACCCCTGTATAAATTTGTCAGGGACAAATTCAAGGTGCTTTCTGGGTAATGGTGACTACATAATATTGAATTATATTCACTTTTAGATCTTATACAAAGGAAAGAAAGAGTGCTTATGGAAAATATAACCCAAACTGGGGAATGTACAAAAACTCTAGATTGTTGTACTAGCACGAGAAATCACTAAGGAATAAAAGATGCTGCTTTGTCAACATTCTGCATCGTTCAGGTTTTACTTGACTAGGTGTATTTTTAAAATTTCCTAAGTGTTCATAGAAATGAAATCCTTACCATGAATATAATATTTGTTGTTTACTAAAAGTATTGGATTAGCATTCAGTAGTGAATTTTTTCTCATGCTTTGAAAAATTGTTGCTATGAGATACTTATTTGTTTGTGTTTGAGACAGGGTCTTACTTTTTCTAATTTGCTGGACTGGAAACTCAATTTGTAGATAGGGCTGGCTTTGAAATCAGAGATTTACCAGCTTCTGCCTCTTATGTACTAGGTGTAAAGTCATGTGCCACCACGGTTAGCTAGATTTTATTAATTTTAGTCATGTGTGCATATTTTTCTCTGTTTCCATCTCTGCCTCTGTCTATCACTTAGTCACTGTCTGTCTGTTCTCTTCACCTCTCTGTGTATGTATATCTAAGCATATGTGTAGAGAGGTATGTATGTGCCAACGGCTGTGTATGTCTCCAGGTGTGCAGTTCCATGTAGTTATGAGATTCCTGACATGAGTTCTGGGAAATCTTACAGAGCAGTATTTCTTTTAATGAGCGGAAACATCACTCAGGCTCTTCTATGCACCTTTATACCTAAACCTCGATGATTTAGATGCCTGCTGAATATGCAAATGAAAGTAAAACAAACATTTAGAAAGGCTCTTGATTTTAAATATTCGTACATTCAAATATCTTCCAATAAATAAAAATGTGATATTGACTTAGTAATCTTTTCCTGCATGTCAGAGTCTACAAGGGACAGGGAAATGCGTAAGGGAAACATTAAATGTGTTTTGAATTTGGACAATAAGTACTGTGTAATATAAAATCATGGAAGAAAAAAAATTACAAAAATTAAAAAGGCAGCTTTGAATGCATATGGAAACACTCTGCTTTCTATCCTATGGCAGAACTTTCAGAAGCTACCCATGTATGGCTGAATTTACTTCACTGTATGACTGAGAAGATAAGTATGGTAGTATCTCAATTCATTTTGTACTGAGAGAAGTGGATGACCACTCTTAAATAGTCAGTGCTACTGCAGAATGATCCCTCTAAAGGTTCTGCAAGCACTAGAGATGTTTAAAACTTACTGAAAAAATATTTTTGACATCTTGAATTTTAAAGATACCTTTCAAATATTGATTCCTACTAGGAAAAAAAAACAGTGAATCTACACTATTGTAGTGTTTTATTTTTCAACATTGTCAGAATATACCTGGCAGTAAGTACTCGAGAAGAAAGACTGAATTATTATTTTTAAAGGCTATGTTTCACTCAGTAGTTCTTTCTGGCCAAGAAGTTGCTGTGTAGAATAGACTGGCTTAAACATACAGCTCTCTATCTTTATCTGCCACCTAGAAGGTTAAGGCTTAAGATGTTATATCATAGCTCTCTCATCTTCCAGATCTTACAAAATAGTCACAAAAGTCGAGGATTATATAGGGTTACCTAAACAAGAAAACAAATATAAGATATTTTGCAATTTTCTATTTACTGTGTGTCAAAGCAAGATTAGGATGCTGAAAATGCCCCCCCCCCCAAATCCCTGTGTTTTGAAATAAATTGTATTTTTTTTTTTTTATAAAACAAGTAATGTGTAATTGTGAATGTATATGTAAAATTATCAATTCCTTGATTTGGGTTGTAGAGTTCTTGCCTGGGACACAAAGTCAATTTTTAGTGAAGAGGCCAGTGCTAAGGATCTTCAACCTGGTCCTACCCAGGAGGACATATTCTCCTACCTCAATTAATTAATTAAATTAATCCTGCTCAAGCATGACAGAGACTTGCCTCTCAGGTGATTGTAGATCATATCAAGTTGAAAGACAGAATAAGTATCTCAATAGTATCTAAGAACAAAAACCTGTATGAGATGTGTGCAGTAATCTATTCTATGGTGTTCTATGGATTAAAACCTTGCCTTTATAATATGTGATTTAATTCTAATTCTAGCACTGATATTGCTATTTGGGAAGCTTATGAAAAGTTCTGTGTACTGTGTGCCATATCTGTATAATGAAGAGGACTTCTATAGGCCCAATTCAATTGATATTTAACATGGGCAATTAGAAACATTGTAGCAGTGTAGAATTATAGATCTTAAAATTAGCTCAAAGGATACATGGTACACTACCTGGGAATATAAAGAATTCTGTACTTCCTGGTTTTTGTCATTCTTCTTTACAGACATTTAATTTGTATATGCTCAGTTTTTGCAAAACCTCTCCTTTCCATAGCATAGAATTCTAGTTTATATGTGATGATCGTTTTATTCTGGTTTCTTGAGTTTTCATTGTCTCTGATTATTGGAGTCCTCTATCCTCCTACTGTTCCTCCTCCCCCTCCTCCTCCTCCTACTTCTATCTTTCTTAATTTTTTCTTTTTTTTATATTTGGAACTTGTGACACAATGTCTCATTCTGTACCCTAGGCTGGCTTGAAACGTGTAGTAATCCTTTTGCTTCTATCTCTAGTATGATTAAAGATGCAAGTCAATTTGCCTTGAATGGTTTATTTCAATTTTAACTATGCATTTGGATTTGATCATTAATTACTTTTACAATTAAATTTTTGTGCAAAAAAACCCCAAAAAACAACCAAAAACAGTCTTAATTGGCACATGCCTTTACATCTTACACCTGAGAGGGATAGGCAGAGAGTTTGCATTGTGTTTAACTACAAGCAGTACTACATTTTGGAATCCTTTAGTAACAACAACAAAATATATTAATAAAATTAAAATTGTAGTGGAAAATGATTATTTCTGGGCTTTCTACATCTTAAGTGGCATGCAGCAGGTTGCTGAAGTAGCAGCTTATATCTCAAACCACAGAGATGAAGAAGATAGAACTATTTGAAACACCATGAGATTTTTGAATGATCGAAAGCTATCCCTAGGACATCTTTTGTCCAGCAATGGTGCTTCTCCTAGTCTTCTCCAACAGCAATCAACTAAGAGTCAGGTATTTGAATATTGGAGACTAATAGTGGGCATCTCATTCAAACTGCTGTATTCTACTGAGTTCTCACAGTCTCATAACAAAATCATAATAAAATTGTATATTATACTTCTTCAAAAGACCACATCATCTTTCATAGAATTAATATTGTTTAAAAGTTCATAATGTCTTCTGAGCCTCAAGTAAATACTTTCAATGTAACTGCTGTAAAATCAAAAGTAAGTTACATACTTCCAGCACAGAACATACATTACCTTTCTTCTGTAATGGACTCAGGCTGTCCTGAGAAATGCTTAGGATGATCTTGAGCATCCTGTATTTCTGCCTCTTCCTCCTGGATGCTGTAGTTCCTTGTATGTACAATCTAGCTTGCATTTGGGATGAAGGCCAGGCTCAAATCTGTTCATGTTAGGCAAGTACTTTTCCAAAGGTTGAATATCAAACATATGTGTCCTAGGACTTACAAAGCCCCACAGCCTTACCACTTCAAACATTTTAAAAATTCAGCATCTTAAAAAAAATCAAATGTTTTTTAAAATCCCAATTCTCTATAAAACTCTAATATCTCATTTTTAATGAAGTGCTTCTATAAAATAAAATAAAATAAAATATTTTTAAGAAGTACTCTCTTACTTCAAGAGAAAAGAATAAAGCAACAAAGCAAAATCAAACCTCAGTGGTGTTAATAACTCAATATCTTAATATCGGTGATCCACTTACTATTTTATGGCATCTTTTAAAGGATTTGGGTAACTTCTCTAACTCTTCCTCTGCAATACATGTACAACTAGTTTTCTAGGCTATGGTTGTCTCCACCCCATGGATGCTGCTGATCTTGCTGGTCATCCTATGATTTGCACCCCACAAAACTGGGATACCTTGCAGAAACTGGGTTGTAGTTTAACCAGTAGCCTCTTCTGGCATGTTGTCAGAAATCCATCCCTGCCACACAGTGACAAGCCTCAGCTGTTGTCCATGATGTCTCCATGCCTGCATAACCAGTGCCACTAGAGTGAATCTAGTCACAAGTGAATTGGTAGGCAACAGACTTATGAACTCATGATTTTTGGAACCCAGTTTATGCATGCTGACCCTGAGTCACTTCTTATCTGTAATGCTAGTTTCTTCTTTATCACAACTGATTGATACTTTAGACCAAGTAGGCCAGCAGTTATTATCCAGTCAAGCAAGGGTTTCATTCACTCTAGTGTCTCTGGTATTGAAATTTCTGAATGGAAATTTCCTCCAGTACATTAAGGAAAGAAGGTTTAGCTCATGAGGAAAGGAAATTCTGGAAGATCCTGGATAAAAGATTCAATGAAAAATACAATGTGCTCCTGTTGATCTCTGCTTTTATATTTAGTGTCATGAAAAAGAAATAAGGAGAGGGAAAGAGGAGAGAGAGAGAGAGAGAGAGAGAGAGAGAGAGAGAGAGAGATATTAAGCAAGTTACATTAAGAATGAGTACATACTAAAATTGTTAGTCACTAAAGGTAATCAAGGAAGTAGATCAGCTGAGAAGACATTACTCATGAGGCATCCCAAAAAAGCCCTGTGGATTTGCACTGCAGGTCACTAGTTTTCCCCTCCAGGTCCCAGTTGCCCCACTCCTAAAAACCAGTAGACTGCTCAGAGGAAGCAAGGCTTATTAATACAGTTTTTGTCAAATATACACTGGTGATAAGGATCTCAGGAGTCCAAACAGAAGAGAATATTGCAGAGGACAGTGAACCTTATTATTTAAAACCTGATGGTGAGGATGGACTGAGAAAATATTCTGGTAACAAAGAAACAGCAAAAATAATTTTTGATCATGAACTCTGGAAGAAAAATGGGATTCAAAGTAAAAGCCCCAAAGCAAGAGGTATTACAAGCATGGTTGCAGGGCAAGTGAAGGCAGTACAAGTGATTGAGCAAGGGCCATGGCTTAGAAGTGTTCCCTTGGATTTCACAAGGTTTAATGTTTAGGATATCTGCTCACAAATATGGCCTTAACAAACTCAGTATGAAGGAAGGAGAGATGGAAGGGTGTGATATTGGTATAGAGGACAGAAACAAAAAGAAAAATTTACATCTTATAACTTGTAGAAACCTACTTTTGAGAGAGCTCTTTCCCAGGGAAGAAAGGAATAGAAAAATGCTACAGAGGTGTTATGCAGAACAATTTAAGAAAGCACTTCTTGGCATCAACAATAGTGTCTGGGTTTGGTCTCTACAGGTTGTATCTCGCTGTTGTTGGGTATTTCAGCTAATGTCATCCCTGTTGAGTTGTGGGAGCCTTTTGCTTTCCTGGCTTCTGGAACTTTCTGATCACTACCTCCAGTTCCCCATCCCCCATTGCTACATACCTCTGTTCAATTTCCTTGTTCCTGTACATATCTCCTGTCTCCTCCCATACCTAATCCTGTCCCCTTTCCCCTCATCCTCATCTCTTCCTCCCAAGTCCCACATACCATCTACCTACTGGGATTATTTTGTTCCCCCATCTAAGCAGTACTAAAGCATGCACACTTTGGTCTTCATTCTTCTTGAGCTTCTATGATCTGAGTTGTATCATAGGTATTTCAAGCTTTTGCCTAAAATCCACTTATCAGTGAGTACATACCATGTTTGTTCTTTTGTGACTGGGTTACCTCACTCAGGATATTTTCTAGTCCATCCATTTTCCTGTGAATTTCATGAAGTCATTGCTTTTAATAGCTGAGTAGTACTCCACTGTGTAAATATACCACATTTTCTGTATCCATTCCTCTGTTGAGAAAATTCTGGGTTGTTACTAGCTTCTGGCTATTATAAATCAGGCTTCTTTGAACATAGTGGAGCATGTGTCCTTGCTATATGTTGGAACATCTTTTGGGTATATGCCCTGAAGTAGTATATCTGGGTCTTCAGTTAATACTATGCCCAACTGTCTGAGGAACTGCCAGACTGATTTCCAGAGTGGTTGTACCATCTTGAAATCCCACCAGCAATAGAAGAGTGTTCCTGTTTCTCCACATTTTCACCAGCATCTGCTGTCAAATTCAACCTCCTTAAAATGTAAGATAAACATTTTGAAAGTTGCTATCTCCTTCACAGGATATTGAAGACTAAACAATCGTGTCCACAGGTAGAAGACTGACTGCAAGAGCCCAGAGATATGTAATATTTCTACTTAGATAAGTGAAAGTACTTTATTCATCAGATGACAATAGTTTAAATAACAATGTCCTACAATAGTTGACTCCAGGAGGAAGTTAGGGAAAGCAAAAAGAATGACATACTATTCAGACAGAAATGTTAAAATGAATTACAAAACATTTTCACACAATTTGTATCACTCCATGTTATAAGGACTGGGACATAAGTCTTTTCCCTGGCTCCAGAATTCCCTTGGCTCTTAAGATTAGCTGCAGATTTCAGCATACCACCTCATCTGTATCAGAAATTCCAGTGAAAGGGAATTTTCAAGGAATTTGACATTTAATTTTATTTTGGTATGATGATGTTGGGAATCAGAGTAAAACATCAATTTAGGCAAAATATTTGATGGCAGAATTCATGAAAAATATTAGAGTTGTTTATTAGAAAGGGGAGATATAATTGAAAGGGGAAGATCTTGTTTAGAAAAAAAACCTTGAATTATTGGAATGACACTGTTATGTACAAGTAGAGCATTTTACAAATGCAGCCAAAGCTTTAGAGATAGATCTCTAAAAGTATAAGGTAAAATAGTTACAACAGAAACAAAAACAGCAACAACAATACAGTTAAATGTCCTAAAAATGACATTGTTTCTTTCCTTAATCAAATTTCTTCCAAGATGCAGAATCTTCTATTTAGGATATATGTACATTTTCACATAAAGTTCTATTGTAATAAGAACTATTTTTCTATGAGCAAGAATCTACCTGTCTGCATATCTAAGTGTTTCTCATCCCTCCTCCTTTCAAGATGATTTTTTTTTCTCATTCTGATCCTTCCTGAGCCAGTCTTCCTCAGTACTTAATCCAGTGGTCCTTCACTGGCTTTTTGGTTATAAATGAATTGCTGAGATCCTATGCTGTCTTCTGATAGAATCAAAATATTTTCACAGGAAGACTATGTTAAAGTTTATTTTGATATCATAACAAACCATTTTACTGACAGTCTAAAACGCTTAATGAATATTAAAAGAAAACAAAAAAAATGCTTAAAGTAACTGAGCCCACCCCCCATATACTGTAATTGGTAAAAGTACTTGACAGCAAGTTATGTGGAACTGAAGCAAGTATCTCCTATAAAATTTGCTTAGAACTTCTGTGTTTAGATATATATTGGCAGATATATTGAAGAACTGCAGAATTCAAAGCATGTCCTGTGTTAGACATCTACATTCCATTTAAAGAATCACATCTAAATCCTGAGTGATGTATCTCAGACCTAAAAGTACATACATGGTATGTACTCACTAATAAGTGGACATTGGCAAAAATCAAACAAACGAACGAACAAACAAAACAGAATACCCCAGATACAATGCACAGAACTCAAAAAGTTTAACAAGCCATTGGGCTCAAATGAGGGTGGATCAATTCCACTAGAGAGGGAGAATAAACCAGAGGACAGGGGAAAGGAGTCAACTGGGTGGGAGAGGAAAGAGGGAGGGATAGGGGAAATGGGGCACATTATCAGCTATGGGGGACCAGAAGTGAAGCTGTGAAGGTCAGCACAGTGAATGGAAATATATAATCTCTGGAGGTGGGACGTGGGAGGTTAGGAACTCTCTAGAATATACCAGAGACCCTGGAGGTGAGAGAACCTCCAGCTCAAAGGGAGGGACCTGAGATAAAATGCCCAATAGTGGAGAGAGGGAACTTTTAGAATCCACCTCCAGTAGAAAGACAAGGCACCAAATGGAAGATGGGGTTGCCATCCCACAGTCAAAACTCTGACTGAGAATTTTTCCTCTCTAAAAGTACTGCAGGGACAAAATGGAGAAGAGATTGAGAGAAAGGTGGTCCAGTGACCGGCCTAAATTGGGACCCATCTTAATGGGAGGCTCCAAGACCTGACACTATTACTGACTCTATGATGTACTTACAGAATGGAGCCTAGTATGGCTGCCCTCCAAGAGACCCAACAATCAGCTGACTAAGACAGAAGTAGATACACCCAACCAATGGACAGAAGCCATGGAACCCTGTGGTGAATTATGGAAAGACTGGAAGAAGCTAAGGAATAAGGCAACTCTATTGGAAGATCAGCAGTCTCAAGTAACCCAGACCCCTGAGATCTCTCAGACACTGAGCCACAAACCAGGCAGCATATACTAGCTGATATGAGGTCCCCTACACATACACGGCACAGTACTGCCTGGACTGGCCTCAGTGAGAAAAGAAGCACCTAAGCCTCGAGAGACTTAAAGCCCCAGGGGTGGATGCCTGGTAGGGTGTATATGGTGATGTGTGGGCACATGCTCTTGAAGACAGCAGATGAGGAACTGGATGAGGAACTGTTGGAGGGCAGAATGGAAGGCAGATAACGAAGTAAATAGATTGAACATGTATCAGAAATTTTTAAAGAACTGACCCCCATTTACACTTGGTGGAAATATTCCTGAAAAGTAACCAGAGAAATATACATATGTTCCCAGGATGATGTGGCACTTGCCTTCTGTGAATTTAATTAATTAATACAATACTGTTAATCAAAACGGGCCAATGAAATTTCTTGTGTAAAAAAACCTGCCATGCAAGCTTAGAGACTTAAATTAGATATCTGGAAGTCACATGGAGGAAACTGAACCAGCTTCTAAGAGTTATCTTTTCCACTTCACAGGTAAACTGTGGCATGTATATACCTACACTTACATACAAGTCATATATATATATATACACGGTGGTAATAACACTAATCTATGCTTATTTAATTAATGGAAAATTATAAATAAATGTTCAACATTTGTAGTATTTGTGTATTTTAATATCTTCCTTTCTGTGTTTTTAAGGTATATTAAGAAGTAATTTTAGTTTGGCATCATAAAATGTTTATAAATAAATGTGTATTTATACATTAAAAAAAAAGAAAGAGAAGAAAGTTGAGAACCCGTAGATTGTCGTGGGTTATGTGTATAAAATCAACTGTTGATTGAATTGTGCCTTGTTTCTGGACTTTGAAATATCATCCACTGCTCAATATTGTATATCAGTTATGTAGATAAATTCTATAATATATAAAATATGTATTATGTATATTATATGTATATTACTGTGGTTATTTTTTTTTGTCAGCTTGACTCAAGCTGAGCCGTCTGGGAATAGAGAACCTCAGTAGAACTGTGTCTATCAGTTTGCCTGTTTATAAGTCTGTGGGTTCATTTTCTTAATTGATGATTGATGTGGGAGGACCCAACCCAATTTTTGTTTGGTTCCACACCTGGTCAGATAATCCTGGTATGTATAAGGAAACATTCTGTGCAAGCCACAGGGAGCTTAAGTTCCTGCCTCCAGTTTCTGCCTTGAGATAATGCCATGTTGTCACTCAATAACGGAGTGTTACTTGAGAATTTAAAGATGAAATAAATTCTTCTCTAACAAAAAGAAAGTATTTCTTTTACTCATGTATTGAATATTACTAGTGACAAATCTGTAATCCAAATATTAGACTTATATGATATCAAGAACATCTTATACCTTATGCAATTAATCAGAGAGTGAAGATTAAGAATGCATGTTTTATTAAATAAAAATTTCCTTGAAAGACAGAGAGTACTACTATATGAGTTATTGGTCATTGAAATCAAAAAGCATCTAAAAATAATAGATGAGTGCAATTATTTTTGATTCCACTTAAAAATATGATAAGACCACTTTGTTGAAGATATCATATCTTTTATTTGCCAGACATTAAAAAACATGAAACTTGAACTAACCAGAAAATTATTTCTGTTAGCTTTTCAGGTTGTTAGCAAGAGAAAAGATAATGATATTTTATCTATTTCTGGACATTGCAGGCTACAATAATAGCATGGGAGGCAAAATATATCAATATCAATCAAGTAGTGATGAGACTGTTTATAGGACTAAGCAACTGATTTCTTTATTGCAATTGAGGCTTTTTTTCACAGGGTGAAAAGACAGGCATGGCACTGCAAAAATAGTTACATACATGATGAGGGAAGTTGTAGGTCCTAGCATAAAAACATTTGATGCTAGTCTAAATGGTCATTTCTACAAACAAAGATATTTCTGACTATATCTAGTGATTTTGTTTTTCTCAGAGTTTGATTATACATGGTTCTTGTTGCATTCAGTGTTGGTCAACATTTAGATGTAAAATCACTAAAAACTCCAACTACAGTAAATGAGCACTCATCGATTGTTCAGACTTATACCTGGGGTCCCATTAGCTTTTATGGCTTCTGGGTGAGCAAATGCCACTTTTCTTTAGAAATGTGGGCACTGATAAGGATACAGAGAACATATTTTGACTTAAGAGAGATGATATATAACAGAGTAAGAGCCAGAATTGTAGTAAATGGAGGTAAGTGTTAATGATAATGCTTTGGAACAAGACAAGGATGTGCACTCCTCCCCTCCTACTTATTACGTTATTAGGAGTCTTAGTGCAAGAAAAAGAGTGAAGGAGAAAAATGTGATACAGATAGTCTGAGGGTAAAATATTTTCATTGGAATATGATGTGATTCTATATTTCCTTAATTTTCAACCAGAAACCTGTTGCTACTGATACACCCAGCAAAGGTGACACAATAATAATTTAGCACACAAAATTCAATAGGTTTCATATAGAACAAAGGTACTATTTAAGAAATCATAGTAACAATGCCATTCCCAGCACACACACACACACACACACACACACACACACACACACACACCCCACACACAGACCAAATATAAAAGGCTACACTGACAATTTATGAATATAGAAAAGTTAATTGAAGAAAAAAATTACAGGATAAAATGCCTCCATGGTTATGTAATGACAGAGCTATTACTTTACAAATGTCTGTTCTTCCAAAAGCAATTCACATTCAATATAATCTCCTACAAATTTCTTCATGCAAAATTAAAAATGTAGTTGTAATTTCATATGGGTACATGAGGTTTTACTTTGTCAAAAACCCCCCCCAAAAGAATCACAACAAAACAAAAACCAAACCAAACCAAAGCAAAACAAAAGCAAAAATAAAAATCCATGAATAATTGAACAGAAGAATTATCAAGATCCAGATTTCACATGGTCCTTCCTACAAAGTTGAATTGACAAAATCTACACAATATGACATAAAATTTATTACATTGATCAATTAAATAGGAATAATGACTCACATATAATCCAACACTGATACAGTCACTTGTTTGTTGAACAAAATTTACGATCACTCTGAATAGCTACAGATAGAAGAATGAAATTAGATATTTATTGATTACCCTCCAAAACTCAACTGCAAATGGATCAAGGACTGTAACATAAGTCCTGATGGCCTTAATCTGATAGAAGAGTAAGTAGGGAATAAATTTGAACTCATTGACATAAGACAGGACTTTTTGAACAGGAAGGACATTTGATATCATAAGAGTATGGTAAAAATTAACAAATGTATCTATAAAAATAAAGCCATCAAATATAACTGGGATTTTATGCATTTACTTGATACATGTTGACTTAGACACATGTTGGGAGTGGTGTGTCTGTAAAATGGACCAGGACATTAAAAATATATAAAAATCTATAGCAATAATTCTCAACTTCATATGGAAAAATAATTAGCTAATGATAGCCAGATCAATACTGAACAATAAAAGACCTTCAGGCAGAATAACCATTCCTGATCTTGAATTGTACTATAGAGCAATAGTGAAAAAAACTACATGATATTGGTGCAGAAAAAATATATTGATCAATGGAATAGAATAAAACCCCAGAAATTATCCCCTACACCCAAAGATGTTTGATTTTTGACAAAGATGTCAAAACTATACCAAAAAGAGCATCTTCAACAAATGGTGCCAGTCTACCTGATGTTTACATGTAGAAGAATGAAAGTAAATTCATATTCATCATCCTGCACAAAACACAAGCCCAAATGGATCAAGGACCTCAACATAAAACAAGATATCCTAAATCTCATAAAAGAGAAATTGCAAAATGCCCTTGAATGCATTGGTGCAGAAGACAATATCTGAAGAGAGCACCAGTGGCTGAGGCTGTAAGATCAAAAAGTGCAGTTTCTCAAGAAACTGCAAAGCTTCTGTAAGGCCAAGTACATTGTCAATAAGACAAAACAGCAGCATGCAGATTGGGAAAGGATATTCACCAACTCTACATCTGACAGAAGGCTAATATCCATAATTTATAATGAACTCAAGAAGTTAAACACAAACTTCCCAAATCACCCAATTAAAAAATGGGGCACAGACCCAATCGAAGGATGTGGTCACCCACACATCTCCAAATTTTTAATCCAGAATTTCTTCTGTCTCAAGAAAATACAGGGACAAAGAGTGGAACCTAGACTGAAGGAAAGGTCCTCCAGAGACTGTCCCACCTGGGGGTCCATCCCATATGCAGCCACCAAACCCAAACACTACTGCTGATGCCAAGAAGTGGTTGCTGACAGGAGCCTGATATAGCTGTCTTCTGAGAGGCTGTGCCAGGGCCTGACCAATACAGATGCTGATTCTTGTAGCCAACCATCAGATAGAGCATGGGGACCCCAAGGGAAGAGTTGGGGGAAGGACTGTAGGAGCTGAAGAGGTTCGCAACCCCACAGGAAGAACAGCATCAACCAACCAGACTCTCCAGAGCTCTTCGGGAAAAACTACCAACCAAAGAGTACACATGGAGGGACCCATGGCTCCAGCTGCATTTGAAGCAGAAGATGGCCTTATCTAGCATCAGTGGGAGGAGATGGTCTTCGTCCTGTGAAGGCTTTATGCCCCAGTGCAGGGGAATGCTAGGGCAGTGAGGTGGGAGTGTGTGGGTGGGTGAGGGAGTACCCTTATAGAAGCAGGGAGAAGAGGATTAGAAGAAGGTTTGCAGAGGGGAAACTGGGAAAGTGGGTAACATTTAAAATGTTAGTAAATAAAATATCCAATTAAAAATACATAAAAAATAGGGCACAGAGCTAAACAGAAAATTCTCAACAGAAGAATTTCAAATGGCCGAAAAGTACTTAAAAAAATGTTCAAAGTCCTTAGTCATCAGTGAAATGCAAATCGAAACAACACTTAGATTCCATCTTACACTGGTCAGAATGGGTGATCAAAACTTAAGTGTTAGCCCATTCTGGTGAGGATGTGGAGCAAAGTGAACACTCCTCCATTGCTACTGGAAGTGCAAACTTGTACAACTACTTTGGAAATCAACTTGAAAGTTTCTCAAAAACTGGTAAGAGCCAGCTATACCACTCCTGGGCAAGTACTCAAAAGAAGCTCTACCATCCCACAATGACACTTGCTCAAATATGCTCATAGTAGCTTTATTTGTAATAGCCAGAATCTTGAAATAACCTAGATGTCCCTCAGCTGAAGAATGGATAAAGAAAATGTGGTAAATCTACACAATGGAATACTATTGATCTATAAAAAAAACCAAAGACATCATGAATTTTGCAGGCAAATGGATAAATCTTGTGAGTATCAGCCTGGGTGAGGTAACCTGGTTCCAAAATGATATTCACAGTATGTATTCAGTCATTAGAGGATATCAGCCATAAAATACTGGATGCCCATGCTACAGTATACAACCCAGGTGACTGGACAGGAAGGAGAGCAGAAATAAGGATGCATTAGTCTCACTTGAATCAGGGCAGATGGAGGGAGGGAACTGGGTGAGAGAAGGAAGTGGGAGGGGAGTGTGCATATTTGGAGCCCTCTGTGGTAAAGGGGAGATGGCCTGATGGCCATGAGAATGAATGGAAATCTGTATCCTACAGTGGGGGAGGTAAGAGACATCTTCAGGAATAGAGCAAGGTCTGAGATAGGGGAAGTGACCAAACTAGTTCTCCTTAGCGGTTACTCACAGCATTGTGGATATGGAGCCTGGGGAGGTTGCCGCTGGTGGCTAGGCATGGACTCCAGTGGAGCGATAGGAGCACAAACACACCCATCAACTTTTGACCCAAAATGTATCTTGTCTACATGAAATGCACAAATTGGGGATGGAGTGGAAACTGAGGAAATGACTAACCAAAAACTAGCCCAACCTGAGATCCATCCCATGTTCAAGGAACATGTTCAATCCCTTATACTATTGATACTCAGTTATGCTTGCAGCCAAGAATTTAGCATGGCTCTCCTCTGAAACACTGTACCCCAAAAATGACTCAGACAGATACAGATACCCACTGCCAATCAGTGGATGGAACTTGGGGACAATTATGGAAGAATAGGAGGGAGGATTGCAGTCTGTAAGGAATAAGAACTTCACAGGAAGATCAACAAAATCAACTAACCTGGACTCCTGGGTGCTCTCAAAGACTGAAACCCTAACCAAAGATCATACAAAGGCTGGATACAGGCCTCTCCCACATGTGTAATAGTTGTGCAGCATGGTCTTTATGTAAGTCCTGAACACCTGGAGCATAGGCTATTCCAAATGCTGTTGCCTGTATATGGAATAAGTTCTAATAGCTTGGCTCTCTGGCCTCAGGGAGAGAGGAAACACCTAGCCTCATAGAGACTTGAAGTGCTAGGGTGGGGAGACACCAGTTCAGAGGAAAAGGGGAGGGAATGGGGGAAGCATTGTTGGAGGTGTGACCTGGAGGGGGTAATGAATGGGATATAAAATGAATAAGTAAAAAAGTAATTTAAGGTCTTTGCCGCTTGCTCACATTTTACTAGCAAGCCCGTTTCTTTACTGAAACTGGAGACTACTTCTTCAGAATTCCAGCATATACTAAAGAACACCTGAGACTTCAAATCTTGCGGACTAAAGTGGACCCTGTGCCACAGCTCTCCAAACCCAAACACCTCTCAGAGAGAGCTGGTCTTCAAGGAATACTGACACAGAGGCCTACAGGAGGGACAAGCCACAACCAGACAGAGTAAGGTCAGTTAACATCACAGTTAACACGATGGCAAAAGGCAAGGGTAAGAACATAAAGAACAGAAACCAAGAGTACTCGGCACCATCAGAACCCAGCTCTCCCACCACAACAAGCCCTGGATACCCGAATACACCAGAAAAGAAAGTCTCAGATTTTTTTTTTTTTTTTATTTATTTTTTGATATTTTATTTACATTTCCGATGATCCCCCTTTTCTTTAGAAACCCCGTGTCCCCTCCCCCTCCCCGCCTCTGTGAGGGAATTCCTCCTCCAACCTACCCGCCCACCCATTCCCATATTCCCACCTTGACATTCCCTTTTACTGGTGCCCCTAGCACCCTCAGGCCCAAAGTCCT
>CM052703.1:128585271-128586427 GCA_028551405.1 Uromys caudimaculatus | reverse complement strand
TGCTGGACTGAGAGTGAGGTACAGATGGAGGGGTTGGAGAAAGGTCTGAAGGAGCGGAGGGAATTGGCAGCCCCATGGAGGGAGCAAGAGCTTCAATGGGCCTGACCCTCCCCCTGGTCAGCCTGGAGTTCAGACCACTAACCAAAGAATACACATCTATTGACCCATGGTTTGGACTACATATGAGGAAGTAGAATCACCTCGATGGCCATCAGGGAGAAAGGAGAGGACTTTGGGCCTGAGGGTGCTAGAGGCCCCAGTAAAGGGGAATGTCAAGGTGGGAATATGGGAATGGGTGGGCAGGTACTTGGGAGGAGGAATTCCCTCACAGAGGCGGGGAGGGGGAGGGGATACGGGGTTTCCAAAGAGGAGACCCAGAAAAGGGGAAACATCGGAAATGTAAATAAAGTATCACAAATAAAAATAAAAAAAAAATTAAAAAAAAATGTATGTACCAACAACTGCACATGCTCTCTATTGCCCCTGTGAACTTCATGGTAAGATCATGTTATTTAAGACACTATACATTTTGTTTGATGGACACAAAGAAATTAGCATTGAGCTGTCCAGAAAATTTTCCCTATTCGCTGGCTTTTATAGCGCTAGAAAATGTTTCTCTACATTTTCTAAGTAGAGGAAAATCCTAATAATTTTCTTATCTACTGCTAAACCTTATATGTCACATTAATGACCTGCCAGGTCAAATGCACTCATAATGCAGTTGTGGTTACTACTACTTATGCAAGTAACCAACCATATTCTTGATTAGAATTGATGCTTGTTCCATAGGAGAGAATTCAGGAATAGTACTGCAAACACTGACAGAAAATATGACTAAGTAATTTGTAGATCCTAGCAGAGAACATATTAATTTATTTTTCTAAATGGCCATTTTGTCAAATTCCCTTTTAAATATTTCTGTTTATTTCCAGTTACATAGTGGTGATTCTTTGAGTAGATAAGACTCTTATTACAGTTGGTGTTGATTAACACGAAGATGAATAACTACTTAAAATACTGAGAATAAGGAATTATTATTATGCAGCTATAGTTGGGACATCTAAAACAACCTGCACTGGGGTCAAGCAATATTTAGGAAAAAAACTGTGGAAACTAAAAAAAGCTAGAGGATTGGAGAAATGCTGTGAAATGTTGT
>CM052703.1:128570271-128582771 GCA_028551405.1 Uromys caudimaculatus | reverse complement strand
CTCATTCTTCAGTGCATGGCAGAACCTAACTTAAATTCACTTAGGAATATTATTTTTATGCAACATCCACATACCAAAATAAATATTCTTTTTTTTTTCTGTCTGCTCTTACTCCCACCCACCAATAATCCACAATACTGTCAGCACTTTGAAATGTTAAAGTTCACCAATAAGAGAACTGAGCTGAAATTACAAGGCAGATTGAAGGCTCCAGGAGAGGGGCACTGCAGTCAACACAAGACAGAACAAAGGAAGCCAGGTCCTGATCTGATAACTTTCAGATCTGATTCTTCAGAATCAAAGATGTGAGATGTATAGAATAATGTTCTAATCCCAACAAATTTGCAATACTTAATGTGCAGAAGACATCTCTACATACGAAAGCAACAAGAGGTCAAAGTGGGAACTAACCTTGGTTGCTGCATTGCCTGGCTGACCATTCTTTGACTGCCTCTTCTCTGAGCATGACCTGCTGCACTGAATTGACTAATCACACTCCCAACCCCCTGTCTGTGCTAGCTAGCCAGCACAACCCTTCAACCATGCATGTGTGCATATGCATGTTTCCAGGCAGCAGGGATTCAAAATCTTTTCTAAAGCTAATGGCATAAACAGGTGGCTATGAGCTTTACGCTTTCCTATTGCTAGTATGAAAGAAGAGGATCTTCATAACTTCCTTTATAAATTGGTCAGGAATATATTCAAGGTGTTTCCTGGGCAATGGTGACTACATAATATTGAATTATATTTACCTTTAGATATCTATACAAGAAAAGGAGTGCTTAGGAAAAATGTAACCCAAACTAGGGAATGTACAAAAGCTCTACATACTTGTTGTACTTTCATGAGAAATCATTAAGGAATAAAACATGCTGCCTTATCAACATTCTGCATTGTTCAGGTTTCATGTGATTAGGCGTATTATTAAAATTTCATATGTGTTCATGTAAATGAAACCCTTACCATGAACACAATATTTGTTGTTTTATGAAAGCGTTGGTTTATCATGCAGTGATGACTTTTTTTCCCTCATGTTTTAAAAAAATGTTGCTATTATGTACTTTTAAATTTATTTTTGTTTGCTTTTGAAACAGAGTCTTACTCATTAGTATTTGCTGGACTGGGACCTCAGTTTTTAGATCAGACTTGCCTTGAACTCGAAAATTGACCAGTTTCTGCCTCTTAAATGCTAGAAGGAAAGGCATGTGCCACCATTGTTACCTAGATTTTATTACTTTTAATCATTTATGTATATTTCTTTCTCTGTCTCTCTGTCTTTCTCCATCTCTGTCTCACAGTCTCTGTCTATCTATCTGTTTTTCTCTCTCTGTCTCTCTCTCTCTGATTCTCTGTGTCTGTCTGTCTATCTGTCTTGTGTGTGAGCAAATGTGTAGAGGTATGTATGTGCCAAAGGCTGTGTATGTCTCCAGATCTGCAGTTCCCTGTAGTTTTGAGATTCCTGACATGAGTTCTGGGAAATCTTACAGAGAAGTGCTTGCTTTTACAAGCAGAAAAATCACTTGGGCTCTTCCATGCACCTTTAAACCTTGGTGATTTAGATGCCTGCTGAATATGCAAATGAAAATACAAACAAAAATGTAGAAAGGCTCTTGATTTTAAATGTTCATACACATTATTTTCCAAAAATGTAAATATGACTTAATAATATCCTTTCTGCAGGTTAAAGACTACATGGGAAAGGGAAATGCATAAGGAATTACTAAATGTGTTAGCACCTTAGCATTCCTTCTAGGTTCTGCCCAACAGTTACCTAGCTATAGCCAGGTAGTCCTGGCTTGCAATAAAAGGGACTGTTTGGTTTCTCTCTGCCACTTTTATGTCTCTGACCCCCTTCTCCTACTCCAGTTCTACCTTCCCCCTCTCTCTATGTGTTCCAGACTGACCTCCCCCCTCTCTCTCCTCCTCCATTCTCTTCTCTGCCTCTACTCCCTTCCCAACTCCCTTTCCCATGCCTCTAAATCAACTTTATTCTATACTAGACCAATCTTATGACTGGTACCATGTGGGTACCTGCTGAGGCAACCCATCTCACTGAACTGGGTCCCACAAAAAGAAATATTTGGCTTTATAAAACACATCATTTAGTGCAGTAACATGAATTTGCAAATTGGCAGGTTCACATTTCTGCCACCACAAGGACTTTTCCACCATTGGATTGGTATTCCTCTCTATCCAAACACCAGCAAATTGGTAAGTGCCCCCCCCCCACTAGTCAGGGTAAATGGCCCCTGGTTGCTATTGAGCTCGCTTCCATCCCCTCTAGTGTCCTTGGGGACAGAAGTATCCATAGCCTACATGGCTGGCCTTTCTTGATGATTCCTCATCTTTGGACCTCTACTTTTGGGTGAGCTCTCTTTTTCTCCTTGAGATGTTTTTTTTCTCATTGCTGGAAAATCCTAGGCCTAGGTAAACCATTCTCCTTTGGGCACTGGCCCCACAGCTTTGGAGCTGGCCCAGCAGTTCAACCAATATGTTACTTCCTAAAAAGCCCTTCTTGTTCCTTTTGCTCCACAAACATTTTTTTTTGTCTCCCCTAGGCTTAGTTTATACATTGTTCATGATATTAACTAACATCTCTTTTGTAAATTTATAAGCTCCAGGAAACACACTCAGATATACCTCTCATGGACCAAACAGGCTCGATCTACCTATCAATAGCCTAATTTTCTATGTGTTACCTAGTCCTCTCCTGTTCCCTGGATTTGAGATTCTCATCTCAACCACCAAGATCTAAGGGTTTCAAATGCACACCTGAGAAAATGATTTCTCCCAAACCTACTTAACTTTATTTTCTACCTCATGTGTGTGTGTGTGTGTGTGTGTGTGTGTGTGTGTGTGTGTGTGTGTGTGTATGTATGTGTGTTTCAGCATCTTGCCAAATCCAGGCACTTACTAAAACTCTACATCCAGGACAGCTCCAGAAGAGCAATGGACAGAAGCTCCAGCCTATTCTCACAGACACAGACACTCTTCTGGGCCTGCACCTTCCTACCTACAGATGGTCCCACAGATCCTGGAAAGCAAGGAAACATCCAACTCTCCTAAGACTTAACCAACATTCCCATCCTAATTTTCTTATGTTTCCCAGAGACACATCACTCCAAAGTCAGCATGAAGCAGCTAAAGGTCACAATGACCCTGTTCCTGCTTCACCACCACCTCTTTCTAGTTTCTTTCTTTTTAATTGAACAAAAGTGGAGGAATGTTAGCACCTTAGCATTTCTTCTTCTAGGCTTCACCCAACAGTCGTTAGCAACAGCCAGGTAGGCCTGACTTGCAATAAGAGGGACTATTCAGTCTCTCTTCTCTCTCTTTACCTTCTCCTTTTCTTTCTCTGACCCCCTTCTCTCTCTCTTCCCTCTCCACCTGTCCTGTCTCTCTGTCTCTCTCTCTCTCTGACTCTACTCCTCAATTCCCCTTCCTATGCCCCCAAATAAACTCTATCCTATACTATACCTGTCCTATAGCTGGTAACTCAGAGGAAGGGATGCCTTGTTATGAGCCTGCTGAGGCAAGTCCTCCCACCGCGCCATACCACACTCCACAAAGTATATCCTTGGTTCTATAAAACACATCTAAATATTATTTGTATTTGGAAAATCTATAATCTATATTGTGCCCTATAAAATCCTGGAAGGAAAAATCTGAAAATTTAAAAAGGCACCATTGAAAGAAATTTTAAATACTCTCCTTCCTATCCCATCGTAGAACTTTCAGAAGCTCTCTGTGTGGCTAAATTTGTTGTATTGTAGGAATGAGCAGATAAGTATGGTAATACATCAATTCATGCAATATTGAGAGAAGAAGATGACCACCCTTATACAGGCTGTGCTCCTGGACATCAGTCTCTCTGAACCTCTGCCAGTGCTGGAGGAGTTTATTTCTGAAAAGATACTACTGTCATCTTGCACTTTTAAGATACCTTTCAAATATTGATTTCTAGTGGGAAAAAGACAGTGAAACAACAATGCACTAGTTTTGTAACTGTCAAAGTTGCCACAGGATGCCTAGAAGCAAGTACTCAATAAGACAGAACTGATTTATTATTTTTACACATAATATTTGCATCAACTCTTTTTGGCCATGGAGTTGCTGTGTAGAATAGACTGTCCTTGCACTTAAAGCACTCCATGTTCATCTGCCTCCTAGCAGATTAAGATTTAAGATTGTTATAACATGGATTAGTCTACCTTACAAATTTAATACAATAGTGACAAAAGTCAAGGATTATATAGGGTTAGGTAAACAAGAAAACAAATCAAAAAATTTTTTGCAGCTGTCAATATGTTAAGTGTCAAGGTGGCATTAGGGCACTGAAAACACAAAAAGAAATCCCTGTATTTTTAAATAACTTACTTTTTTAACTGAAGAAGTAATGCGTAACTGTGGATATGTATGAAAAAGTATCAATCTCTGGGTTTTGGTTTTTAGACTTCTTGCATGGGACACAGAAGTCCAACTTGCTAGCAAAGAGGCCTGTGCTAAGGATTCACAACTTTGTGCTAACCACAAGGACAGGTTCTCCTACCTAAATTAAGTTAGTTATGAAAATCCCACTCAATAATGGTAGAAGCCTGTCTCTCAGGTGATTCTAGATCTCATCAAGTTGAAAGAGAGAATAACCATCTCAACAATATCTAAGAATAAAAACCTGAATGCGATGTATGAAGTATTCTATACTATGATATTCTATGGATAGAAATTATCCCTTTACAATTTCTGCATTTGATTCAAATTATCGAATAGACAGCATTATCTTTGCAACTTATATAAATTTCTGTGTACTGCTTACCATTTCTTTATAACAAAGAGGACTTACACTGCCCAATTCAATGACTACTTAACTTGTGCAGTCAGAAGATTTGTAGCAATGTGGAATTATAGATCTTAAAATTGACCCAAAGGACAGGGTACATTATTGTGTACTTACTGTTTTTGTTTTCTTGAGAGAACTCTAATTTGTATATGCTCAGCTTTTCCAAAACCCCCTCCTTTTCATAGCAGAGTACTCTAGCTTACATGTGATAATCATTTAACTCATGTCTCTTGAGCTTTTCATTGTCTCTGAATATTGGAGTCCTCTCTTTCCTCTTCTCCTTTACTTATTTTTTCCTTTGTTTATCCCTTCTTTATTTTTGGAACTTTGAAAAAAAGTCTTATTCTGTAGCCTAGGATGACTACAAACTTGTAGGTTTATATCTCTTGAAAGATATGATTACAGATGTGAGCCAATATACCATGATTTTTTTCTGTTTCATTTTAAAATATGCATTTGGCTTTATCATTAATTATATTTACAATTAAAAATTTAGTGAAAAAGGCCAGGCATCATGGCACATGCCTTTAAGGCATAGGCAGACAGTACATATTGTATTTAACTACATCCAGGATTGCATTTTGGAATCCTGTATTAAAAACTACAGCAAATAAATAAATAAAATTAAAATAGTAGTAGCAAAAAATTATTTCTGGTTTTTCTGTATCTTGAGTGGCAAGCAGCAGGTTGCTGAAGTAGCAGCTATATCTCAAACTACAGAGAGGAAGCAGAGAGAGCTATTTGAAACATCATGAGATTTTTGACAGATAGAAAGCTATCCCCAAAGATATCTTTTGTCTAGCAAAGCTGCATCTCCTAATCTTCCCCAAACAGTCATCAACTCCGAGTAAAGAATTTGAAATTTGGAGACTAAGAGTGGTCATCTCTTCCAAATCACTGAATTATACACCTTGTTATCACAGACTTACAACCATAGCATAATAAAATTGTATATTATACAATTTCAAAAGACCTCATCATCTTTCATAGAATGAATATTGTTTAAAAGTTCAAAGTGTCTTCTGAGCCTCAAGTCAATACTTTCTATGTAACCTCTGTAAAATCAAAAGCAAGTTACATATTTTCAGCATACAATAGCACAGATCATATATTACCTTTCCTCTGAAATGGACTCAGGTTGTCCTAAGAAATGCTTAGGATAATCTTGAGCTTCATACATTTCTGCCTCTACTTTCTGGATGCTGTAGTTCCTTATGTAAATATAACCTGCATTTGTGATGAAGATCAACCCAAAGTCTGTGAATGGTAGACAGTTCTTTACCAAAGTTTGAATATCAAACATATCTATCCTGGGACTTACAAAGTCTCACAGCCTTACCACTTCAAACACTTTAAAAATTCAGTATCTTTAAAAAAAATCCAATGTCTTTTAAAATCTAAATTCTCTATCAAACTCCAAAATCTCATTTTGAGAAAGGGATCCTATAAAATATTTTTTATGTTTTCTCTTTAATATTTTTTATTAACCATTTTATTTGATTACATTTCAAATGATAACCCCTTTCCTCATTATTCCTCCCCAAGCTCCCATCCTATCTCCTCCTCCCCCTTCTCCTGTTTGCCTTCATGAGAGTGCCCCCCCACCCACATACCCACTCCAGTCTCACCCTTCTAGCATCCCCCTATCCCGGAGCATCAAGCCTCCACAGGACCTTCACACTGATATAAGGTAAAGCCATCGTCTGCTACATATGTATCTGGAGCCATGGATCCCTCTATTTATACTCCTTGGTGGTTTAGTCCCTGGGAACTTTGGGGACATGGTTGGATATTGTTGTTCTTCTCATGGGGTTTCAATCTCCTTCAGCTCCTTCAGTCCTTCCTGTAGCTATTTCATAAAGGTCCTTAGGATCAGTTTGATGATTGCCTGAGAGTATTTGCATCTATATTTTTCAGGTGCTGGTAGAACCTCTCAGGGAACAGGCTCCTCTCAGCAAGTATTTCTTGGCATCAGCAATCATGTGGGGGATGTCTGCAGATGAGATGGATCCCTAGGTGGTTAGGTCTCTGGATCTTTCAGTCTCTTTTTCATTTTTTGTCTTTGTCTTTTCTTTGGTTAGGAACACTTCTGGGTTAAAAATTTGAGATGCATGGGTGGCCGTATCCCTCAACTGGGGGCCATGGCTATCTACTGGAGGTGGTCTCCAGAGGTTGTATCTCCTCTTTTGTGGGTATTTTGGCTGAAGTCATCACTGTTGGGTCTTGCTGCCTTGGAGTCTGGGACTTTCTAGTGGCACCCCCAGTTCCCTTCCCAAATTGCTACATGTTTCCATTCAATTTCCTGACTTTCTTCTTTCCTTTCCCTTCCAATACCTGATCATGGTCCCCTTTTCCCTCCCCTTTCTCTCTCCCTCCAAGTTGCTTCCGTCTCTCTACCTCCTATAATCATTTAGTTCCCCTTCTATTTAAGATTGAAATATCTACACTTTGGTCTTCCTGCATCTTAAGCACCATATGGTTGTGAGTTGTATTATGGGTATTTTGAGCTTTTGTGTCACTTATCAGTGAGTACACACCATGTGTGTTCTTTTGTGGCTGAGTTACCTCATTCAGGATGATATTTTATAGTTCCATCCACTTGCCCATGAATGTCACGAAGTCATTGCTTTTAATAGCTGACTAATACTCCATTGTGTAAATGTACTACATTTTCTGTATCCATTCTTCTGTTGAGGGACATCTGGGTTGTTTCCAGCTTCAGGCTATTATAAATAAGGCTGCTATGAACATAGTGGAGCATGTGTCTTTACTGCATGCTAGATCATCTTCTCAGTATATGCCCAGGAATGGTATAGCTGGGTCTTCAGGTAGATCTATTTCCTATTTTCCCCTTTCCAGGTCTCCCCTTTGGAAACCCTCTATCCCATGCCCCTTCCCCCAACTCTATGAGGGTATTCCCCAACCCGCCCACCCACTCCCATTTTCCCTCCCTGGCATTCCCCTATACTGGAGCATCGAGCACACTCAAACCCAAAGGCCTCTTCTCCCACTGATAGCCAACAAGGCCCTTCTCTGCCACATATGTAGCCAGCACCATGGGTCCCTCCATGTGTATTCTTTGGTTGGTGGTCCTGTCTCTGGGAGCTCTGGGGGTTCTGGCCAGTTGACACTGTTGCTCCCTCCATGGGGCTGTAAACTCCCTCAGCTCCTTCAGTTCCTTCTCCAACTCCTCCATCTGAGACCCTATGCTTAGTCCAACGGTTGCTGTGAGTTGAATCTTGGGCATTCTGAACTTTTGGGCTAATATCTGCTTATAAGTGAGTACATACCATGTTTGTTCTTTTGTGACTGAGTTACCTCACTAAGGATGATATTTTCAACAAACAACTCCTCCATCTGGGAACCCACATTTAGTGCAATGGTTGCTGTGAGTTGAATGTTATGTGACGGGAGGAATTTCTTTTCTGGTCCAATCTATTTGGAGTTCTGTAGGTTTCTTGAATGTCTATGTTCATCTCTTCTTTAGGTTAGGAAAGTTTTCTTCTATAATTTTGTTGAAGATATTTACTAGCACTTTAAGTTGGGAATCCTCACTCTCTTCTATACCTATTATCCTTAGGTTTGATCTTTCACTGTGTCCTGGATTTCCTGGATGTTTTGGGTTAGGAGCTTTTTGCATTTTGCATTTTCTTTGACTGTTGTGTCAATGTTTTCTATGGTATCTTCTGCACCTGAGATTCTCTCTTCTATCTCTTGTATTCTGTTGGTGATGCTAGCATCTATGACTCCTGATCTCTTCCTATGCTTTCTATCTCCAGGGTTGTCTCCCTTTGTGATTTCTTTATTGTTTCCATTTCCATTTGTAAATCCTGGATAGTTTTGTTCATATCCTTTGCCTGTTTGATTGTGTTTTCCTGAATTTCTTCTTTAAGGGCTTCTAGCTGTTTACCTGTGTTCTCTTGCATTTCTTTAAGGGAGTTATTTATTTCCTTCTTAAAGTCTTCTATCATCATCATGAGATTGATTTTAAATCTAAGTCTTCCTTTTCTGGTGTGTTGGGATATTCAGGGCTTACTGTGGTGGGAGAACTGGGTTCTGATGATGCCAGGTTGCCTTGGTTTCTGTTCCTTATATTCTTGCCCTTGCCTTTCACCATCTGGTTATCTTTGGTGTTAGCTGGTCTTGCTCTCTCTGACTGCGGCTTGTCCCTCCTGCAAGCCTCTGAATCAGTACTCTTTGGAGACCAGCTCTCTCCTAGAAGAATTTGGGTTTGGAGAGTTGTGGTACAGGGTCATCTCTGGGGGGCAGACAGAAACCAGAAGTATCCTGTCCCCAGCTGTTCCTTGTTTCTTATGTCCTGATGGTTCTGCGAGGGTCCTTTTTGATTGAGGAATTTAAACAGAAGTGGTGGTCTTACCTGTGCTCGAAGTTATGTCAGCACTCCTGGGAGATCAGCTATCTCTTGGCACTATTTGAGTATGGAGTTCTGTTTCACAGGATCAACTCCCTGGCCACAGAAAGAAACCAGAAGGCCACTCCTCAGTTCCTGTGTCCTGAGGGTTCTGGGAGGCTACCTCTGAGCAAAGGTGCTTATCTTACCCCCACTCACAGGCTTGTCCACACTCCTGGGAGGCCAGTTCTTTCCCTCCACTATTTGGGTAATGAACCGCTGTCAAGAGTCAAACCCGTGAGGTGCCGAGGGCCAAACCTGAAATTACCCACTGTTCTGTGAAGCATATTCAGTTAAGGTGCAACGTTAGAAAGGACATGGTCCTTTAGAGTGTTTACAGTCTCGTGTCCCAGAGATTGAAAGAATGTCTGGTATTTCCTGAAAACTGGTTACAGTAGTGGGTTAATCTTGGGCCATTGTGTAACTTTCCTGCCTGCTTGTATTCTTAAGCTGTTGTTCCGAAGTAAACGTGGAGCTCAAAAGGAGGAATTCTGTTCTGCTCCCAGGTACCTCATGTTTCTCGTCTTATTCTTTCATTCATCAGTTCCCTTTCCCTAGGATCACGCTGAATCCCCCGAGGACCGGGACAAGCCACGTGTCACAGGCCACAGGCATAAACTGGAAGGCACCTGTCCCAGTCTGCTACTCATTCCCTGTGTCCTGATGGTTCTGGGTGGGTCCTGCTGTGCAGTGATGCTTGTCTTACCTCTGCTCACAGGCTTGTCCACACTCCTGGGAGGCTAGGTTTCTCCTATCACTATTTGGCTATGGAACCCTGTGGCACAGACTCAAGGACCAGTTTTCAATGAGCAAGAATCAACCAACATGCTCATCTGAATATTTTTCTAATCTTCCCATTTTCAAGATGATGTCTCATCATTTTGATCCTTCTTGAGCCTGTCTTCCTCAGTATTCAATAATTTTTCATCTACTGGCCCTTCACTTGCTCTTTGGTTATAAATGATTTCCCAAGATCCTATGCTGTATTCTGATATAACCAAAATGTCTCAAGAAGATTATGTTGAAGTTTCTTTTGCTATCATAACGAACAGCTTTTCATTAAGTCTTTGTTTTTAATAGCTGAGTAATTCTCCATTGTGTAGATGTACCACATTTTCTGTATCCATTCCTCTGCTGAGGGACATCTGGGTTATTTCCAGCTTCTGGCTATTATAAATATGGCTGCTATGAACATAGTGGAGCATGTGTCATTATTACATGTTGGAGCATCTTCTGGGTATATGCCCAGGAGAGGTATAGCTGGGTCCTCAGGTAGTATTATGTCCATTTTTCTGAGGGTCCGACAAACTGATTTCCAGAGTGGTTGTACCAGCTTGCAATCCCACCAACAGTGGAGGAGTGTTCCTCTTTATCCACATTCTTGCCAGCATCTGCTGTCACCTGAGTTTTTAATCTTAGCCATTCTGACTGGTGTGAGGTGGAATCTCAGAACTGTTGTTATCAACCTGAGTGAGGTAACTCAGTCACAAAAGAACGAACATGGTATGTTACCACTGATAAGTGGATATTAGTCCAAAAGTTCAGAATGCCCAAGTTCCACTTTACAGTAACCACTGGACTGAGAGTGAGGTCCCAGATGGAGGATTTGGAGGAAGGTCTGAAGGAGCTGAGGGAGTTTGCAACCCCATGGAGGGAGCAACAGTGTCAATGGGCCTGACCCTCCCGCCCCAGGTCGTCCTGGAGTCTGGACCACCAACCAAAGAATACACATTGAGGGACCCATGGTTCAGACCACATATGTGGCAGAGGATGGCCTCGTTGGCCATCAGGGAGAGGAGAGGCCCTTAGGTCTGAGGGTGTTAGAGGTCCCAGTAAAGGGGAATGTCAAGGTGGGAATAAGGGAATGGGTGGGCGGGTGGGTGGGAGGTGAAATTCCCTCACAGAGGCGGGGAGAGGGAGGGGATAAGGGGTTTCCAAAGAGGAGACCTAGAAAAGGGGAAACATTGGAAATATAAATAAAGTATCAAAAATAAATAAATAAATAAATAAATAAATAAATAAATAATAAACCCCTTTTAATGCTAGGATATAGGCTGAAGACTTTGATAAGCAATAACCCTATGAGCAGAGATTGAAGAGTGGTTGATTTAAGAAGGAAAAGTTTTGTCCTACATGCAAAACAAAAGAAACTTAGGGAGGGATGGGCTGTCTTCATGCTGACTTCTTAGTACTGCCTTCATTCAGAAGCAAAGAGGATTTAGCTTCTGGGAGAACTGTCTTCCTTTCAGAAAGACCCCCACCACAATTGTACAGAGCCAGCTTTTCAGCCCTAATGAAAACTAGCACATATCCTGGGACAATCTGAAAGTGTTAATGGTCATCATTAATGGAGATATCTTTAGTTACTTTTGCCAGAAATACTGCCACCTCCTTGATGACTGTGTGTTGCCACTCTCACAGCTTCAAAGCTTCAACTAACAAAGTCTTGTTGGTTATATGAATCGGAGTGTAACTGAAATGAAAAGAATTTGGAAGAGAATATGTCCATACAAAATGAAGAATAAATATCATACACACAATAATGGTCAATTAAATCAGCTTCATGTTTAAATCTCTACTATGTATGTACTCATAGCAAAATATTTCTCTCTATCCATTATTTCTGTCAGTCAGACTGAAGAGGTTCTCGTTGATTTTTAACTATTTCAATAACTTGTGTATAATGTGATTACACCTATCAGGGTTCTGCGTCATTATTCCTATGTCTCAAAAGATGAGCATACATTAGATGTCTCCTGTAGATATCAAAGTATAGATTTTGGTGCTGGCATCCAGCCTCGACAAGAATCAGGGGTCGTCAAGAATCAGAGATACCTGGGAGGTGAATAAGAAAACACAAATTGAGATACAATACTGGCAAGCTGTTTTTCGTTTGTTTGTTTGTTTTTTTTTTTTTTCCTCATTTTTTATTTTTGATACTTTATATACATTTCCAATGTTTCCCCTTTTCTGAGTCTCCTCTTTGTATACCCTCCATCCCCTCCCCAACCCGCCTCTAGGAGGGAATTCCACCTCCCACCCCACCCCCCCGTCCACCCATCCCCATTTTCCCGCCTTGATATTCCCCTTTACTGAGGCCTCTAACATCCTCAGGCCCAAGGGCCTTTCGTCTCTCCCTGATGGCCATCGAGGTCGTCCTCTGCCACATATGCGGTCCAAACCATAAGTCCGTCAATGTGTATTCTTTGGTTGGTGGTCCGAACTCCAGGAGGACGGGGGGGGGGGGGAGGT
>CM052703.1:128551763-128569771 GCA_028551405.1 Uromys caudimaculatus | reverse complement strand
CTCTAAGATCAAGAATAGACAAATGGGACCTCATGAAATTGCAAAGCTTCTGTAAGGCAAAGGACACTGTCAATAGGACCAAACGGCAACCAACAGATTGGGAAAAGATCTTAACCAATCCTATGTCCGATAGAGGGCTTTGTTAATTTTCTTAAAAAATTAACTTTACCTGACACAAAAATATCAAAGTACATATTTCTGCTATGATAAAAATCATACTTTCACAGATTAGAATACAGCATGGTCCAGTGTAAATTTTGTCCACATTTTCCTTGGGTGTCAGTACATTGAAAATTATGAAACACTTACACCAAGAGCCTAAACTACTGACCTAACAGAATTTGTTACTGTTCCTACTTCCTAGCTACAATGATGGTGGTGACCATTACATTCAAAGACAAATGAAAGGAAAGAGATGTCTTGTCTTCACTCAGGAAGATACATCAATAAATTGGCTATTTTGCTTATAAATTTTCCTAATAACTCTGAATTTATAGGGAAGCACATAGATGGGTCCAAAAGCAGGTTCAAGAACCTGAATACAACTTGGCTGAGCATAAACATAAATTCTTGTCAGTATCTTTATATCAATCATGTAATATACATATTACATATATATTTCATATATTATATATTACATATATAATATACCATATATTATATATGTGTAATCTATATTACATTTATAGTATATAACTTTTTCTGCTTTTCATGATTAATTGGGCTCTTTTAATTGCCTAATGGAGGGAAACTGTTTGAGGTTGTCTTGTTGGGGCACAGAATACAACCAACCATAAAGTCTAGAAATTTCATGGGAGCCTTCAATGGATTAAAAGGCATATTTTGCAATGAATGATGTCCATAGAAAGTTAAATCTATATTGAGGGGAAGATGGAAGTTCCTAGTAGTAGCTGTAGTCATTTCACTCCAGAAAAAAATCCTATCATTTTATGTCCCTGATTTTAAATCTCTACTTGGTGAAACAGAAAAACACATGTTTGGGTTTTATTTTAAATTCCCCCAAAAGTCTAATCATTTATCAGCAAACAATCCTGTTTTTACATCTGACAGAAGCTATCACAGTTATCCACAGCTGATCAGTTGAAGAGAGCAAATGTCCAACCCTAACCAGTACCTATGGAATGTAATGGATACAACTAATGCTCATGGAAATTGATGGAAGAAGAGGCAGAAAAACATTAAGAGTCCAAATATCAGGATACCTGATGAAAGATTTAAGGTCTTCTGTACATAAAAGGGAAACTACACACACTAAATCTCCACAATATGGTTGCTTAAGCAAGACTTGTACTATGACACTACCACTAGACATGCCAATATGGATAGGGTGCTTTCATAAAGATTAAGTGATAGATGAAGAATTAAAGGCAGTCGGCTACTAAGAGAGAGCGAATGAGTATTCACTTGGGATAATTTCATGGTAGTAAGCCCTAAATGCCAGTATATATGAGCAAAATGGATTCAGTATATTATGCTTCTGTGTGAGTAACTGTGTGTTTGGTGTAATAATAATAATATTAATAATAATAATAATAATAATAATAATAATAATAATAGTAGTAGTAATAGTAGTAGTAATTATTATTATATTATAATTATTATGTAGTCATGGATTTGAGGGGATAGGCAATATTCATTTAGTAAGAGAGTGGAAAGAAAGGGAGTCAATATATAGTTATGTATGAAATTATTAAAGAAATGAAATATTTAAAGATGAATTGTGAATTGAAAAAAAAAGAACTTCATAGTGTGCTATGAATGTAATCATTCTTTTTTTTTTAGGTAGAAGTTTAGTGTCTTACTTTTTCTATTACTTTTATTTTTTATAGTTCAGTTCTTATCTGCCTCCTTTTCTGCCCTCCCACAGTTCATCATTCCGTTCCTCCTCCCCCCATCCACAAATGATGCATCCTCCCAACCAGCCCTCCTCACTCCCTGGGTCCTCAATTCTCTCCATGGTTAGTTCAGTCTTCTCCCACTGAGGCCAGACCAGGCAGTCCTCTGCTGTTTATGTTTCGGGGGTCTAGAACCAGCTCATATGCTCATATCCATTTGGTGGCTCAGTGTCTTAGAGATCTCAGGGGTCCATGTTAGTTGAGACTGGTCTTCCTATGGGGTTGCCCTCCTCCTCAGCTTCTTCTAGCCTTTCCCTGATTCAGTCCCAGGGGTCCCTGACTTCGGTCCAGCGGTTGGATGTAAGTATCTGCATCTGTCTCAGTCATTATTTAGATGAGGAAAGAATGGTAATATCGTCTTTACAATTTTATATCTCCCATTATTGTTAGAGTGTGAACAAAAAAGCATTCTCCTGCCTGAGGGAAAACTGCCAGACACTTTTATAGTGGGTGAAATATATCAAAAACTGGTTCATATTTGCTAAGGCAAAAAGGCCATGTGCTATACATCCCATGTTTAACTTCTGTTTTAAACATTTAATGAGGAACTATGACAGTCATTCATGCAAGTTTGTGACAGGCTCCATGCTGCAATGGCAAAGCCAAGAGGTTGGAGCTAGATAAAGAATCTATAACTGAAAAAAAAATGAAGTCCAATATGCAACTTTTCTTAAATACAAAATTAACTTACATTTATAAATGCATATACTCTTACAATTATTTTCAACTCAAGTTGGTTTTATTATTTTTAATTATTGATCATTTTATTTGCGTGAATTTTTAGTATATTTTGAAAAATTAAGCATAAAATGGTATTGGCTATAACTCTTTTACTTAAACATGAATTTCCTTTTTAATATGATGTACTATACATAATTTTAAAAAAACTTTTATATCACTGTTTTCATAATTATTCAGAAAATGAAACAACTAGTTGTTATCATAGATGATGAGTTTAGCTCAAGGAGTCACACTATATTTTACATATACATGAAGTTTGTATGACTTTTGTGTTCTAAATTGAAAAAATATTAATTAATTCATATTTATTTCAATGATATTTGATAGGATTTACCATCATACTGGGAGCATAAAAACAGTTAAAATACTAAGGGAAAAATCTTAAAGTTTCACTCTCCTCCGTATAATGTGTTCTTTTTTAAATGGATTTATTTTATTTGCATGTGAATGAGAATTTTGCACACACACACACACATATATATATGTGTGTGTGTGTGTGTGTGTGTGTGTGTGTATGTATGTGTATTCTCTGTATGCCAGAAGAAGTCACAAGAAAGGAAGTCAGATCTCCTATTGCCAGAGTTAGAGATAGTTGTTGGAAACTGTGACTACTCCAAGAGAAGCAGGTATGTTCACAGAACTGCTGTGGTATCAATCTAACCACTATGAAGTATGATTTTGGTCCAACACTGTTATGAATCAACTGCACATTGTGGTCCTGTGCTTTTAATGTCAATTTAAGAAGGCCCTTAGATTTCTCAGGTCAGGAAGAATTGGCTTCCCAACACCCACAAGATAGAGAAAACCAATTTTTTTTCTGTGGTTTGTTCTGTAACCTCCATAGACACAACAGCATGCACATGGGCCCATTGACAAGCAGTCACATGAGCAAACACAATAAACAAGTAAATAAATGGGTAGGTTAAAAAAAAGAGAATGAGCGCAAATAACTATATGGGAGAGTTTGGAGGCAGGAAAGAAAAAGTTGAAACTGTGTTTTTACAGTATAATTAAAAATAATTAAAATTTCAAAACTAAGAACTTTAAATATATATAGAATTTTGAAAGTAAGAAGGGAACTTGTTGGAAATAATGGTTTCAGTGGGAAAAGTTACAGAGACTAGAAAGAGTAGTGTGAATATAAATGACTATAATATACATATATATATACATATATATATATATATATAAAACTTTTAAAAAGTTCTTAAAATAAACACCGATGAAATGGCGCAGAAGATAAAGTGATTGATCCTCAAGCTTGACAATTCATATCTGATTCCTCGAACACATATAATCGTGGATAAAAAGAACTTAAATCCACATATTTTCTCCTCTGATCTTACATGTTTGTATGTTATACACACACACACACACACACACACACACGCACACACACCAAAAATTAACTGTTCTTTGTGTGACTTTCTATTTACCTAAGTATTATTGTCAACTATTAAGAGGTAGTATTAATAAAACTAAAAAAATTCTGTGCAGCTAAAGGAACATTTTGGTGAATGAAGCATAATGTCACAGAATAGGAAACAGTCATTCCTGTATACATATGACATAGGATATATGACCCAGAATATATAAAGAATGTTTTAAAAACAATGAATCAAAAAAAAAACATTACATATTCATTCAAAAAATATGGCTGGAGACATGAACAAAAACAGAGTTTTCAAAGAGAAGGAAATAAGCTCATAAGAATTATGTAAAAAATGTTCATTGTCCCTAGTAAGTAGGTAAGTGCAAATCAAAACAACTCTGAGACTGATCTCTCCCAGACAAAAATCAACAAAAACAACATACTGAAAGTGTATGATGAAAAAAGAACCTTTATTCACTTTTTGTAGGATTCCAAACTTGTATTGCCTCTATGAAAATCAATGTGGAGAATTCTAATAATAAAGTTGCATATATATATATATATATATATATATATATATATATATATACACACACACACACACACACACACACACACACACACATATATGTATATATACATATATATGTGTGTGTATGTATGTATTTGTGTGCATATATATATATACATATATATATATATATATATATATATATATATATATATCCTACTTTAAAAGAGCTTATGTACTTTACAAGCAAAAAAACAAAAACAAAAAAATAGACCTAGAAACAATCATATTGAGTAAAATTCCCCAGATGGAGACAGACAAATGTCACATTTTCACTTAATGGAGGCTTCTAATACCAGGTCTTCAGATGTGAATACCATGAAGTAAGTGAAGAAACAAGGAAAGTAAAATGGAGCTATTTCTGTGGTAGGTGATTGGGAAAGCAGGGAAGGGAGTATAACAGGACACAATTCATATGATGTTGGAAAGAGAAGGGAGCTTTTATTAGGAAGAGAAATGAAGACAAATACAGAAGAAGCAGGTAGGAGGATAAAAGAAAAGTGGGATGTATGGGAAAGTCATTAAAAATCATAGTGTTAATTATGTTCCAAAAGGAAGGAAAGAAGGAAAAAAGAAATGAACGAATGAACAAATGAACAAAGGAGGGAAAAAGAGAGGGAGGAAGGGAGGGAAGAAGGAAAAAAGACATATATTACACATGTCTATTTGTAAATGTGCATGCATAGTTTACATGAAATTTTATTATTTTATCTGGCAATGTTCCTTCTGGCAAAATGCCACCTAGTAAAAACCCCAACAGAAAAGAAGAGATGAATTTTGAGTTATTGGTCAAGTTTGCCTAATTGATTCCCAACGACTAATTACCACTCTACTACACCTGCATAATTCCTTGATGCATTCTAAATATTTGTCTTTATACCCAATTCTGATTATAGATCTTATCAAAAGGACAGTACATATCAGATCATATGAGTACTATTATTTTCAAAAGCCTAAGGCATGGGGATTTAAGTAGCTCAATGGTACAATGCCTGACTAGTGTATAGGAGTTTCGGGGTTGAAATCCCAGAATCTCAGTAAAAATTAATTTGTAACACTCGCAAGATAGTTTAGCCCATAAAATGACCTCAAGCCAAGCCTACCAACCAGAGTTCTATCCCAGAAAGCCTTATGCCAAGGAAGAGAATTTACTTCCACAAGTTTCCCTTGGATCAAAGAAAATACCTGCTCCCATAAATAAATAATGAAAATTTAATGACTTAAATTGAAGAAACACAAAACCATCAGTTGACTACTGATTTTTTTTTTTGTAAACAGATTTATTTTCAGAAAGTATAGTATGATCATGACTCCTCCTTTGTTGGAGCAAATGGTGCAGAATGGCCTGGGTGCTCGTGGCCCTGGGAGAGGTGGAGGCGCACAGACAGTTGACCGTGCACCCCTATGGGCCACGGGGCTTGTGTTAGGCTGTGAGAAGCCTCTGCGGAGACACAGCCTGGAGGTGGGGGGTCGGCCGTGGGTCCCTGGGGAGACGTGCCGCAGCCGGTGCCGTGGGGTGCCCTTGCTCTGGGCATCACAGATGCTGCTGGATGCTGTGGAAGAGCTGGGAATGAAGTAGGAAAGAGTGCAGCTGGGGTCCCTGCCATGAGACCAGGTTAGATGCTTGGGAGCGGGCTAGCTTCATTGGCTTGGTTGGATGACAGCCATGGCTGAGAATGTTGAGACTGTTTCTGCTGTGGGAGGCTAGATGATGGCTCTTTTAGGTGAAGGCCGGTTCCATTGTTTCCCATGGCAGATGAAGAGAGACAATCCAGAGTTTCAGAACGTTTATTGTCATTGTGGAGAGTGGCGTGGGTGAGACCATACCCTGTGCCCTCAGGGGGTAAGATTGAAATAGTAACTGGGAAGGGGTGTGGCTAAGCCTCTAGGTGCCTCAGTAGCATGGGGATGTTGAGGCTACGTGGCCACACCTCTACCTGCGGTGGGGTTTGGGGGCATGACCATACCTCTACCTGAGGAGGGACTTGAGGGGCGTTTCCTTTTTACGTGACCAAATGTCATAGACCAATGGAGAGATATAGGCATGTGTCAGGAGCTGTTTCGAGGAGCCTGGAAAACGGCTGCCATTGCTCATTATAGGGCTTTTACCTTCTATTGGGCCCACAGGGTTTGGACCTTGGTTCTACCAGAAAACAGGCTGCCTTTCACGGCCCTGCACTCCCTCATCTTCCCTCATTTTGTCTCTCTTTAGAAAATATACAGGCAAAAAAAAAAAAAAACAAAAAAAAAACAGAACAGAATAAAATAACAAGAGAGAAAGCACCAAGCACCAGAATCACATAGACACACAGATATGCATGCCCTCACACAAAACACATGAAAATGCAAAATTCAAAATCATAATATGTAAGCAAATTACTAGTAAAGAAAAACACAGACAGAATATTATGAGTCAACAAGCAAAATACTTTCAAAATATCATTGAGTTCATATGAGTTGGCTGTCTAAACCTTGGCATGAGGCTTCCACTAAAATGTAGTTTATATCCCCATTGATTCACCATCAGTGTAAACTAGTTTTTCCTTTGGGAGCAGTTGTCAACTGGACGTAGATTCCTGGTTAGAAGTGAGTGATTAAGTCCACTTCCTTCTCTGAGTGCTGACTTGGATCTGTGCAGACCCTGTGTATGCTGTTCTAATCTATTTGAGCGCATATATGAGTCAGTCTTATTGTGCCTGCAAGTCATTGTTTCCCTGGTTACATTCCTCCCAGCCACACTGGCTATTAGAATCTCTAACTCTCTTCTGCAAAGTTTCCTAACCATACAAGGGAGTATGGATGGAGATACCTTGTTTATGACTAGGTGATTCAATGTCTCTCATTCTCTGTACATTGTCCATTGTAGGTTTCTGTTCCCATTTGTTCCCATCTAAAACAGATGGTAACTACTCTGATGATGAAGAATCATTATACTGCCTCATTTCTTTAGAAAAACAAGACTATTTGGCTTTCTCCTATGTCTATGAACTACTTAGTTCCATATATTTGGATATAAGAAATGTTTATTTCTCATTGAATAGGCCTCAAATCCAATCAAATCGTGATTGTTTGCCTCCACAATATTTCTGCCACTGTTTTACCAGTGTATCATATAGGTAGGTCATGATTGTAGATCAAACAGTTTAGATTTGGGCTGGTGTTTAATCTCCAGAAAGCATGCAGCATACTTTGCAGTAATATCATCACTATTACGGTGTAGCAAAGGCATCAATTAGGTGCATGCTTATGTCTCTGTTTTCAATGAGATAATGCAGATGTTGTTTCCTCAATAGAGCCATGCCATCAATTTGTATTGGCAATAGCCTGACTTGTTTGAGTGTTTCCATGGGAGAGCCTTTCTCCAAGAAGTCAATTATATACAACTCATACCTAGGATTAGAGGTTTAATTTAATGAGATATGGGTAGCTGGGGGATTCTTTCCCAGTTATTTGGTTATTTGATTTATATTTCTTTCATCTATATATGATATATTAACATGTCTTCTGTTGTAGATTACTATAACTCTGTTGAAATGGTCCACAGTTCTGTTTGTTGATCTCAATATTCCACCCTTTATTCCCCAAATGAATCATCTCTACCAAGTGTCTTCATTATTGCATATACTATTTCTACTTCCACTAGAAATCCTTCCCTCCTTCCTATTCTCTTACCTTTGTGGATTTAAGGATTCTTGAATGCTTTTGTAAGCTTAAAACATAATATCTAATGATGAGGGAATATATATCACATTTGTCTTTAGTTTTCTGGGTATCTCACTCAGGATGATTTTTCCTCAATTTCTATACATTTGCCTGTGAGTTCCATAATTTTATTATTATTTTTTTTCCTTTTAAGAGTAGCTTTATTGAGTTCAGGTGAAAACTATCCATTAGATTTAGCAAAAACAAAAGAAAAAACAAAAACAAAAAGAGCAACCAAACAAATACAAAAACAAAAAACAAAAAACCCAGAGCAACAACAAAAATCAGTCAGTCTTTGAACTAGATCTCAGCTTAATGTGAAAGTTTTTTTCTTCATCCAGTTGTCTGAGGTTAGAATATAATCTGTTAAGCATAAAATACTCAATTTTTTTGCTTAATGCATTCTAATGGTAATGACATTCCTGTTGAGAAATTGATAACTTTTTACCAATTGATAATTTCTAGCCAAAGTTTGGTAAACTCAGTTGTCTTTGTGAATAGATTTGAAGTTATGAATAAGGTTGGTAAACTTATTTATTTTTTTAAATTGCCCATAAAATTTTATCTAGTAAACTTATTTCTAGGAATTTATGTTGACAGAAATATGTATGTACTCTGGGATATCTATCACATTATTATATACAGTGGTGAATTATGAGAAACATGTCAAAATTAAATATAGAGTTAATAAATTATGAAATTACTTGTATACATTTCTATAATAATTAAAATGCTATTTTAAGCTAAAACTTTAGAAGCCATATCATCATCTTATACTTTCACACTATAAATATGATTAACATAAATGAAATCACTTTGTAAAAACATTATGTAATTGGAAATTATTTCTGACAGATCAAGTCTTACAGTTTTATAGGCTATTCATTTTTCTCCTTTGAAATGACAAAGGAAAGTTGACTTCAGTCAAAATAGCACACAATATAATCTCATAAGTCACACGTTAAATGTTACTTGTTTTCAGTAGGTTTTGAAAACCTTACTACTGTCACACTCAAGTAGAAATATGTTGACAACTCCTGACTAAATTCAGAGAAAATAAATATTAGTCTTCTAAAATATACAGGACTCACCTCACTAATGTGACCAAAAAATTCAAAGACTCTGGTGTTCTCCCTTGAAGATATGTTACCTTCAGTCTGAGCAAAGAACACCATTCCTTTGCATTTCCTAAGGCCATTACACTGAGATTCATCAGATAACCTATAACACTTGCTGAAGTTACCCCTTAAGTATTTCTATTTGACCACCATGAAGTGTCCTTCCTTATCTTTTTTGATAACTTTTGGTTGAACGTTGATTTTATTTGATATTAGAATGAATATTCCAACTTGTTTCTTGGGACCATTTGCTTGGAAAATTGTTTTCCAACCTTTTACGCTGAGATAGTGTTTCTCTCTTTGTAACTGAGGTGCATTTCCTGTATGCAGCAAAATACTGGGTCCTGTTTACATATCAAATCTCTTAGTATATGAATATTTGTTGGGGAATTGAGTCCGTTAATGTTAAGAGACACTAAGGAAAAGTGATTGTTGATTCCTATTATTTTTGATGTTATTTTTATGTTAGTGTGGCTAACTTCTTTTGAGTTTGTTGAAAGAAGATTACTTTCTTGCTTTTTCTAGAGTGTAGTTTCCCTCCTTGTGTTGGTGTTTCCATATATTATCCTTTGTAGGGCTGGATTTGTGGAAAGATATTGTGTAAATTTGGTTTTGTCATTGAATATCTTTTTTCTCCAAATATGGTCTGAATGACATCTGCCCAGGATCTTCTAGCTTGCATAGTCTCTGGTGAGAAGTCTGGTATACTCCTGATAGGTCAGCCTTTATATGTTACTTGACATTTTCCCTTACTGCTTTTAATATTCTTTCTTTGTTTAGTGCATTTGGTGTTTTGATTATGATGTGATGGAAGGAATTTCTTTTCTGGTCCAGTCTATTTTGAGTTCTGTAGGCTTCCTGTATGTTCACGGGCATCTTTTTCTTTAGATTAGGAAAGTTTTCTTCTAAAATTTTGTTGAAGATATTTACTGGCCCTTTAAGTTGGGAATCTTTGCTCTCTTTTATACCTATTATCCTTACGTTTGGTCTTCTCACTGTGTTCTGGATTTCCTGGATGTTTCATGTTAGAAGCATTTTGCATTTTCATTTACTGTTGTGTCAATGTTTTCTATGGTAATTTCTGCACCTGAGATTCTCTCTTCTATGACTCCTGATCTCTTTCCTAGGTTTTCAATCCCTCCCCCCAGTTGTCTCCCTTTGTGATTTATTGTTTCTGTTTTTATATCCTAGATGGTTTTGTTCAATTCCTTCAACTGTTTGGTTGTGTTTTCCTATAATTCTTTAAGCAATTTTTGTGTTTCCTTTTTAAGGGCTTCTATCTGTTTACCTGTGTTCTCCTGAATTCCTTAAGGGAGTTATTTATGACCTTTTTAAAGTCCTCTATCATAATCATGAGAAGTGATTTTAGATTCGAATCTTGCTTTTCCAGTGTGATGGTGTCTCCAGGATTTGCTATGGTGGAAGAATTGGGTTCCGATGATGCCAGGTAACCCTGATTTCTGTTGCTGATATTTTTGTGCTTGCCTCCTACCATCTGGTTATCTCTAGTGCTACCTGCCCTCCCTTTATCTGACTAGAGCCTGTCTTTCCTGTGCTCCTGGTTGTGTCAGAACTCCTCAGAGACCAGCTGTCTCTGGGATCCTGTGATTCTAGGATCCTGTGATCCTGATATACTGGGTGTGACAGATATCCTTGGGGTTAAGCTACCTCTGCAACCTTGTGATCCTAGTGTGACCAAGCTCCTGGAATCCTGTTATCCTGTGATCCTGGGACTGTTAAAGCACCTGGGAGTTGAGATTCTTCTGGGTTTTGTGGAACTGGCTGAGGAGTTCATGCCCAAGGTCTGCTCAAGGCACCAGCCCAAACCAGAAAGAACCAGTGCCACTGGTCTGGCAGAGTTCCTGGGTTCCTGGTTTCTACTGGTCCCAGTTATTCCCAGTGTTGGGACAAATGTTGTGTCCTTCTCACCTTTGATCCTATGATCCTGGGCATGTTAGAGTGCCTGGCAGTGGAGCTTCCTCTTGGTGTGTAGGACTGCCATAATTTTATTTTTTTAACAACTGATTATTATTCCATTATGTAAATGTACCACATTCTCATCACCCATTCACTACTTTTTTGAACATCTAAGTTGTTTCTTATTTCTGACTGATATGAATAGAGAAGCAATGAAATGGGTAAACAAATTTCCCTGTAATAAGATTGTAGAGTCCTAATGATGCATTCCCAAGCTGGATCTTGGGGTAGATTTACTCCCATTTTCCAAAGGAGCCTGCACAGTGATTTCAAAAGTTGCTGTACAAATTTACTTTTCCACCATCTGCAGATAAGAATTCCCCTTTCTCTGAATCCTTACTAGCGTGTGCTATCATTGGTTTATGGATCTTTTTCATCCTTATTAGAGGAAGATGAAATCTCAAAGTGGTTTTGGTATGCATATCCCTGATGACTAAGGATGCTAATTACTTTAAGTGAAACCAGATTTTAACTGGCCACTTCTGGGTCATTGGAGGAAGGAATTTATAGCTGAATACACAGAAATAATTAGGAAAGAAGTCATGGAAATTAGAGTTAGGGAAGACAATGGATCATAGTCATTCAGATAAATGTATGTTGGAATCAGAGTCTTTTGATTTGCATTTTTCTGATGGCTAAGGATGTTAACATTCTTATATGTAAAGATTTTTCCTTATGATTTCAAGTTTCCTCATAAAATAAATGTCAATTATCTCAATATTTGCACAGTGAATATAAAAGAAATATTATCAAGGAAGGGATTTAAAATTATAGTATATTCTCTCCTTATCTATTCTATAATTTAACTATCTACAGGCCTGGTTCTGCTTCTGCCCTCAGGGTATGCAGGGACCATTGTACACCAGGCTGAACTAGAAGGAATAAAGTTTAGCTGGGTCAGGTGGTTTGAAAAGGAACTTGGTTGGCACAAGTACAAGAAAAATAGCCTCCTCTGGAGATGATTTTCAGTGAAACATCTCTCCTTTATTTGGGTTACAAGGGCTTTTTAAAGCATTATTTAGTAGTTTCATTTAAATTGCTTTCATATTTATACATTCCTAAGGGATCTGCTGTTTGTTTCTTTGCTAACCCTCACATGGACCTTAATTTGAGCAGTTTATCCCCATATTCTCTCCTCTACTCACATCTTCACTAATGATCACTACTTGTTCCTCCCCTTCCAGCACTATCCCATTCATGCATATCAGTCTATTCTAGTTCCCTTTCCTAAGGAGACCTATCTATTACTTGTAGTCCCTTACTCTAAACCAATTCTCTCAGGTTCTCTAGATGGTATATTGACTTAACAGTTAATGTCCACATATAAGCAAATAGAGAACACATTTGTCTTGGTAGTCTGGGCTCCCTAACTCATTTCATAGTTCCATCCATTTTTCTGTAAATTTCATTATTTATTTCTTTTTAAAGACTAAATTTTTCAAACAAGAAAATGTAGATGGAAGTTACCGTGTTAACTGTGACCTGTAATCCCACATTGAGAGAGATGAACTGGGAGTACCTGTCTGAGGACACTTTATAGATTACACTAGTTAGAAGGAACCCTAGGCTACAGTTTTGGACTGTGTATCAAAAATCACCAAAAGAACTGAGCTTAAACCATGAGAGAAATGAACAAAAAATAATTTATCTGAAAAACAGCCATATTGATTTCCAAAGTGTCTATACAAATAAGTGGAGTAAAATATACACCAGTCAGTTCATATTACACACCTGAACCAAAGGACAGTACAAATCAGATTAAATGATTTTTACTCTTTTCAAAACCATTCAGACATAAGGTTGTAGCTCAAAATAGGATGTATGCCCAGTGTGTTACAGTTCCTGAGTTGAAACTGCAGTGTTTCAGTGAAAATTTTATTTGAGCCAGGCAGTGGTGGCACACGCCTTTAATCTCAGCACTTGGGAGGCAGAGGCAGGTGGATTTCTGAGTTTGAGACCAGCCTGGTTTACAGAGTGAGTTCCAGGGCTACACAGAGAAACCCTGTCTCAAAAAACCAAAAAAAAAAAAAAATTTTTGTTTGATTCACCAGTGAGTTGACAGAGTAGGTAAAATGAACTGCAGTCAAGGCTAAATCCAGAACTCTATCCAGAAAAGCCTCATTGCAGATGTAGAGAATTGACTTCCACAAGTTTTCCTCTGACCAATGGAAACATATCCTTTGATGACTAACTTAATTAAATTTTAATACATAAAGATGAATGAATATGGAATCTGTATTTGTTTTTGAATTAATAATTTTAAAAATATATTTTTCAGACAATATTCTAATACCCCCTTATTTTGTCCTCTCTGATTCTTTCTACCTCCACAATGACCTAACTCCTCATATTTTCTCCCCACTCTTTAGAAAGCATACAAGCAAATTAAAAGAAAAAACAACTATAATAAAACAAAACCAACAACCAAAGGAATCAGAAAAGGTAAGAATAAGGACAAGAAGCACATAGACACACAGAGATACATGCTCACAAATAAAAGCCAATGAAAGTATTAAGTTTAGAGTCATAATGTATGAGACAATTACCAGCATGATTAAAAATACAGTATATTATGAATAAAATATAATAATTAAAATTACTATTGATTTATGTAAGTTGTCTGTCTGCTGCTTGGAATGAAGTCTGTTCTTGAGTGTGGATTCCACTCTCAGTGAGACAGTACTGTAACAAACCAGATTTTGATTTTGGAGAATTTGTCAAATGGAGAGAGTGTGTTAGTGAGGTAGATCATACTCAGTTCCCGCTATGAGTGGTCGGACCCCAAATAATTATGACCTGTAAAACCCGTGCAGAATCTGTGCATGTTTTCATGATTTATATGAGTCCATATGTGTATCAGTCCTGTTATATCTGGACATTATTGCTGCCTTGCTAGCACTGCTCCCAGCACCATTGTGCCTTACAATATTTCTTCCATGTCTCCTACAAATGTTTCCTGAGCCATAAAGGAAGAGATTGGATGGCAATGTCACATTTATGAGAGGGTGATGCAAGGTCTTTCACACAGTATTTTCTCCAGATATGAGTCTCTGTATCTGGCCCCATCTACTGTATATGTGAGCTTCTGTGATGACATGGAGCAATATACTGATCTATGGATATAACAGAGTGCTATTAGAAATCATTTTGTTTATATTGGATATTAGCCCTCTATCAGACGTAGGATTGATAAAGATTTTCTCCCAATCTGTTGGTTGACGTTTTGTCCTATTGACAGTGACCTTTGCCTTACAAGCTTTGCAATTTCATGAGGCCCCATTTGTTGATTCTTGATCTTAGAGCATAAGCCATTGGTGTTCTGTTCAGAAACTTTTCCCCTGTACCCATGTGTTCGAGACTTTTCCCCACTTTCTCTTTTATTAGATTCAGTGTATCTGGTTTTATGTGGAGGTTCATGATCGATTGGACTTGAGCTTTGTACAGGAGATAGGAATGGATCAATTTGCATTCTTCTACATTCTTTGCCAGTTGAACCAGCACCATTTGCTGAAAATGCTGTCTTTTTTCCACTGGGTGGTTTTAGCTCCTTTGTCAAAAATCAAGTGACCATAGGTATGTGTGTTTATTTCTGGGCCTTCAATTCTATTCTATTGATCTACCTGTCTGTCACTGTACCAATACCCTGCAATTTTTATCACTACTGCTCTGTAGCACAGCTTGAGGTCAGGGATGATGATTCCCCCAGAAGTTCTTTTGTTGTTAAGGATAGCTTTTGCTATCCTGGGTTTTTTGTTGTTCCAAATGAATTTGAGAATTGCTCTTTCTAAGTCTATGAAGAATTGAGTTGGAATTTTGATGGGGATTTCATTGAATCTGTAGATTGCTTTTGGCAGGATGGCCATTTTTTACTATATTAATCTTACCAATCCATGAGCATGGGAGATCTTTCCAACTTCTTAGGTCTTCTTCGATTTCTTTCTTCAGAGACTTGAAGATCTTGTCATACAGATCTTTCACTTGCTTGGTTAGAGTCACACCGAGATACTTTATACTGTTTGTGACAATTGTGAAGGGTTTCCTTTCCCTAATTTCTTTCTCATCCTGTTCATCCTTCAAGTATAGGAAGGCTACTGATTTGTTTGAGTTAATTTTATATCCAACCACTTTGCTGAAGTTGTTTATCAGCTGCAGCAGTTCTCTGGTGGAGGTTCTCGGGTCACTTAAGTATATGATCATATCATCTGCAAATAGTGATATTTTGATCTCTTCCTTTCCAATTTGTATCCCTTTGATCTCCTTTTGTTGTCTACTTGCTCTAGCTAGAACTTCAATTATTCTATTGACTAGATAGGGAGAGAGAGGGCAGCCTTGTTTAGTCCCTGATTTTAGTGGAATTGCTTCGAGTTTCTCTCCATTTAGTTTGATGTTGGCTACTGGTTTGCTGTATGTTGCTTTTACTATGTTTGGGTATGGAGCTCCCTAATTTTCAATATGTAGTTTTGTCTTGTTTGCTCTGTGCCACCTTCTTTTGTCTCTCTGGTGAAGACTGTTTCCTGGATTCTTCTGCATCCTGGTGGCTGTGGGGTGACTCTGCATTTGAAGATGTATTTATTGTAATCTATGCAGACTTGGTTTACCTCGGAAAAACTCTTTTAACCAGCTATTCTCAACCTGTGGGTCATAACCTCGGTGGTCTAACAACCCTTTCACAGGGGTCACATATCAGCTATCTTGCATATCAGTTATTTACATTATAATTTATTGCAGTAGCAAAATTATAGTTATGAGGTAACAACAAAAATAATTTTATAGTTGGGTCACTACAATGTGAGGAACTGTATTAAAGGGTCAAAGCATTAAGAAGGCTGAGAACCACTGGTTTAAACCAAGACAAACAACTGTCTAGGGTTCCTGGGCAGGCCATTTGACATGGTCCCCATGCCTAGGACCACTACAGCCTTTTCAGTATTAGGGGAATATCAGGATATTGTTGTCTATCTTGGTGATAAACTGGGACCCTATGGATCTTAAGCCCGGAGCAATGCTAGAGTTTGCTACAAGCCTTATGTGACAGAGCACTTACTGCTCTTTCTGAGGGCATATTCCCAGAAGATGCTCCAACATGTAAAAAGGACACATGCTCCACTATGTTCATAGCAGCCATATTTATAATATCCAGAAGCTGGAAACAACCCAGATGTCCCTCAACAGAGGAAGGGATACAGAAATTGTGGTACATTTACACAATGGAATACTACTCAGCTATTAAAAACAATGGCTTCATGAAATTCACAGGCAAATGTATGGAACTTGAGAATATCATCCTGAGCGAGGTAACTCAGTCACAAAAGAATGAACTCACTGAAAAGGTATGTACTCACTGATAAGTGGCTATTAACTCAAAAGTTCAGAATACCCAAGATTCACTTCACAGCAACCATTGGGCTGAGCATGAGGTCCCAGATGGAGGAGTTGGAGAAGGGCCTGAAGGAGCTAAGGGAGCAACAGTATCAACTGGCCAGACTCCCCCAGAGCTCCCCGAGACTGGACCACCAACTAAAGAATATACATGGAGAGACCCACGGTGCTGGCCACATATGTGGCAGAGGAGGGTCTTATTAGCCATCAGGGGAGGAGAGGCCCTTGGGTCTGAGAGTGTTAGATGCCCCAGTATAGGGAAATACCAAGGAGGGAAGACAAGAGTGGGTGGGTGAGTGGGTGGGGGAATACCTCATAGAAGCAGGGGGAGGTGGGAAGGGATAGGGGGTTTCCAAAGGGGAGATCTGGAAAGGGGGAAACATTTGAAATGTAAATAAAGTATCAAAAAATAGAATATTTGTATAATATATGGATATTTTCCAGAAAGTTAGCAATGGGTTCTTTGGATTTAGGCATGATGGTGTCAGCCTCCCAGGAGTTCTCTATACAGGTTGGGTGAGGATGTTTTTCTAGATAGACAGATGAGGGGATCCAAAAATTATAAAGCCTGTACGGTCAGCTGTATGGCCTCATGTTTGCCCTTTTATGAAACCATATTGTCTCACACATGTCTGAAAGATGCTAGTTTTGTAAGCACAATACTGCTGCCTCCAACCTCACCAGAGACTGGTGGTTGGGAAATATAAAAAATTGTGCTTGCTGTAAAATTTTTATGTTTGAGATTGTATAGTTCTCTTATTTCTGTTCTAAATCTGTATTACTCTGTGTCACAAGAAAATGCTGGCACAGGAAAATAAAGAAGCATTCACCCATCCCCCCTATGGATTTTGTAATCCAATTACCTTATATGCTTTCAATAAAATACTGGAGCTGAATCAAGTCTAGGTGAGCACTCTGACTCCAGACTTCAAGGGCTCACACACCAAAAAAAAAAAAAACACAAAACAAAACAAAACAAAACAAAAAAACAAACAAACAAAAAACAACAACCAACCAATCAACCAACCAACCAACCAACAAACCAACCAAAAAACCAAACAGGAGTCCGTAGCCAAGGAGCGCCATAGAGAGGAAGCCTCACAGGAACTTGGAAGGCCCGTGAGTGGGGTTGAGGGGAGCAGCACCTCTTGCCCAGACCTGCCCGGATCTGCAGGGATCCCGGGCCTGAGAACCCAGGAACAGAAAGACTCCGAAACTTCCCGATCTCACTT
>CM052703.1:128532752-128551263 GCA_028551405.1 Uromys caudimaculatus | reverse complement strand
ATTCTACTGTTGAGTGTAGATTTAATGTAAATAAAAAGCAGTATGTTGAAAAGTAATGTGATTATCATTTTGAATGTAATAATTGAGAAACAGAAATTACTTAAGTATCAGCTAAGGGATGATTAGGAAATAAAAATTATGAATATTTATTCATGAACTGTTGTTATTCATAATCTAAAAATAAAACTTTCTGCCTCAAAAAAACAAAAACAAAAACAAAAACAAAAACAAAAACTACCACCACAAACACCCCCCCCAACACCCATTAACATATGAGGGCATGCACACTGAAGGACAAGAAATGCTATAAATCAACTCAAATGATGTTATTACAGTAATAGGGCTTTTTTTTTTTTTTAAAGTAAAGAGGCTTACTTCTAAGCATGATTCTTCTAAAGATCTGAGTTTATTTCCCAGAATTCATCTGGTGAAAGGAATGAACTGGTTTCCTCAATTATTTTCTGATATGCATATGTGCTTTATTATATTTATGCAGCCCACCAACATAAAGAAATGAATAAATAAATGTAAAGAAAACTTAAAAATAAATCTCTAATGAGTAAACATGTTAATCATTGGTACTCAAAGAATAAATGATTCCACCTTGTTATTTCTTTTGTTAAATATTTAAATCTTTTGGACACACTAAGTAACATGTAAGGATTACTGAGTAAATATTTGTGAAGTACAATAATACACACAGAATATATGAATATCAAGGTCATCATAACTTTGGCAATGGTGATGTTACTGACCCCCTTTTTTTTAGTATCAATATATGCATTTTGAAAAACCAGCCACAAAATTCCATCTGTGAGACTGTCATGTATGTCTGTTTTGAAGAGTGTCTGGCAGTTACCTCTTTTAAGCTTCTTTCATACATAATGGGTGCTTCCAACTTACACAGTATCTGAATGAACAGGGCAATGATCCCTGAAACATAAAACTTTCTCTTTGATTTGAAATTAAAATACAGCACATATCATCACTTTAGAGGAATAATGATGATAATGAGTACCACTTATTCTTAAGAATGATCAGATTATGTGTGTGGGAGCACCATAGAAGAATTACATGTTATCGATTCAGAGAAAGTGGATTAAGAAGTCAGTCCAATTACAGAAACACCCGCACATCTGAAAATGTCTGTATATTCATTTTCACTTGTTGGCTTCAGTATTACAGTACTTGTTATCATCAGGTTGAATTCTTGTTCAGAGCATATTAGCAGATTGCACCTAATAGCTGTCTACTAGTAGCTGTGCAAAAAGGGGAAAATTTAGCAGAATAAGATAAGGAGGGTGCAAAAATCTTAAATATATTTAGAAAGTGATGTGTCCCCAGAAGAGACAGGAAGGTTGTTAAACCCCCCAAAAAAAAAAAAAAATCTAAGAATTTATAGAAAACCAATACATCAAATTACCAGTGTAACAAATATTACTTGGTAATTTGTATGTTAATTTCTGTCCTTTCTCTTATTTTCTCATAATTTGTTGTAAAATTTCCTTCCTAAAGCATAAATTTCAGGAAAAATAACAATATGAAAGAACTCTTTTACAACAGTCATTTCATTGTGGTTACATACCCTATCATTAGGTTATTATGAAGAAGAATATAGAACATTAAGGATTAACTTGCTTGCTCAAAGCCTTCATTAGTAGGTAACACTTTAGTGGAATTTTTTTAATGGAATCTCTTTAAGGGACCTCCACTCAGACTACTAAAGTGTTATCTGTCATTGTTTTCCTGATCCAGGTCTTAAAGGCCAATGGCACACAGTGCTTCAACTACTTAATAAGTGAGCCTTTCCAAGTAAGTAAACAAACAAACAAACCTATTGAACTCTGAGTTTTAAAAGTTTGGTTGATGCATTTTTAAGAAAAAAAATCTAAAACTTATAGTTCAATCGAAGTGGAAAGTGAAAGGACCAATTAGGGAATAAGGTTCAGAGATATCAGAAATGGATAGAACACACTAAGTTAGGGTATGCTGATCTGACACTTCACTTTGATTGTTATCATTCATAGCATGTGTAAGAAGTTACAATAAAAGATTATATGGCCCAGTCATCCTTATTTCTTTACAAGGAAGCATTAATTGGATCCTTGTTCTCAGACAATTATCCAGCACTTTTTAATTCTGAAATAAAAAAATAAAACTTCTGTTATACTGAACACAGTAATTTGTCCCTTTGCCACATCTCCCCGCAGAACCTTTTCTAATTTATTAACTAATTAATTAATTAATAATTTTATTTATTTACAGCCCAAACCTTGCCCCTCTCCTGGTCTCCTCACAGAGTTCTTCCCTCCCTCCCCCTTGACACCTGAGAAGGTGCTCTTCCCTGTATACCCCCACCCTGGGGGCATCAATTCTCTACAAGATTAGGCACATCCTAAACTTGTGGAGACCTATCATGCTGAGACCAGATAAGATAGCCCTCTGCTACATATGTGCCTTGGGCCTCAGACCAGCCCATGTATGCAATTTGGTTGGTGGCTTAGTCTCTGGGATCTCCTAGGCTTACAAATTAGTTGACACTGTTGGTTTTCCTATGGGCTTGCATCCCCTTCTGTTCCTTCAATCCTCCCATCTTTTCCACAAGTGTCCTTGAACTTAGTGCAATGGTTGGCTGTAAGCATCTGCTTCTGTCTCAGCCAGCTGCTGATAGAGCCTCTCAGACGACAGTCACACTAGGATCCTGTTTGCAAGTACAACATAGCATCAGCAATAGTGTCAGGGATTGGTGCCTGTCCATGGGATGAATCCCAAGTTGGGCAGGTCACGGGTCTGCCATTCCATCAGTCTCTGCTCCATTTTTGTCCCTGCATTTCTTCTAGACAGGAGAAATTTTTCGTCAAAAGTTGTGTAGGTGGATTGGTGTCTCCATCCTGCCACTGGTGGTCCTTTCTGACTACTGGAGGTGGCCTCTTCAGGATCCATATCCACAGTGTCGGATATTTTGGCTAGGTAACCCCCACTGAGTCCTGGCAGCTTCTCCCATCCCAGGTCTCTGGAACTTCTTGGCGGTTCACCCCAACCCCACCCCTGGAAACTGCATATTTCCATTCATTCTCCTTGGTCTTTAGGCCTCTCTCCTTTCTACCCCTATACCTAATCCTACCTCCTTTCCCCTCCTCCTCTTGTCTTGCACCCATCCTGTCTTGCCTCCCTCCCTCGTTCTGCATCCCATCATTAAACAGCAGCCTTACAGATTAGGAAAATCTTCACCAACCCTACATCTGATAGAGGGCTAGTATCCACGATATATAAAGAACACAAGAAGATAGACTAAATAACCAAATAATAATAAAAATGGAATATAGAACTAAACAGAGAATTCTCAACAGAGGAATCTCAAAAAGCCAAGAAGCACTTAAAGAAGTGTTTGACATCCTAAGTCATCAGGGAAATGCAAATCAAAATGTCTTCTATGGATGGGATTACCCACCTCAAAAATTTTAACCCAGAATTGTTCCTAACTTAAGAAAATGCAGGGACTGAGTGGAGCAGAGACTGAAGGAAAGGCCATCCAGAGACTGCCCCACCTAGGGAAACATCTCATCTGCACACACCAAACCCAGACACTGTATCAGATGCCGAGAGGTGCTTACCGATAGGAGTCTTGTATAGCTGTCTCCAGAGAGGCTTTGCCAGAACCTGACCAATGTAAATGCAAATGCTCTCAACCAACCACCTGACTGAGCACAAGGGAAGAATTTGGGGAAGGACTGAAGGAGCTGAAGTGGATTACAACCCCATTGGAAGAACAACAATATCAACTAAGTGGACTCCCGAGCTCCCAGGGATTAAACCACCAACCAAAGAATACACATTGGGGGGTCCCATGGCTCCAGCTGCATATGTAGCAGAGGATTGATTTATCTGGCATCAATGAGAGGGGAGGCCCTTGGTCCTGTGGAGGAGGCTCAATGCCACAGCAAAGGTGGTGATGTAGGAGTGGGTGGGTGGTGGGGGAAGCACCCTCATAGAGGCAGGGGGATGGGATGCGGTTTGTGGAGGGGAAACCGAGAAGGAGGGGGACAACATTTGAAATGTAAAAAATAAAATAACCACCACCACAACAAAAAAGTCCCCAACGACTTTTAAATGAGTTTTTCTCAGGCAGCTTCAACCGTTGGACAGTAGGTGGCGCTGTGCACAAGGGAATCACTGATATCTCAAAACACAATGAGCCATGAAATTCTGAAAACTGCCTTTAAGACAAGACCTGAACTTCAACCAGTACTGTTTTCTTCCCAGGAGTAAAGATGGTCTATAATAGGATCTTTCAAAGACAAGTGCAACTAAAAGAAAAAAAAGAAAAAAAAAGGGCTGAACTCTGAAAGTTTATATTATTTTCTGATCATTTTCCCTTAGAGTTAGGACATTGTTCTCTCTCCTATTTCATACTCATTCTTTCCGTATGCAGAATCTTCTTATAGCTTCTCTTTCCCTTCCCCCATCCAACATTTTACATCTCTGAAATCCAAATTTGTCAATAATTCAGTAGGTTTTTAAAAAAATGTATGCATACGCACAAAGGGAACCACACCAAAAAATATGACATCAATACCTATTGTCATAAAAAATCTATATATCGTTCTTGTGAATTGTCAACTTGTTTACAATTTATTACCTTAATTTCACCAGTAATCCTTTCTTTGTCTTTCATAGCTTCAATTTGCATGTTTTTAGCTTCTCATTCATTTAAAACACATTCACTTCCTCTAAGGAAATGTATCGACTTTTAAAAGGTGATTGTATACCTGTCAATCTTACAAAATTTGATAGAATAATAAATACTTGTTACTAGTTTTACTTGCTCCTGTGAGAAAATGTATCATATTCTCATGCTATTTGTGTTGCCTAATTTTTGTGAATCTCTCAGTTCAGAAATGAATTTTTTATTCATGTGTTCACTGCTCATGTGTGGTAATAAGCATTATAAAAATTAAAACTCTTCTTAGATTTTAAAATGAATGAGTCAAAATCAGTTTCGTCCTCACAGGACAGTACTGATTAATTGTGAGCTGAAGGTGAATATATGTTATGTCTACACTGATATCAGTGGAGATATCAAAGGCAAGCTTTTAAGTCAAGCTAATGTAGGTATTAACAAGGACAACTCATTGTGACTGCATTACATAGTTTTACAATGCCAAATATAAATCTTGTGTACTAGGTATGAAAATATGCACTTTAAGAGTCATTGAAATACACACTCTTCACTGTATATGTTAAAGCATAAAAGCATAATGCATGGACAGGTTAGTATTTATATTTTTTTCTTACCTATCAGCTTTAGCTCATGGAGCTTCATTTTTGTTTTTTTACACAGGTTACTCAATTTTCCTTTCTACAAGTATCTATGGGCCTAGTTCATTTTTACTCATATCCTTATCTTTAATATCTGAAGAAAATAAAACAATTGGATAAGCCTTTTATTTTCTAAGTGAGTGGAGTTTGAGCCTGGAAGGATAGAAGGGGTCTGTTATTACACATATTCTGATTTAAGAAGTAAAGATTGTCAGGAATTCCAGTTGTTTCAGTCACTCTACGTCTCAGGACCAAGGATATTCCATTTTATTCATTGTTGTTTTAAGTGTTGTAGAAAACAACCCCAAGACCCTAAAACACAAGCCACAGAACAGTCCTCACATAGAGGCTACCCGCAAATGAAAGTGTCATTTCATGTTCTATAGGTTTGGTAGATGTAGTTATTGTATAAAGCTTTTTTTGTTATAACATATGGCAAGTAAATACCCATTTTTTGACATTAATGTTAGGGATGATTAACAAACTAACAGAAATATTTAAATGCAAACCTGAGATCTAGAAAATTTAAAACCGTTTTGTGAAAAAGAAAACATTCTTATTTCAAAATGTATCCCAAAAAATAGCTTCAGAAGGAGGTAGTACTTGCATGAAGACTTATAGGAATCAGTGGAATACAAAATTTTCCTCAAGTAAAAATTTTAATAACTTGTCAAGTGATTTTGCGGTATTGTCAAACTAATGGATTGTAAAAGTGTATCCCCCACAACAAAAGGTTGTAGAATTAGACACCCACATACAAATGTAACTCAGATCTTATGTGAATAGATAATTGGCTTAACATAGTTTGAATTCTAAATATAAGATTTAAAACTACATCCTTTATGTAAGAAAACACAGAAAGATATTTTCATTGCCTTTAACATGGAATCGGGAAACATGTCTTGCTTATTGGATGACTGACTCAAAGAAGAATAGGGAGGGGCAGGAAATATGGTTCTTAATATGTTAACTATGTTCAATCGGAACAGTGTCTTCCAGCTAATTCATATACAGAAAAAAAATATTAGGAACATAAGTAGGAGAAAAGATATGGAGTGTATGTGGGTATGGTATGCTCCCTTCAACGGCTAACATAGTCATTATGGAGAAAAACTAAGTATACAAATATTACCATGAGAAAAAGTACCTAAGGAAATATAGGCAGTAATGAATGAAAAATTGTTGGAATACAGGGCTGTGGTAGAAGCAACAAGAGGTATCATTTCTTAAAATCAGGGTAGAAGGACAGAATCATCTCTACAATTAGTCTTTGTCTTCCAAATATGAGCTGTGGCATGTATGTTACCATATTTACTTGGAAAATGAATAAATTAATATTTTTACTGACAAAGTAGAGGAAATACCTAAACATTTTAAGGTCTAAATAATGACAGGAATCACTACCCACCTTACGAACACTAGTAGTTTTATTTCTCAATAAACACCACATATACTAGTGGATGAATCCACAGTTAGGTATCATTATTTTGACTACAACAAATGAATTTATTACAAAAGAGAATTTTTTTGAACAGAAATTATTTCTTTTCCACAATTTGGGAGGCTCAGTTTACTGACTAGATAGGCAGTTTCATTGAAGATCTTGCATGTCCCAGTGCCTCTCAATGAAAACTGTTTATGGGATCTAGTGTATAGCAATGAAAATGAACAGGGATCTCTTACTGTTTTGTTTGTTTGTTTGTTTTCTTCATACATGCAGCTTATTCTTTGGGCCGCTACAAAGTAAATACTTTTATAATATTAAAGAGCAATTAGTTTGGATCCTCTGCAAAAATATTGTAAGATCATTGTACTAAATATTAAGGAGAAAATATGAACAAGAAGTATCTACAAGTAAGTCAATCCCAAAGCTACAGAGAACTGACATTTTCTCTAGTGCATTCATAAAATATAGTTTTGCAATAAGGAAAGGACATTCCATAGAATTTTGGCTACAAAGATGAAGGGAAAATACAATGTGTTCCTGTTGATCTTTGCCTTGATATTTAGTAGAATACACAAAAAAGGTGGGCAAGAGATGAAGAATGAGACAAACTTAAGGATTCAGTGTATTCCCAAGACTCCTGAAATAGAAAAGAAATATCAGTTAAGCAGATAGTATTCACATAGGATCAAAAATGATGCACTGAGGAACAAAAGATCAGCCCAGGTCCATCCCCACCACACATATCCTCATGCTCAATTGCCCTACCCCTACATAGCAGAAGAATACTCTCAGAAAAGAGGGAGCATAACAAGGGATATTAACAAGTCCAATGGAGAGGTCAAAAACTTTGTGGGTTCAAAGAGAGAGAGCTACAGAAATAAGCTACCCTTTCAGTTTCAAAGCAGATGGAGGAAACTACTTTGATAACAGCAACAATTATTTACAATTAAGAAACTGGAAGAAATTACAATCAAGAAATGTGACATTAAGGATAATCAACCCAAACAGGAACTGTTACTTGGAATACTACAGGGAAGGCAATACCAACGAGTGAGCAAGGGCCATTGCTGGGCAGCTGTCCCATGGCTTTAGGCCAGTTTATGGTCAAAATACCCAGTATCAGCCTGTAATGTGACCATGACATGTCCAGCTTGAAGGTAGGAAAGATTGATTGAAGGGAGTGAGATTATTACACAGGAGAGAGAGAGAGAGAAAGAGAGAGAGAGAGAGAGAGAGAGAGAGAGAGAGAGAGAGAGAGAGAGATTGAGAGAGAGAGAATGGGTCATTTGCAGCTTAAAACTAAGTATGAGGCTACCTTTGATGGAGTCCTTACCCAGGGGAGAATGATATGGGGACACCCTAGAGAAGAGCTGTGGAGAGAAGCCTGAAGAAGGTCCTAACACCCTTCTTATGAAGCTACACAGGTGCTCAGTGCTTCTAGTGGAAATAAAGTTGATTTTTCATGAGGCAATCATTTTATCCAGTGATTAGCAGCCTGAGGTATATAGCCTTCATTTATTTTGCTTGCATCCTGCAGTGTGATGTGATGAGCAATAAGAGAATAGATTAATATTCTTACTAAAGTATCTAATTTCAATGTTGAGCATTACTGGCCTGGCTGGTTTGTAGTTTCCCTGCCCCATGCCAACATTTGGGGCTCCATACACAATGTAGAGTGATGGTGATCTTTACCCAGCACATAGAAATGCACCAGTAGGTGTCCCAACTCCCTCCAGCAGTGATACTCCAGCTGACTAGAACAAAGAGGAAAGAACGTAATAAGGATCTGAGGCATCTGATGACCTGGGCTTTGGTTTTAACCTTTTAAACATGCAATAAAAAGCTATACCTGTTTTTTTTTTTTTTTTAAAGTTCTGATATTTCCACCTTACCACCTTACCAGGTACACAGAATGCTAAGATAGAAGATTCTATTCTTGATTTTGTCTCACTGTACAGAGGATGATCAGAATTTGTAGAATGATAAAAAATTCTAAAGTCATCATCATTTTGTGACAATATTTTTCCAAGTAGACCCAATTTCCCTTAATAACAGGCCAATTGCAACGAAAGCCTTAATTTTTTTACTTTTAAAATTGTATATATTTGGTATTGGCATTCCCTTTAATGTGTCTGTGTGGCATGTTTCCAGTTCCTATGGAGGCCAGGAAAGAGTGCTTCACATCTTCTGGGACTAGAGACATATGCTTGAGAGCTGAAGTGTGGGTGCAGGAAATTGAACCTGGGTCCCCTGGAAAAGCAGTTAGATCTCAAGGTCATGTCACAAGTCAATATTTGAATGCCCATCTTAGTTACTAATTTTAACATTCAGGCTCAGGATAAAAAATTTGAATGCCCCTATCACAAACAGATGATGCTGGAGACGAGACAAGGGTATCTATATATGGAAAGAATAATACAAAAGGCTAGAGATATGCAACATTTCGACTTAGATAAGTAATTTTATCACCTTATGACAGTCACACAACATCATGGAAACATGTTATATGAATCATATTATACAAGTCTCAGCTCTAGGACCCTATTCTTGATTGCATAAAGAAAGAATAACATAAAAGAAAGACAGCAGTGTCCAAATCAACTTACTGAAAAACTTTCACATACATGGTAGGAAATTCTAAATCTTGTCCAGAAGCAGTGTTATAATTCATACAAAATATGAAGATAATTCATGGCATACAAATAGGGTGATATTGCTGTCAGCTAAAGTTATAAGGACTGGGACATAGTTGTTTTCCCTGGATCCCAAGTTCCATTGATTCTCAAATCTAGCTACGTATCTAAGTTCAGCATGATACTTTCCCATTCTGAGAAACTTCGTTACCTTCCATTTAAGCTAAACACATTTTGAATTTTGACTCTAGGTTCCATTTTTCTATGGAGATGTTATTACCAAATTTTGTCATGTTTTATTATTTTCTCTTAGAAGCCTTTCCTTTTCTAATGAGAGACAGAAAGGGAGTTGATGCACAGGGGAGGAGAGATGGGGAGAAACTGGGAGAGGTAGAGGGAGGGGAAACTGTAATTAGGATATATTATATAATCTATTTTCAATAAAAAGAAAACAAAATGTAATCATCTGAAAATTGACTGTCTTTAATAAAATAAAATTTCATTTATGATCTAGAACTTTTTTCAGGATATCTGTACTCTTTTACATAAAACTGTATTTTAACTAGAACTATTTCTAAGGAGGGAGAAATCACCACTCTGCACAACTCAGTGTGTTTCTTTTCCCTTACCATTTTCTAGGTGAAGTCTTATCGCATTGATCGTACTTCAGCCAGAGTCTCTCTTAATGCTTAATAATTTTGTATCTAGTGATCCTTCACATAAATAAATCTTCAAGAATATCTAATGTAATCTGATATATAACCTTAATCTCCCAACCATAAGACTATGTTGAAGTTCCCTTTTCTGTCATAATGGTCACCTTCTCTATGGCCAGTTTTAAAGCGTAATAAATAAATGATAAAGAATAATTAAACACACACACACACACACACACACACACACACACACACACACACACACACACACCTTTCCATGCCATAAACTTTAAAATGTATTATGTGGCATGGCACTTGAAAACATATTATGTGTCACTGAAGCAAATACATATACGGATGGATGTGTGTGACATTCCTGTTTAGAGATTATATTGGTAGAAAAATTACTGGATGTTAGAATGAAAAGTGAAACGTGTGTTAGACATTCACACTGTATTTAAGAAAATCACATTTAAAGTTTTATTTTTAAGCCTTCAAACCTCCCGAAAATTCAATGCAAAAATTTTAACTTTAAAAATAAAAGGCAGATTGATCCATCCCCTGCCATCGCCGCCCCGATTTAACGCTGGATTATTTTCCTTTCCTTTATGAAAGCAAATACTCTCTTTAGGATTCATTTACAAAGCTACATCTACAAAAAAGGAGCTCAACAGAAAAAGCCTGGTGTCCTAAAACCCGTATGATGGCAAATTCATTAGTTAATCGAATTAGGATTTCATCTAAACCTGAAAACAAAAGATGAACCGCGAACTAAACTGTGTTCCTGCGACAAAAGGAAGTTAACTCAGCCTGACAGTGCATCTCTGTTTGTGGCTCGGGGAAATCCTCAAAGAAAAGAAACTTGGTTCCTGTGGTTTCTTCTTTATTTTAATTTTTGTTGCTTTTTTAAAAAGAATTATTGGTTATTTTATTTGTTTACATTTCAAATGTTTTATCCCCCTTCCTGGTTTCCCCTCCGCAAACGCCCATTCCCCCCACCCCCCCCCCCCCGCTTCTATGAGGGTGCTCCCCTACCAACTCCTGCCTCTCTGCCCAAGCATTTCTTTTCTCTGGGGTATCAAGCGAGTCTTCACTCGGCAGGCTCGTCCCATCCTCTGCGCAGGTTTGTGACGCATTTCCTGCAGCCGGTCTTGCTGAGCAGAGAGTAAAGCGGCAAAAAAAAAAAAAAAAAAAAAAAAAAAAAAAAAGTTGGAGTGTAGTGAAAGGTAAAAGAAGGGTAAAGGAAGTAAAAAGCAGTTTTAAAGTGGGTTTTCAACTGTCGGTATTCTCTAGAAAGCGTCAGAATACTCTAGGAATATAATTTAAAAGATTTGTTACCTAACCCTTAAGAGACTGGAAACCGCAGGGATCTAAGAGGTCAGGTGGGGTGGGGGTGGGGTGGGGGTGGGGTGAGGGTGGGGGAGGGGAAATCGACGCGGAGACAAGGGGTGGGGAGGAGGTATGGGATGTGGAACAGTTGGAGGGTGGAGGGGGAGATAAAATATGGAGTGTAAAACAATTAATTAATTAAAACAAAGATTTGTAAAAACGAAGGGACCATCTCCATAGGGAATGTCTCTGTCAGGTTCTGTGGACAGCATGAAGCTGCAGAGGAAAAATGACTAAACTACAGGGACTGAAGTTTTCTTTGAGATTTTCCCACGTATCACCCTTTTGAGAAGTACTTTATGCAGAAGCAATGGAATAATCGATGCTGAAAATTATTATACATAAAGTATAATACTATATTTTTTAATAAAGCTTACTTTGATATTTTAATGTACATTTAAGGCCTTAAAATTTCTTAAAATATACAAGTTAGCATATACTCACCTTTTAACAAATACTATTGCATGGTTTGATCCTATAACAGTTGAACATTTTACATAGTAGTAGAGAAAAAGAATTGAAGCTTATAAAGAAAAGGAAACATGAACCCCTGTAGTCTGTTACAGATAGAATAATGGCTTTCTTCAAGATAAGCAAATGGTCTACCACTGAATTATATTTCCACACACATGTTGTTTTTAGAGTTTAGATTTGTATGCCCAGATCTAATTTTGTATGTTGCTAAGTAATAACTGAAAGAATTAGGAAGCATTGAATAGTTTTGTTACAAATTTATTTATTATTTTTATGGTAAAGCTAGCCTATTTATCCCAAGACAATCAATAAATAAACACATTGCATATATTTACCTGTTTGTGAATGAATGTATGTAAAACATAATGAAATTATTAGAACATTCATAAAATTTGTAAGAGTTTTTAAATTTTAGTTCTTGCTTCCAGGTATTTGACTAGGAAGGACATTACATATACTTGCAAAGTTTGTTTACCTCTTGGCTACATGCCTTAGCAAGAGAAGGGGTTTTATGACTTTCACTGTTATTTCTTAACTTTAAAAATTCTTTTTTTTTTTTTGAAGGGTACAAACCTTTTACATCTGTAATGCAAAAATTATTAAATAATGCCATGCTGGATATACTTCTTTTGCATATGTTAGCTTTTTTTTTTTGGTTTTATACATTTTTTTTATACTTTATTTACATTTCCATTGTTTCTCTCTTTCTAGGTCTCCTCTTTAGAAACCCCCTATCCCCTCCCCCTCCTCCGCCTCTATGAGGGTATTCCACCTCCCACCCACCAGCCCACCCACTCCTGACATTCCCCTTTACTGGGGCTTCTAACACCCTCAGGCCCAAGGACCTCTCCTCCCCCTGATGGCCAACAAGGCCCTCCTCTGCCACATATGTGGTCCGAGCCATGGGTCCCTCCATGTGCATTCTTTGGTTGGTGGTCCAGCCTCTAGGAGGACCAAGGGGGTCAGGCCAGTTGACACTGTTGCTCCCTCCATGGGGCTGCAAACTCCCTCAGCTCCTTCAGTTCCTTCTCCCACTCCTCCATCTGGGACCTCACTCTCAGTCCTGCGATTACTGGTAAGTGAAACTTGGGCATTCTGAACTTTTGGGCTAATATTCACTTATCAGTGAGTGCATACCATGTTCCTTCTTTTGTGACTGAGTTACCTCGCTCAGGATGATAATTTCAAGTTCCACCCATTTGCCTGCAAGTTTCATTAAATCATTGTTTTTAATAGCTGAGTAGTACTCCATTGTGTAAATGTACCACATTTTCTGTATACATTCCTCTGATGAGGGACATCTGGGTTGTTAAAACCCCACTATTCATTACTCCGTAATGTTTGCATACAATTTTGAAAGCTAACATATCAGTGGCCCCTGATAATGCAAGATTATAATCTCAGGTACTTGGGAGAATGAGAACATTAGATTATAGTTTCTAGATATGTGCACATCTCAGAACACCTTCAAGGTTATTGCCTTAAAGTTATTGAAACTTTGTCACAGAAGAACATGATTCAGAGGTAAAACTGATATAATTTTTCAGATATGTGTGTTGTGATTGGAATAACTATATAGATTAGGAAACTAGTAAGGGAGTGTGAGAATGCATTTAAAGAAAGGGAATGCTTTATAAACCAGTGGCATAAAGGGCTAAAGGAAACTATGTTACAGTGAGCATTAAATGTTGAGGGGAATAGAAGATCAGGATAAAGGAAGGAATATGCAGAAGAATAAATACTAGAGGCATTTCAAATAAGTCATATTGAAAGTGACTACTCTAACTGTGTCCTTAATATGTAACTATGTATATTAATATTTTAAAAACAGGGTTAACAGATAACAGAGCAACAATTTCTCTACTCGACACAACCAGCTAACAAATATAAAATCTAATACCAGAAATGGGTTATCTCTTTGGATTTTGTTTTCCATGGCAATCATATTCAATACAATGCTATTGGTAACATTCTTGATTACTCTCCCCAATTAGAAAGTAAGGCCCTTTAGCTGAAGACACTACATTCTTAAGTTATAGGACTGTGGGAAATCAATATAGAATTAACCACCAGAGGAGAAAAGAAATCGATCACATCAGGCTTTGAATCTTAGTGATTAAAATGACTATCCTATCAAAAAATGCCAACTGATACAATAGTTACCTGAATTTCATGGGTGTAAACAATAGTTTTCTAATTGGCTATAAGGTCCATTCCAAAAGTTAAAATCCATACATATTATTGTTATTGGGGCCAGGAACCTGTGGGTAGTAAGACATAATACCCTTGGAAAGTATTTATTATTATTGCTGTGGTCATAGTATTTAGTCAATTCCTAATAGCTTACTGCTCATAGACTGGTACATCTTTGAACCTTCTGCAGAGACTAGAATTTGGTAAAAATATACATCAAATGCCTAGGCACAGTTAGATTTATGGAATGTGAAATTAATATATGTAACTTGTACATAGGCTACATATGGATTTCTGTGTAAAAATGTAGCACAGTTATATACACAGAATAGGTTCCACATACCTATGGTGCCTATATTTCCATAAATTTATGATCACTTCATCATTTAAACAGTGAAAAAAGAAACATAATAATAGTAATACCATTTATGAGCCTATATGGAGAAAGGAGAATGGTAATAACAATGTAGGTAATGCATTGTTAATCCCTGTTAGCAATCAGTTACCAATATGAATCTTTTGCTTCTCTTTCTTCCTTACTTTCTTTTACTATCTGCGTGCTGAAATGAATAAATTGTATAGAATTATATAGAAAAATAGTATTAGAATTAATCTAGTTCACATTCTTACATTTCTCGATATGACACTGAAAATTATTTCTCTTAATTCCTTTTATATTGATCTATAATATGAAATATAGGTAAAATCAAAACCCTTAATAACAATAAAAGAAGATATACTTGAATTTAGGGGATATACCCTCTCCAGTCTTATCTATTTTGAGTGAGACACTTACTAGCCTGTGATCTTTGGAACTAACTTCTCCATATTTGCATTTATAAACAGTGATTCACAAGACTCTTTGACTTTTGCTACAAGACCGGGTCCATGTTCCAGTTCAAGACTCATTCACTTCAAATAATCACTATTTCTTTAAACATTTATATTTTCTTTATATATAATTGATAAATTACATTGAGCAGGGTTACATTTGGGGGAGTTTTCCTATGGGGGGAATCTTCATAGGACAGAATGGAAAACTTTAGAACCCAATTAGAAAAACAATTTGTGTAACAAAATACCAATTTTTAAGGTTCAGATTTTGTCTATGAGTTTTGAGATCAGAACAGACGTGAATAAACTTGTAGCACTTACTTCAAACTACATGTTTAAAAACATTTAAAAATAGTATTTTATAGTGGGCTGTTGATACTGCTAAAAATATTTGACTCCCTGCTCTTCCAGGGTGAACTCCATTCTTTAGCTGCCTCTCCTCCACCTCTATCAGACCTTGAACCATACAGATAAGCTCCCCTTCCCCTCCCATTCTTCTCTGCTCTCTGAGCTCTCTAGGCCAAGCCAAGCTTCAGAGAGCAGCCTGCCATCACAGGGGAACCGCCAGTCTCCAGCTACCTCTCCTCCACATCCATCAGACTCCTGGTAAGCTTCCCTTCTCCCACCAATCTTCTCTGCTCTCTGAGCCCTCTGGGCAAAGTCAAGCTTGCCCTGAGCAACCTGCCATCCTATGGGGACCTTCATTCTCCTTTCACCACTTTTCATACCTTCATCATATCTGAGACTCATGACCCACACAGAACTGCAGGTCCAGCAGAACCATACAGCCCAAGAGGCCTGCCACACTAGGACCATCAAGGTTCACTGCCCTCTTAATACCTACTACAACAAGAATATCCAGGACAAAAACTATCCAGATCATTAAAGGCCCTCAAAAGAACAAAATCAACAAGAACTATGATACCTGCAAAGTTCAGTTACCCCTCCACAGCAAGCCCAGGATATTTTAACCAAAATACAAGAAAATGCCCTTAAATCCAATCTCATAATAAGGATAGAGTTCTTTAAAGAGAAAATTAGTAAATCTCTTAAAGAAATACAGGAAAATACAATGAAACAGATAGAGGTCTTAATAGAGGAAACAAATAATTCCCTTAAAGACATACAGGAAAACATAATTAAGCAGGTGAAGGAAATAAATAAAGTTTTCTAGATCTGAAAGTAGAAATAGAAGCAACAAGGAACACAAAAACTGAGGATGTACTGGAGATCGAAAACCTATGGAAGGGAACAGGAACAGATGCAATCATCACCAACAGAACACAGGTGATGGAAGAGAGACTCTCAGTAATAGAAGATGCAATAGAAGAAATTGATACATAAGTCAAAGAAAATGTTAATGATAAAAATTCATGACACAAAACATACAGGAAATATGGGATACCATAAAAAGACCTGAAGTAAAATAACAATAAGAAAAGGTGAAGAGTCCCAGTCCCAAGGCCCAGAAAATATTCTCAATAAAATCATAGACAAAAACTTTCCCAATCTAAGGAAAGTGATGCCAATAAACATACAAGAAGCTTATAGAACACCATCTAGACTGGACCAGAAAAGAAAATATTCCTGGCCAATAATAGTCAAAACATAAAATCTACAGAGCAAAGAAAGAATATTAAAAGCAGTAAAAGAAAAAAGGTCAGGTAACATGAAAGGCAGACCTATCAGAATTACACCCAGCTTCTCAATGGAGACTCTGAAAGCTAAAAGGGCCTGTAAAATATCCCACAACCTATAAAAAATCCCATAAGTGCCAGCATAGATTACTATACATAGTAAAACAATAGAGGGAGAAAACAAGATAATTTAAAACAAATCCCAATTCAAGCAATATTTATCCACAAATCCAGCCCTATTGAAAATACTAGAAAGAAAACTCCAGTCCAATAAGGATAACTACATACAAGAAAACATAGGAGAAATATAATTCCATATCAGCAAAACAATGAAATCACACAAGCACACACACAACACACATATTCTCTCTCTCTCTCTCTCTAAAACACACACAGACAAATACACACACAAATACACACATCATCAACATGAAAATAACAGGAAATAACAATCACTGTTCATTAATATCTCTTAACACCAATGGACTCAGTTTTGCAATAAAAAGGCACAGGCTAACAGAATGGATTAAAAACCAGGACCTATCATTCTCCTGAACACAAGAAACACATCTCAGCCATAAGACATTACCTCAGGTAAAAAGGGACTCAAAAAAGTTTTCCAAGCTGAAATAGCTATCCTCATAAATAATAAAGTAGACTTTCAAACAAAATTAATCAAAAGAGACAGGGAAGGACACTTCATACTCATCAAAGGAAAAAAATCTACCAAAATGATATCTCAATTTTGAATATTTATGCCCCAAACACAAGCATAACCACATTCATAAAAGAAACACTGTTAAAGATTAAATTGCACATTGAACCCCACATACTAATAGTGGAAGACTTCAACACTCCATTCTCATCAAACTTACAGAACATCCAGACAAACAGAGAAACAATCCAGACAAGGAGAAACAATCCAGACAAGCAGAAACAATCCAGACAAGTAGAAAAACAATGAAACTAATATACATTATGAATCAAATGGTCCTAACAGTCATCCATAGAATATTTCATCCAAACACAAAAGAACTTCATGGATCCATCTCCAAAATTGACCATATAGTCTGTTCCAAAGCAAGCTACAACAGATATAAGAAGATTGAAATAACATCTTCTTATCAGAACACCAAAGATTAAATCTGGACTTCAAGAAAAATAGATATACAGGGATGCATATACACTTACGGAAATCGAAAAATTCTTTATTCAATAATTTCTGGGTCAGGTAAGAAATAGAGTTTAAAGATTTTGTAGAATACAATGAAAATGAAGGGATAACATACCCAAATTTATGGGCCACAATGAAAGCATTGCTAAAATTGAAGTTCATAGTACTAAGTGTCTCCATAAAGAAATTACAAAGTTCTCATAGCAGCAATTTAAAAGCACACCTGAAATCTCTAGAAAAAATAATTAAGCACGCTAAAGAGGAGTACAAAGCAGGAAATATTCAAAATCAGGGCTGAAATCACTTAGAAACAACAACAACAACAAAAACAATATAAAGAAACAACAAAACCAAGAGCTGGTTCTTTGAGAAAAGCAACAAAATAGACAAATACCCAAACTAAGAGACAGAGTTCTAGTATTTAAATAGACAAAATCAGGAATGAAAAGGGAGATATAACAACTGACACTGAGGAAATACAAAGAACCATTAGATCTTTCTTAAAAAGCCTGTACTACACAAAATTTAAAAATCTTAAAGAAATGGACAATTTTCTAGACAGACTCTACTTATCAAACTTAAATCAATATCAGGTAAACTATTTATTATTTATTTATTTATTTATTTATTTATTTTTATTTTATTTTATTTTTTGATACTTTATTTACATTTCCAATGTTTCCTCTTTTCTGGGTCTTCTCTTTGGAAACCCCCTATCCCCTCCCCATCCCCGCCTCTATGAGGGAATTCCACTT